>CM046336.1:11850476-12349582 GCA_025403435.1 Artocarpus heterophyllus
AAATTTACGAGAATACAGTGGTGAAGGTTCTTCATGTGCTTCTTCTAGACTTCGTGGTACGTTTGAGTGGACGTGGATGGGAAACTACTTGAAGGAAAAGAGAGTAAAAAAAAGAAAAAACATGCAAGTTATGGGAAAGAAAGTAAATGTATATTCTCCACAGAGCAAAAAAGAAAAAGGTTAAAAAAAAAAGGAGAGAAACTTTAATTGCTACCCTTTCTTGGTAAGAAGATGTCAAGATTATAAATTGGATATGTACGTATCAGATTCTCAATTTAATTTTTTATGTTTCAAATATTTGTGTGTTTGGTTGTGTCATATTTGGCATAAAATTTGAGACGATGCTGAATAAAATTCACGGTAAAAAATAAGAATTTGTTTGGACTTAGATTATCTATTTAATTTTTTACTTCTTAAATTTAATGCTAAATACGACACACCTATATATATATATGGTGTGTCGTATTTGGCAAAAAAAATTGAGGGGATACTCAATGAAATTCACTATATACAAAAATGAAAGAGTTAAGAAAGAATATTGGTGTTGATCCATTCTTATCCTCCTCTCCAAAAATCTCATGCAAAAAAATTGAGGGGGTCACCCACTAAGTGAAGCTTGTTCCTATTGTTTCTGCCATCACTAACATATAATTGCAAATTCAAATATTGTAACAAGCCTAAACAAGAGATTGCTTCGTATTCTATATTTTCCTCTTTATTGGCCCCCTCTATAAAGAAGAAAAATAATTGAGCTCGTTGCATCCACCACATGATTAGAACATTTTAAAATTAGAAAAAAAAAATATATATATATATATATATATGGACAAGTGACAAAATTATTGCATTTAATATTTGCCTAAACAACCACATTCTGTTGATATTGAGGTCAACAATAAAAATACATCCACACTAAGCAACCAAGCGTTGTATAAGGTAATCAAGGACTTATCATCAAAAATTTGTTGGCAAAGTCGTGACCAGCACCCAACCTCAAAATTTCCCTTAGATTCACAATTGTAATGGAAATAAGGAATTTTTTTTTTAAGTTAAAATGTCTATCTTCAAAGATGAATAGGAATTGCTATTAGTGAAGATTTTCAACCCTCAAATTGAATTTGTGAAAAACTCATAATTCATTATCTCTCCATATTGATACCAAAAAAAAAAATTACTTCTCATATTTTTGCAGAATCTAACCAATGGAATAAGTACTTAGGATATGTTAATTAATGAATTAAATCTCAATTCTCAAAAACAAATTTGACAGAAAATCTAAGATTAAGAAACTCCTCTCAAAATTGATAGCGAAATCTCTACTTTCCATTTAGACGTAGATTTTTTTTTTTTTTCATATCCTCTACTTAAATTCTTAGCAATTAGGCGGATTTTTTTTTTTATCTTATCATTTTCATTACTTTTTTTAGAATAAAATGAAAATATGACACTTAAGGGAGGTATATCCTTATTTTTTTAATGGAATTTAATGTCAGATTTTTATTAAATTACATACTCTTTAATCTTGATTTTTTTCCAACATGAATACTAACAAGTGATTTTAATTTTTTTCTTATGTGCTCATCCCTAAAACTGGATGTTTGATAGTATTTTTTTAAAATAGGTTAAAAATAACTTTGTTTTAAAAAAAATTTAAAAAAATTATGTTAAAATTTTTAAAATTTTTACCTTAAAAAACATATAAAAATATTTCAAAATCTCTCCAAACACTACTGAAATACTTCAAGTGGGCTTCTAGCACTTGAAATTCAAAAAAGATTTCTTTAATTCCGAGCGTTTACTTTATAGTTCTAGGTGAGGGGTAAAAAAAAAAAAAAAAGCAGACGTATAGGAGCACCGATTTGACTTGGACAGAGTCGTCCAAAAGAAAATTTAAGAGCTCAGTCACACCGCCTCCATCTGTTAGCCTCCCCCCCCACTCCCACTCCTTTCCTCCCCTGCCTTAGTTGACCGACTTCACTTCCCCTTACCAAGAAACCAACCCCTCCACACACGCCTCCTCATATATATATGTATATGTGTGTGTATATATATACATATATCTTCACTCACCTATTACTCTCTCTCACTAAGATTTCACAACACAACACAATCTCTCTCTCTCTCTCTCTCTGTTTCCTCAACTCTCTCTCTCATACAAAAACTATGGCCCTTAGAGACACTCAACTCCCCAACGACGGCGCCGCCTTTCACTTTCGACCCGCACCACCACCAAGAGGCGGATAGCCTCCACAGCTTCCACGAGCCATGGATCAAGCGGAAGCGCTCCCGCCGCCCGCCTCCCCGCCTCGACCAAGACCCGCCGCCTTCGGAGGAAGAATACCTCGCTCTCTGCCTCATGATGCTCGCTCGCGGAGGCCCAACAACCACTACCACCAACACAGCAACAACAACCACCACATCGTCTTCCTCGTCCCGCCTCCCCTCCTCCGCCGGCTCTGAAGCTCTCCTACAAGTGCAGCGTCTGCAACAAGGCCCTTCCCTTCCTACCAAGCCCTCGGCGGCCACAAGGCCAGCCACCGCAAGAACTCCGAGGGGCCCACCACCGCCGCCGCCGGAACCGACAATCCTTCCACCTCCGCCGCCTCTTCTGGAGTGACGGCCTCCAGTACTGCGGCCGGAGGTGGTAGGACCCACGAGTGCTCCATCTGCCACAAATCGTTCCCCACCGGCCAGGCCCTCGGCGGCCACAAGCGCTGCCACTACGACGGCGGCAAGCGCCAACAATGCTAGCGCTGGCGCACCCGTTACGGTCGTCCGAGGGAGCCGCTTCGAGCCAGAGCCAGAGCCAGAGTCAACGGAGATTCGACCTGAATCTTCCTGCTCTGCCGGAGTTCTGGCCTGGCTTTGAACAAGTCAACGTCGACAACGACAAGAAGAAAAGTCAACTCTTCGGCGAGCAAGAGGTGGAGAGCCCCTCGCCGGCGAAGAAACCAAGGTTGTCCAATCACGAAGACAACGTGGCTGCCTTAGTACAAGATTGAATTATTGTTTCCCAATTATTAATCACACATGATTATTATGATTATGATTTTTTTTTACTTTTTTTTTTTTTTTTTCTCTTTATGATTGTTTTTGTACAGAAATTTGTTCATTGTTTGTGAGCTATTATTCCATATGTCCGTCTGCCATTGATTAATTTTACCGTTTTCAATCATTTTTGTTCACGATCAGTTAGTTGATATGTTGACGGAGCTCATAATTAATTTCACGCATGTGTAATTTGATGAAAATGTCTTGCATTACGAAACTCTCAGATGCTATGACATAAAATAAAAATATAATATAATATAAAATTTTTATATATTATTGTAAGATTGTATCTAATTTTGATTTTAATAGCGTTGTTAAATACACCTAACAAACGTTGTGAGAAAGTAATGTTCAACTGTGCAACACCCCACACGGTACCTTAACCTGAAAATGAGGAATTTTCCAAAAGTTTCTTTTGCATAATTCCAAAGCACCATACATATTTTTGTACCACAAGCAATGCACCGTCCGTCGCTAAATTTGTTTTAGTAGTAAAGTCCGTGAAGGAAAGAAGAACAGGAAAACGGAACGTTGTTTCCGCTTCCATTTTAAACATTAGGGGATTAATTAACAGGAATATCCATCCAGGTCAAGGTCACTGTATAACTGGTTTTTAGGTCTCTGTTTTTTTTTCCTAAAAAAAAAATTGACCAGAGAAATATTCCAGGTAAAAGAGGCAATTTTGCCGCGTAAACAGCGCATCTACAGCAGGCAAGCATGCAACCACTGATGGTGGTGCTGATGAATGACAGTGCTTGTTTTGCAATTTTTTTGAAGGTTTTTTTTTTGTCTTTTTAATTGGCAGTTTTTCTTTTTCTTTTTCTTTTTTGGGTGGTGTTGTGCAAGTTATGAGTAATGACAACAACAAAAGTTGGAAGGAGGAGATCAAATCATCCAAAAGAACAATATTGCTATTGGCACCGATAATATTAAACACCGTGTATTGATAAATAGTAGATCCCATAGCATAAAACTCATAAACAACATCAAATTTTTTTATTAATTGTGGTATTTAACTTTAATGGTGTCCCAAGTATTTTCTCACATTTTCTCAAAAAAAAAAAAAAAAAAGCCCATTTTAGGATTTAACGATAGCTTCTTAGGGTCTCCAACCAGGAAAGTACCTTCCCTTCCCCCCTGTGGCTCGTGCCTTATGGTGCACATGTTGCCATCATCATTCCACACCTATTTGGCAACTCTTTAAGCCGTGGGCGTGGCTTACCAAACATTGCTCATCCTGCCTTGCTCTGTTGCCTCATCCCGCCACCATCTTGTTAAATTGCTCATACGAGTTGCTAGCTAATTGAGTTGATAAAATTTCTCTGTTTGGAGTATGCTATCTAGAATCAAATTTTGCCTTTACCAAGATTATTTACGCAAAGTTTTTTAATCCATGAATCAATATTTTCTACAACCATGATATAAGAAAGAGATTTCTACACCAGAACCTATTATTGATAAAGTTTTATTTTCAACCATAATATACTTTTGTATTATTCTGTTATTTTGACGTAATTTTGTTCAGATTTAACAACTAAAAAGATGTACTTTAAAGCTTGAAGAAGTTAATCCATCCTCAATCATATATTATATGGCCTTTGGACACCTTGTGCCTACTTCATAATTGCGGTCTAATTCAAATTTTATAATTGTAATACTATTTTTGAAAATTCAATCATAATAATATACATAAGTTGTATTTAAATGTTGAAAATAAATATGATATTTGGCAAACAAATTTTAACTCAAAAATAAATTCAAACACTATAGCACATGAGACATTTACACTGTAACATATTTTTGTTTAAACAGGAACATATGAGATATTTATGTTATTAATGATTTGAATTTATGAGTTTGAACTATTTTGTCAAATACAAGAAGATTCTTTTTAGTAGTTTGTCTGTATTTCTTTCTTATTCCAAGTAATTAAGTAGGGACTATGTCAAAGTGGTCCACCATCAAAAAAAAAAAAAAAAAGAGAGAAGGAAAAGAAAATACAAACACGGTACTTTTTAGACTTCATCTACTATAGCAAGACATTCAACTCAAAGGTAACCTGGGCAAGTGTGAATGAGATATCTTGCCGTGTGCCTACGACGCATTCCCAGATCCAGTATGGCTAGTACTACCCATATATGTATCGACGCGGTTTTGAATATCTTGATGCCAAACATCTGTTATGCTAATCAGATTAGGGCAGAGCCGTCTAGGTGCGAGGTGTATTGAGAAAGAATTCTGAGTTTTACATTATTAAAACATAAATAGGGTGTTTTGAAGAGTGGTGGGAACCGTTGGTTATATCCACTTTTAATGTAGCATATGGGAACTTTACACTGTAGCGATTTTTTTTATTGTTACTATAACATGTGAGAGTTTTATACTATTTATAACTAAATAAGTGATTCCCACCACTTTTGCCAAACACACCTAAAAACAAACAACTTATAAGAATATTGGGCTATTGTTGACCTTTTAAGTTTAAAGCATAAGTTCTTAGTAAGTCCAAATTTCATTATGATATTAGAGCCTAACTAGCTCAAATGAATGACTTGGTTTATCTAATAAAAGATTAGTTACTCCAAAAAAGCACCATCTTACGAGGGCATGTAAAAAGAAAAAAATCTTGAGTCTCACTTTGTTAAAACATAAAAATAAACAACAAGAATATTGTACTACTCTACTTAACAGGTTTACGTTTTAACAGGGAAGCTTAAGTCCTATTAGTTTCCACGCTCCGCCTCTATCTTTACAGCCTATTAATTCCTTACCTTTTGCTAGTAATATCGCCATGCCGTGTGATTTCCTTTCTGGAATATCTGTCAATGGCATTTTAATATAAGCCTTACAGATAAGAATGTGAAGGAGAGCCACAAGGAGAATAGTGGTGACACCTTGTACTTTGGACGGTTCACTAATTAAGCCTTTTATTGGAAATAATAATATGAAGGAGGGGCACGAAAGGAAAGAATATTTATATTCTTCTAATAACAAGCAAGTATATGCCTTGTTATGGAATTCAAAGAATGTCAAAGAGCTTGATGGGATTGCTTTGCTTGCTCTTTTTGTAGCTTTTTTAGCGCTTTGGAAAGATGTGTTGTACATTAAAAAAAAAAAAAAGTAAGAGAAATTCAAGCCTGATTAGTTTGCGTTCATTGCGTGTGGGATTTATATATGAAAACTAAAGGAACAAAAATATTCTTGGTTAAGTTCGTCGTATCACACTATCGTTAATGTTTGAGTTCTTCTTGCACACTCATCTAGCAATTAGTGATATACATGAAGTCAGAGACTGATTGTTTGTACTCTTGAAGTGTATATAAAATATGAATATAAACTCATTACTTTATCTATCAAGTAATTGGACCTAAAAGGGGGAGATTTGGGGTTATTATTATTACCAAATTCCTACGGTGGAAAAGGTTATTTTGCATTACGCACAGAGTATAAGTGTTTTGGTGGTCAGTTTAATTTTTTAAAGACTAGAAGTAATTTTATATCGCGCCCTACAAATTTTTAATGTGGGTAATCATAAATTAAATAGTTAAATAGGGTGTTTGAAAGGGTGGTGGGAACCGTTAGTTAGAACCAGTTTTACTGTAGTATGTGAGAGCTTTACACTGTAGTAATTTTTTTATTGTTACTGTAGCATGTGAGAGTTTTACACTGTTCATAACTGAGTTTGTGATGGAACCGTAGTTCCCACCATTCAACCAAACAGTCAAAAAATATTAATCAAACAGTTAAAACGCCCTTTTTTATCGATAGTGTAAAATTGTTTTCTCTGTCCTAAGAATTTCCTCCTTATTATTGTTATGGAGTTTCTAAATCGAGATAAATAGTAAGGTAATTACTTCGAACTTGCTCAATGGTTAGGCTTCTACTTTTCAATTGTTGTAGAAACTTTTGGAAAGTCTTAAATAAAGATTTCTTGGGGAACAAATTAATGTGAATTAAGTGGACAAAAAGTTTTGTTAGAAATCAATGTTCATTCAAGGAAACGCGGAAAGAAAACGTGAAAGAAAGAAGACCTTTAGACCTTCCAGATCTATATGGACACGTCATTAATTAGTTCATTTTGTCCAAGTATTCCTAGTCACCATTGCTAAAATTCCCAGTATCCCTTTCAGAAAAAAAAAAAAAAAAAAACCATATATTAAAAAAAAGACCTGATGTGGACCTAAGATCGGTGTCCATTAGACCGGCCATAGGAGGAGGAGCTTGTCGAGTTATGGCCGGACCTCGAATCGCCAGAAGAGGAAAAGACGGTGGAGGCAGCGCACCTTCTCTTGTGATGTTCTCTCCTTTTTTTGTTTGGTTTTCTTTGTTCAATAACGACGGTGACATTTCTGCCTGAGTGTGGTACTTTGTGGTTTGTTTTGATTTAATTTGTAACAAAGGAGGTGTCTCCCCACCCCGGATATTGGTTTGTATTTCACACCCACTGATTAGTAGCGTCGACTGTAATGAATAGCAGCTAGATTTGCATCTATATCAGGTTGTTTGTGCCCTCACTATAGTAGGTTTGATTTTGTTCGATTGGTATCATCCATCGACTATAGTGGTGTCTTGTAATGAACAGTTGAAAAGCTCTATTTTGAATGTCAAGTGGTTCATTCCCTTTTGGGTCTCGATGCTGTATTTTGCCCTTGTGTTTCGTTCGATTTTATTGATGAATACAATCGTTTATTTAGAACCATATGTGCCTTTTTAGTTTAATGAAGTATCATCTTCCCCTTTTTAAAAAAAAAGAAAGAATGTTATAAATATTGGAGAAATTGAATGTATAGAGAAGAGAATGAAGATTGAATTTTTGGAATGACGGAGTATTTGAGGCATATATGAACACTTTCATTAAATGTTTTATTTGTCCTCACTTCTTAAAGTTTGCTAATGAGTTCTTATGGCAACTTACTCATAAGATATAACAAACACTTAAACACAATATCTAGCAAATATTGTATTACAAAACATCAAATAAACCTGTAAATTTTCTGGGGATGTGATAAATGACAGGGTGCCATTTTCATAAATAGACACAACTGATTTAATCTATACAAGCTTTACTTAAAGGTACCTTTTCATTTGTAAAGATATCTATTCATGTATATCAACACAACTATTACAACAGATATGTCAGTTGTGAATAGATGTTCAAGTTTGCATGAAATTATACAATCAATGAATACACTGATTCGAAACAACTCAAAGAAAACAACAATTCATTTCACATCAGCTCTGCCTTTGGGTGCTGCAGCGCCAATTCAGCGCCTAGGCGCCCATTTTCTAGTGCCACGGCCTCAAATTTGAGCGTTGCGGCGTTCCAGGCTGATGTTAAACACATTAAAATGTGTATTTTTCATTCATATAAATGTGATTTTTGATCTCTAACATTTGATAGAGATATACAATCTCTCTAACAATAGACACCGGCAGCATGGGTTGAGGGAGCTTAGGCCCAAGGGCGGTATATGTCGCCTTGAACAAAAAATCCTGATTCTGTTCCTGGGCGGTATATGTCGCCTTGAACAAAAATCCTGATTCTGTTCCTACCGACGACAGTGTTGAGCATCATATACTAATAATGTGAGTCCTCTAATATAAGGCATAGAGATAAAATCTACATTCTATTAATTTTACCTTTCGTCAAGATTAATTGCTCTTGGCTTTCGCTTCTCATCTGGGATAGAACTGAATCAAAGTTGTAAAAAGAACGAACTGACTAAATAAAATATTATATTACTCAAAAGGATCACGTTTCCACTTTTATTTTTTGGTTTCATTCAATAAAATGTGAAAAAGTGGATTAATACTCATTCATCAAGAATAGTCCAAGTTTTCTCGAATCCCATCTCTTTATGGCTTGAGCTCAAACTTTATCCACTTAAAAACTGTCATGTCTGACACGCGTTGATTCAAGAAAATGTTCCAGTCTTAAATAACTAGTAAATTGATTAAGATCCTGACAGATATTTTATAGAAACAAATGGGCAGCAACTGACTGATACTACCGGCGGGCATATTTTAAATACTTCTCTTAATTGATAAGGTTCCGCCATCTAAATACCCCTTTAGAGACTTAAAAAATCACTTTCCCAAGAAAACCCACTGATCAAAAGAAAAGCAAAACAACTCTTTAATATGGTACAAGAAAATACCTTATCAATAGTATATGCAATATTTCAATGGTTTGATTTTTATCAAATTCCATTAAATAAGTATTGTTCTACTTTTTGTATGATCTTGATGCATGCACCACATCTATGGGGGATGGAATATGGATCAACAGCCACCTTTCCTTGAACAGAAGAAGTAACCCTTATTACAAATTATTTTATAATTTATTTGGTAATGCAGTTAGAATGACTGTACTGTAGACGATTATATTGTAGCTTATTTTACCTTTATAATATAGCATATAAGAGTTTTATATTATAACAGTTAGAATGATATTTTTTAAACAATGTCGCCGAAAGAACTCTTAACTTGCATGATGGATTAAATAGTAGACAAAATAACTCATGGTCCATATGGACGTCGCTCTGCTGGCTTTCTTTTTCATTTTTTTCTCTCTTTTTCCTTTCTCTTTTGGTTGGCTTTGATATAACCGTTCTCAGCGACCCAAAAAGCCACAAAACAAACTGCCGTCAATTGTGAAAGTGTCTGGAAATTAATATTGGTTGGCCTGATCTGTTCTGGGGAGATTCGGAGTTACTTCCCATGATTTGGCCTAATTTATCTGCAAGTGGTGAAATCATTGGCTCATGCTGAGCCCACACCAAAAAGCAAGTTCTAATTACACTGTATTTGGTCCACAGTCCACTTCCATGTTTTTTTTTTTCTTTTTTTTTTTTTATAAATAATTTTTGTTCTCGCCCATGTTATGTGTACATAGTTACACTAATCCAGCGTTGACTTGTTATTCCACATGAACATCATAAGACTAGAGAAGAGTACTTTTGGTAGCTAATGGGGGAATTAGTTAATCCCATTTTTAGAATTAGGTTTGGAATTTATCCCTGTTTAAGAAAAAGAGAAGATAATGTGTATTTGGTTCAAGTATGGCTGCTTCAAATCCTAAGTGGACATTTGATTAGTTAAAGGAGACATATCTTCACCTTCAAAAAAAAAAAAAAAAGGTAACATTTCTTTAGTTGAGTTAGTTTAAAATGTATTGAACTATTGAGTTCAACGAATCTCTCCTCCATCTTATTATTGTCTCTAGATTCAAGAATCTAGATGCTCATTATGGTTGAGATCTAAGTCCCTTGTACAGTCACGTAGTTTGCATTTCATTAATTTTTTGTATTATTTTTATAGCTCTAGAAGTTTTGTAGTTGTTATTTTTAATCTACCTTTTAATATGCCAATGCGTGTCTAGAACTTTAGAATTTCTGACTCAGCGATGCTATTGGGTTTCGCGAAGCCCGCCCGGTGCTCGCACCTCACAAGTGCAGGGGCCATATAAACAGGTGGAGCCTGCCTATATCTTACGTGAGTGTAAGGACTTTTAGAGTCCGTTTGGTTTGAGTATTTGAATAGAGTATTTGAATGAAGATTTAAATTTTTATGAGAGAAAATACAATAGCAAAATGATTAAAACCGTGATTCGAATCACGAAACAAACGCACCCTTAAAGTTTCATGCGATTTTTTGATTTTTTGAAACCATATTTGTCCAAGTAATATAGAAACCATTAATTGTAAGTTTTCCTTTTTTCTCTCCTATTTTACGCGTTCCTTTTTTTGTAAGCCAAATAGTTCACAGAGCCTTTTATTTTTCTTTAATAATTAAATGTAAGGTAAGTAATGTGGATCAGTACATTATGCAACATTTATATATAAGACGCATGTATAGGACATATGCTAACTAAGGCAATACGGGATAAATTAAGTAGTAGTTTGTCACGATTGGTGATTTATTATCAATCATATCAATATGTTGAACATATTATTTAAATAATATTATTAATGCAAAGGAAAAGTTTGTGGTTCAAAATCCCATAAAATATTACATTTTTTTAATCTAATATGATTATGATATCATCTAAAGATTTAAAGTATATATATCTTATATTGGATGGATTATTTTTCTCATCTGTACATATATATATATATATATATATATTTGAATGAATGTGAGATTGTATTTGTTGATGGTAAAATTTGGTCAACAATAACCTCACGAATCACTCATGGTGCTTATGCAAAAATAAAGAATTAATGGTGTTGAAAAAGTAAGAATGCCAAGAATGTGGTACACTCAATGTGAGCTACGTCTACTTTAGGGGTTTCTTTTTTTTATTTTTCTTGAGTATACGAATATGAAAGGGCCAAATATCCCTTTTTTGGGCTTCTAAGCCTAATTTATAGTTATAATTTCACGTATGAAATAATTTAATAAAATAATAAATATATTTTAATAAAATCAAAAATATTCCCTTTTTTATTTTATTCCCACTTTCCTTGTATTTGATTTTCCCATATTGCACACAAAAGACTTGACTCTCCTGATTCTGTGGAGATTCGTTTGACCATTTTGAAATTCAAATTCTCATTTCTGAGTTCAATGAAGCTAAACATGTCATATCTCGACTTCCTATCCATACTGTGATACGTCGACCCTGAGAAAGGCTTGATCGATTTGTCCTCCACTGATATGTCTTTTGGACTTAGGCCCTTATTGGGTCTTTCATGATTTCGCCTTTAGGCCTTGGGCCATTGAGATCACCCACAATAGTATCAATTGCATAGATTTTTTTTGAAACGATTAATTCCTCATTAATGGTACTAATTTTTGGACTATAAAATTGTTATGAATTCCACAGTCAATATTTACAAATTTATAGGCAGTTTTATATTCATAATTCATGTAGTATTACCTATATACATATACAATTATTAAAGGGAGCTTTACAGATATGCCGTCTTTTTAGATTGTGGATTGAAATATATCGCATGGAAAAAAACTTTTTGAAAACATGCCACAAGTTACTTGTTTTTTTGATAATTTTACTCTTATATAGGTTCTTGTGAGTGATATATATTGTAAAAATTACACAAGTGACAAAAGTCAATACACTATTTAATAAAAGGCCATTGTTCATAAATATATCTCATTATTAAAGTCATCCAAACCTTAAGAGAAAGCTGCAAAGTTTCTTCTTGTTTTTGTTTTTGTATTTTTTTAATAGGTCCATTCATGACAACATAGATACCCAGTTTCATTGCTGCATCAGGCTTTAGGTTTTTATCCATGTGATGTGGGAACACCATAATATAGATTTAAACGTGCAAGTATTTCTCACATCTATCTATCTATCTATCTATCTATATATATATATATATGAACACATATAACTTTACTATGTCTCATGATTATATAATATTCTTTGCGTGCAAAAGTAAGTAGTTTAAAAAAAAAAGATAAATAACTAGAGGCTGATTAAGAAGATCTTATCTCATAATTGGCTAATTTCTCTCCTCTTTCATTCATCATTGGCTAACTTCTGCTACCTCATAAACCAAAAAGAGCAAGGGCGTAAATATTTATGTGTATAATACTATAAAGCTTTAGACCACTAGTTGAGCAGGGCACTACAAAATATTTGAAAAGTTAGCTCAAGGACATAAATAAAAAGTGCATGGCAATGAAACCAGAACCTGTGCTTTTGGCTTATAAATATAATGATATATACATATATGTTATATAAACTGAGAGATGCAAACTTCGTGTATGTCATGACTCTCTCTGCCTCATCATCATGTGTTTGGTGCCTTCAAGCATGAGAAAAGTGTATAATAGCATCACTCCGTGCTAAGTCGTGTCAGAAAGTCGTCATGAGAGAGAGGGGGAGAGGGGCCTAATCATCATGAATTTTTCTGCAGTGTACCAAGAAGAAGAAGAAGTTGAAGAAAAGATAAAAGAGAAACCCCAAAAGTCTAACGGCCACTAGCTAGGGCAACAAATTTTAGTTTCATGGCGTGTAAACTAATGGAGTAAAAAAAAAAAAAAAAAGTGGCAATTAGTGATGTTAGGTTAGATTTGGATTTGGTTGTGCATGAATTAGCCAGATTTTTAATTCGATGCATAGAGTCATTATATTAAGAGAGAAGAAAATGAGAGTGATTAGTTTAGACATGAGAGTTCCAATCATTATCCCAGTTGTCAATCGATTTTGGTGGCTAAGCACTTAGACAAAAAGCAACGGAAAAAAGGCCTTAGAGTTAGGGGTGCAGTTTCTGAGCCTTTTGGCCCGGCCACGTAGTATAGACGTCATGCACAGTAATCTTGCATGGCATAATTAGGCTAATATGATTAGCACTCTTAACTCTTTAACACGTGACATTTTGATCATTTTCTTTAGTTTTAGCAAAAAGACCTTTTAAACTCTTTAAATCTTGACAATTAAGTCATTTCTGTCCACATCTATTAAGTTTTTAATAGATTTTTATACGAGACCCGTCATATGCTCTCTTTTTTCTATAAAAATACCAAAATGCCCTCAAACCCATAAAAATCCTCAAACACTAAAAAAAATAATAATAAATAAAAGCTTAGAAGGAACCAATTGATCTTGGCCATCCCCATTTGTCCACCCATTTCTCCACCACATAACCAAAACCACCATCGAATCAAAATAATGGAAACTATTGTCAGGTCACCGAGAAGGCCCAAGTCTGTTAGTGGGTTTAGGAAGACCCAAGAATGATCTCAACCTATTCCACTTCGCTGAATCCCAAAAAGCGTGTATCCTAGATAACACCCTAGAAAGGCAAATCAGGAAACTGGGTACAATATTTAACATCCAAGATCTCCAAGATTATGATTCACAATGTCTTACCAGAGTCTAGAAGGTTTTAGATCCCTGGTGGAAATAGAATTCAACCAAAGGATCTTGTTAGAATCAAGAAACTATTTAAATATGAGATTCACTATGTAATATTTAAATTTATCATTGAAGGATCGGGTAACAACTGACCTAGAAAACCATAAATACAGGCCAACCTTGCGAGGCAACCTGTCACACCCCAAAATCCAGGAGGTGACGTGTAACGCCCCAGAATTTATTTAATGTTATTGTAATATAAATGATGAATTATTATGCAATAATTAATGTTTCAACATTAATTTGATTATTTGGTTGAATTTTGAATTTTTGGTTGTTTTGTTAATTTGATGAATTCAAATGATTTCTTATTGTTTTAAAATGATGTTTTGAGTTTTAAAGCACAACAATTTGTAAAATGTTAAAAATATTCCATTTTACAAAACCGTGGGTGGTATTTGGTTTTTGCACAATAAAATCGCCCACCGTTCCTCTCTATTTATTCTCTCTCCTCTTCCTCTCTCTTCACTCTCAGCTCTCCCTCTCTCTCTCCTCCTCTCTCCCACCCGTGAGAGCCCCCCTCTCTCTCTCTCTCGGTTTTTCTCTTTCCCTCTCAAATTTCTTTGAGATTTTTGAATCAAAATTCAAGTCCAAGCTTTAGGTTAGCGAGTAAGAAGCACGGGAATGAGTTTTGGCTACCAAGAACACGGATTGAAGCTTCGATTCGAGGTTAGTTTTGAAATTTCTAAACTTTTTCCAAAATTTTCAATTTTGTGCATTTTTAAAATTTAAGTTTGTTTGAGCTTAGAAAACCTTTGATTTGAGTTAAATGAACTTAGAACAACTAGAATCTAAGCTTAGATTGAAGAAAAAAGGATTGGATTCAAGATTTTTTTATTTTTCTCCTCATTTTTCCATTTTTGGATTTTTGAGATTTTTGAGTTTAAATCTTGTTTAAATGAGTTCAAAAGTGTTCTAGTATGTTTCTCTATCATCTATGAATGTTTTCCATGCCTAAGATTTGAGAAAAACAGGTTAAAATCAAGATTTAGATTTTGGAAGATTGAAAACCCTTGGCTGAAATTTCTGGGTTTTTTCAGTTCGACAGGCCGGATTCAAAGGATCGGCAGGCTGGAGTTCATCTCTCCGGCAGGCCGAACATGGGAAATGTCTGGCCGATCGGATCTGATTTTTGGCAGGCCAAACTGCACAGTTCGGCCAGCCGAAGCAGGGTGCCCGGCAGGCCGGCAAAGCATGAAAAATTTTGTGATTTTTCACCTGTTTTTATTGTTTTGAACCCTGATTTAAATTCCAACGTTATAAGATGATTTTTATAAATACAAATAGCACACTAGGACATCATGAAATGGTTTAGTAACATAGAATGTCTCGAACTAGATATTGACCGACTTAGTGTGTATCTAGGATCATTCGTGGTTCCGCGAAGCTAACGTATAGCAGACCAGGATTTCGATGTGGGGCATTAGCACGAGTATCGAGGTAGGACTTCTACCCTTTCTTTGGTAACCTAGTTTCAAAAAATGATTTGGCTTTAAAAAAGATTTCTATAAAAATGTTTTCAACGGTTGATTGAAAATGAAAATTATTGGTTGTATTTTTTGTAAACCATGAACTGAGATGAACTTCATAATGAATGATAATGGAAACATTTGGTAAATGGATTTTGAATAATGTTAGAAATGAATATAAAGACATGATGCCATATTAGAGATCGGGTCGTATAGCGATCGACTTTGGGGGCAGGTCCCGAAACCTAACTAGGTCACTACGGTGGTGATATCCTTATGGTTTGCCTAGAAAAAGAAAATGATGTTTCTGGTCAACCTAATAAACTTTTCTGGGTAAAAACGGTTTTATTTAAATTTATTTATTTATTTATTCAAGGTTTCTTTTAAATAATTCCTGAATAATGAAATATTTTTTAAATTATTTAATAAAATATAGTCCTACTGAGCCTTACGCTCACATTTTCTTTGTTTTAAAATTTTTCCCCTTCTAGGTGGTTTCCCATTTACGTTAAGAGAGGATTCAACGGACCGAACTCAAGAGCAGTAGAAGGATTTATTAGATTGTTTGTATAAATTAAACAAGACATGTAATGTTTTTTAACTTTCTTTGCGCTTGGACTGTAGTTGTATTATTATATTATCAGTACTATGTGTGTGCACAAGTTGTGGGTCTGTGGGACCCATACTCGCGGCTCTATTATTTTATTATTCGTTTAATGATTTCAATTGCTTAATGCGTATGAATTCTTTAATGAAATGTTGTTTTGAAACTCTCATATTTTATTACTTAATTTAGCCCTTAAACTCCTGATTTTAATTAAATTCTTCTTTTAATTGATTTAAATAATCCATCATGTCATATCCCGTACTCCGGGGCGTGACAAAATGGTATCAGAGCTCAAGGTTATGAACCTTGAAAATTGTGCACACATAGGTATGACAATGAAATACCTCTGACAGTCTAAATTTTGTTTTCAAAAGTGAGAGAATGACACCTAGACGTCGTTCGACAGCTAACGTCGAGTTCGGAAACCATGAGGGCATGATGAGGAATGTGTTTACTGCTTTCCGGCAGATGGCAGCCAGGGCTAGACCGGAGGATTCTGATGTTGGTCATCGGTATACGTAATTTAAGGAATTTTGACGTGTGTCTATTCTGACTTTTGATGGTAATGGGGATCCGTAGTTGGTAGAATATTTGTTAGACTCGATCGTGAAGCACTTGGATACCCTTGGTGTGCCTAATGAGTATCGTGTGGAGTTCGCTGCATATAAGCTTAAGGGTGGTGCTAATACTTGGTGGAAACAAGCTAAGCGTTTGGAATGCGATGATGATATTAGTTGGAACAGATTCGAGGAGCTGTTCTATGATCGATATTTTTTGCAGGGGTATAGAGATCAGAAGGCAGCTGAGTTCTACAGGTTGCAGCAGGGTGATTTTTCAGTTCGAGAATATGAGGCAAGATTTAATGAGTTTGCTAGGTTTGCTCCATCAGCTGTGGCATCGGAGTGTGAGAAGTGCATTAAGTTTCAGGAAGGACTCAAGGCTCCTATTCGGCTACAGGTGGTTGCTCTGCGACTTAGGAGTTTTGGAGAGCTTGTGTCATCACCAATATCAATAGAAAATGATTATGCACAGTATTGTGAGGATCGAGCAAAGGCTTCAGGAGGATCGCAGAGGAGCGGTAGGAAGAGCACCAATAGTCGTCCAACTCTGAGAAAGAGCAAGTAGGGTGGCGCAAACAGTGGTAGCAGTAGTTCGTCTAGTAACGGGCGCAGTAATCCCTACAGCTTCCATTGTCATTTCTGTCAGCAGCCTGGACACATCAAGAGGAATTGCCCGATCAGGAGTGCCCGTCTTAGATCTCAGACCGGGGAGGATGCTAGTCGTCAGTCTCAGTCTCAGCCTCAGACCCTACCTCTACCTCAGCAGTATCTGCAGTTGCAGTATCCCCAGTTCTCTCCTCAGCAGTTTTTGTATCCGATACGAGGGTAGCAGTCGCTGCATTTTCAGCATAACGTCCCTCAGTGTCGAGTGCCGAGTACAGCTAGTGTACAGTCGTCTCCATCCCAGCAACAATGGCAGAATAATCCAGGACCTAGCAATGTTGGTAGAGGAAAAGGAAAGGCACTAGTGCATGTTCATGCAATGGCATCGGGTGGTTCAGATTCTCAGACCAGTAACGCGGTTGTCAATGGTACGGTCTTAGTTTCTCAGTCTTTAGCTCGCGTTTTATTTGATACAGGTACCTT
The DNA here is from genome assembly GCA_025403435.1 of Artocarpus heterophyllus. NCBI lineage: Eukaryota > Viridiplantae > Streptophyta > Magnoliopsida > Rosales > Moraceae > Artocarpus > Artocarpus heterophyllus. The sequence goes on from CM046336.1 coordinate 11,868,138, forward strand.
TCAGTCTCTCATTTCGAGTTCTTTTGTACATGCCTTGGGATTAGAGATGGAAGAGTTTAATGAACCCCTAATCATAACCTCTCCCGTGGGACGAGTGTGTGTGAATTGTGTGTGTAAATCTTGTAAAATAAAGATTGGGGATGAGATTTTAAAAAGTGATTTGATTATACTCCCCATGAGCTCATATGATGTAATTCTAGTAATGGACTGGTTGTCCAGATATAATGCAGTTGTAGACTGCCAACTTAAAAAAGTGACCCTAGTGTCTGATAGGGAGACGATGATCACTTACTAGGGTGGTGTTGATTGGCTCATGAGTGAGCGTTTCATGAAGTCGTGTCTAGGAAGGCGAAGGAATCTAGTTTGTTGTGCTTTTCTTGCGAATCTAGATTGCTAGCCCTATACTTTGAGAGGAAGTGTAGCGATTTCTGTAGTTGATGAGTTTGAGGATGTCTTCCCCGACGAGTTGCCAGGATTACCACCACATCAGGAAATTGAGTTTGGTATTGAGTTGTTTCTGGGGACAGCATCAATTTCTATAGCACCTTATCGGATGGCGCCGGTAGAAATGAAAGAATTAAGGAAGCAACTTCAAGAGCTTGCTGATAAAGGGTATATTCATAATAGCACATCTCCATGGGGAGCACCGATTTTGTTTGCTAAGAAGCATGATGGGACTCTCAGGTTGTGTGTAGATTATCGACAGCTGAATCGTGTTACAATGAAGAATAAGTATCCCTTGCCTAGGATCGATGAGTTGTTTGATCAGTTGGGAGGTTCATGGTACTTCTCAAAGATTGATTGCGGTCGGGTTACCATCAGCTTAGAATTAAGGAAGAGAATATTCCCAAGACAACTTTTAGGACTCGGTATGGGCACTTTGAGTTTCTGATTATGTCGTTTGGGTTGACGAATGCTTCGGTAGCTTTTATGGATTTGATGAACAGGATATTTAGGCCGTATTTGGATCAGTTCGTGATCTTGTTCATCGATGACATTCTAGTGTATTCTAAGACTTGGGAAGAGCATGAGCAGCATCTCCGAATCGTGCTTTAGACTCTGCGGGAGCATCAGTTGTATGCTAAGAGGGAAAAGTGTGAGTTTTGGTTGACTGAGGTCAAATTTCTAGGTCATATCATTTCAGAGCATGGTATTTCTGTGGATCCGTCCAAGATTGAAGCCATAGTGGAGTGGGAACGACCAAGGAATGTAGCAGAGATTCGCAGCTTCTTAGGTTTTGCTGGTTATTATGGGAAATTTGTAAAAGATTTTTCAAAGATTGTAGCTCCGTTGACGAGATTGATCAAGAAAAATGTCAGGTTTGAGTGGGATGAAGAATATGAACTTGCTTTTCAGGAATTGAAGAACCGGTTGACTTCAGCTCCAGTGTTGGTTATTCCTAGCAGTGACGAGCGGTATGAGGTTTACGCAGTTGCTTCAGGGCGTGAACTTGGATGCGTGTTGATGCAGCATGGACATGTGGTTGTGTACGGATCGAGACAACTATGACCTCTTTAACGGAATTATCCTACTCATGATTTGGAGCTCGCGGCTATGATTCACATGCTAAAGATTTGGAGATGTTATTTGTATGGAGCGTCGTTTCAGGTCTTCTCCGATCACAAGAGTTTGAGGTATCTGTTCACTCAAAGGGATCTTAATTTGAGACAACGTAGATGGATAGAGTATATGGAGGATTATGATTTTGCGTTGCAGTATCATCCCGGGAAAGCTAATGTGGTCGCGGATGCGCTTAGCAGGAAGTCTTCAAGAATTCGATCCCAGCTTTTGTTCAGATGGTGAAGCAAAATCAGTGGCAAGATCAACATTTGTAGGGGATTTGGTCACGGATTCAGAACAGGGAGCAGTTTGAAGAATGGAGCGTGCATGCAGATGGATCGTTGTATTTTCAGGAGCGTCTTGCAGTTCCAGCTATCGTCGAGGTGACGAAATCCATTTTGGACGAAGCTCATAAGTCTCAGTTCGCTATTCATCCGGGGAGCACAAAGATGTATCGTGATTTAAAGAGGCAATATTGGTGGAGAGGCATGAAGAAAGATGTTCGAGAGTACGTGGCCAAGTGTACGACGTGTCTTCAGGTAAAAGCCGAGCATCAGAAGCCTGCGGGTCAGCTTCAGCTGCTTCCTATTCTAGGGTGGAAATGGGAGCATGTGACGATGGATTTCCTCACAGGTTTGCCAAGGACGGAGCAGCGGCATGATGCAGTTTGGGTCGTGGTCGACAAGTTGACGAAATCGACGCATTTCATTCCGTTCAGGTCAACATGTTCGAGGAAGATTCTTGAGGATTTGTATCTGCAGAACATTGTGATATTGCATGGAGTTTCTTTGTCCATCACCTCTGATCGAGACACCAGGTTTAATGCTAAATACTGGAGGATTTTTCAGGAGGCTTTACGTACGAATTTAAACTTCAGTACGACGTTTCATCCTCAGACTGATGGGTAGTCTGAGTGGGTTATTCAGATTCTCGAGGATATGTTGCGTGCCTGTGTGTTACACTTCAGCAGGAATTGGAAGAAATATTTGCATCTGCCAGAGTCCGCGTACAACAATAGCTATATGGCGAGCATTGGTATGGCACCGTTTAAGGCATTGTATGGGCGACCGTGTCGGTCACCGGTGTGTTGGGCCGAGCCAGAAGACAGGGTTATTCTTGGGCCGGATGAGATTCGTGATAGCAACGAGAAAGTGGCTGTGATTCGAGATCGATTAAGGGCAGCTCAGAGTCGACAGAAGAGTTACGCGGATAGGAGACGTAGACCCTTAGAGTTTGCGGTTGGAGATTTCATTCTCTTGAAGGTATCGCCTCGTAAAGGAACTATGCGGTTCGGAGTGAGTGGAAAGCTTGCACCGAGGTATATTGGGCCGTTTGAGATCACTCAGCGTGTTGGTGTGGTTGCTTATCAGCCTGATCTTCGTGTCGAACTTTCTCATGTTCATGATGTGTTTCACGTGTCGATGCTTAGGAAGTGTTCGCCTGAGCAGGATAAGATAGCTTCATTTCGCGATGTGCAGGTTTAGGAAGATACGACGTACGAGGAAGTGTCGATTCAGATCATCGACCGGAAAGTAATTAGTTTGCGTCGTCGTGAGATACCTTTGGTAAAGGTCGTGTGGCAGCATCACGGGGTTGATGAAGCCACCTGGGAACTAGAGTCGAGTATGCAGGAATTGTATCCGCATTTGTTTTGTTTCTGAAATGAGTTGTAAATTTCGAGGGCGAAATTTCTTTTAAGGGTGGAGAGTTGTAACGCCCCAGAATTTATTTAATGTTATTGTAATATAAATGATGAATTATTGTGCCATAATTAATGTTTTAACATTAATTTGATTATTTAGTTGAATTTTGAATTTTTGGTTGTTTTGTTAATTTGATGAATTCAAATGATTTCTTATTGTTTTAAAATGATGTTTGGAGTTTTAAAACACAACAATTTGTAAAATGTTAAAAATATTCCGTTTTACAAAACCGTAGGTGGCATTTGGTTTTCGTACAGTAAAACCACCCACCGTTCCTCTCCATTTATTCTCTCTCCTCTTCCTCTCTCTTCACTCTCAGCTCTCCCTCTCTCTCCTCCTCCTCTCTCCCACCCGTGAGACCTCCTCTCTCTCTCTCTCGGTTTTTCTCTTTCCCTCTCAAATTTCTTTGAGATTTTTGAATCAAAATTTGAGTCCAAACTTCGGGTTAGCGAGTAGGAAGCTCGGGAACAAGTTTTGGCTACCAAGAACGCAGATTGAAGCTTCGATTCGAGGTTAGTGTTGAAATTTCTAAACTTTTTCCAAAATTTTCAATTTTGTGCATTTTTAAAATTTAAGTTTGTTTGAGCTTAGAAAACCTTTGATTTGAGTTAAATGAACTTAGAACAACTAGAATCTAAGCTTAGATTGAAGAAAAACGGATTGGATTCAAGATTTTTCATTTTTCTCCTCATTTTCCCATTTTTGGATTTTTGAGATTTTTGAATTTAAATCTTGTTTAAATGAGTTCAAAAGTGTTCTAGCATGTTTTTCTATCATCTATGAATGTTTTTCATGCTTGAGATTTGAGAAAAACAGGTTAAAATTAATATTTGGATTTTGGGAGATTGAAAACCCGTGGTGGAATTTCTGGGTTTTTCCAGTTCGGCAGGCCGAACTACGTGTTTGGTAGGCCGAATTCAAAGGATCGGCAGGCCGAACTACGTGTTTGGTAGGCCGAATTCAAAGGATCGGCAGACCGAAGTTCATCTGTCCAACAGGCTGAACCTAGGAAATGTCTGGCCGACCGGATCTGATTTTCAGCAGGCCAAACTGCACAGTTTGGCTGGCCGAAGCAGGGCGCCCGGTAGGCCGACAGAGCATGGAAAATTTTGTGAGTTTTCACCCGTTTTCACTGTTTTGAACCCCAATTTAAATTCCAACCTTATAAGATGATTTTATAGATACAAATGACACACTATGATATCATGAAATGGTTTAGTAATATAGAATGTCTCGAACTAGATATTGACCGACTTAGTGTGTATCTAGGATCGTTCGTGGTTCCGCGGAGCTAACGTATAGCGGACCAGGATTTCGGTATGGGACACCGGCATGAGTATCGAGGTAGGACTTCTACCATTTCTTTGGTAACCCAGTTTCAAAAATGATTTGGCTTTAAAAAGGGTTTCTATAAAAATGTTTTCAACGGTTGATTGAAAATAAAAATTATTGGTTGTATTTTTTGTAAACCATGAACTGAGATGAACTTCATAATGAATGATAATGGCAACATTTGGTAAATGGATTTTGGATAATGTTAGAAATGAATATAAAAGCATGATGTCATATTAGAGATCGGGTCGTGTAGCGATCGACCTTGGGGGCAGGTCCCGAAACCCAGCTGGGCCACTACAGTGGTGATATCCTTATGGTTTGCCTAAGAAAAGAAAATGATGTTTCTGGTCGACCTAATAAACTGTTTTGGGTAAGAACGGTTTTATTTAAATTTATTTATTTATTTATTCAGGGTTTCTTTTAAATAATTCCTGAATAATGAAATGTTTCCTTAAATTAAATTATTTAATAAAATATAGTCCTACTGAGCCTTTCGCTCATATTTTCTCTGTTTTTAAATTTCTCCCCTTCTAGGTGGTTTCCTATTTAGGTTCGGAGAAGATTCAACGGACCGAATTTAGGAGTAGTAGAAGGATTTATTAGATTGTTTGTATAAATTAAACAAGGCATGTAATGTTTTTTTAACTTTCTTTGCGCTTGGACTGTAGTTGTATTATTATATTGTCAATACTATGTGTGTGCACAAGTTGTGGGTCTGTGGGACCCATACTCGCGGCTCCATTGTTTTATTATTCGTTTAATGATTTCAATTGCTTAATGCATATGAATTCTTTTATAAAATGTTGTTTTGAAACTCTCATATTTTATTTCTTAATTTAGTCCCTAAACTCCTGATTTTTAATTAAATTCTTCTTTTAATTGATTTAAATAATCCACCACGTCACCTCCCGAACTCCGGAGCATGACATGACATGGCGGATTAATTACATTAAATGAATTAAATTTTGTAGAAACTGCCATGTTAAAAGATGTTAAAAAAATCAATTTTAAAAAGGTGGAATTGTTAAAAATTTCTTGCAATATTTGTTAAGCATATGGAAGCGAGCGAATGTAAGAAAGTATTAAATAAACAAACCCAATTGGGTCCCACCGAACCCACTTTAGTGTGCACATACATAGTACTAGTAATATTAAATACATAACCACAGTCCAAGGAAAAGTAAATGAATTAGAACATTACATTGCTTGTTTATAAATACCCTAAAGGATAATATCCTAGCCTTGTAGTTCTTCCTAGTTCTTCCGTCTTCCCTAAGCTAAACTCCACCTAGAGGGAAAGAAAGTTTTAAAATAAGAAAATGTGAGCAAAAGGCTCAGTAGGACTAAGTCTCAAAAACATTTAGTTTAAACACGTATATTTCATATTTAGACAAAAGCTATAACAGAGAAAATAAATAAAATAGATAATAAACTAGAACTTATTAAATTTATTCACACTAAATTAATCCTTTACGCATCTATAGATAGTCTCATTATTAGATTATAGGCAAAGCCATATAAATCACCACCGAAGTGGCCCAACTAGGTTTCGGGACTTGTCCCCAAAGTTGTGCTTCCCACAACCCGATCTTTGTATATGGTATCATGCTCTATTTATCATTCCGGATGGTACCAACCGACACGTCCAATATCACATCATTATCATGTTTCTTTTTACCAAATGTTCTTGTTATATTCATTATTATCATCCATTATTTAGCCAATAATGAAAATAAGTGACAAACTTCATTTCTTGAAAAACATAAAAAGGCTTTATGGTCAAACCCCTTTTTAAAACGTGGCTACCAAAGAGAAGGGATAGAAGCCCTACCTCCATATCTGTACCAAAGTCCAACACCGTAGTCCCAATTTGCTATACGTTAGCTCCACAGAACCATGAACAACCTCGAATCAAAGCTTTAAATCAGTTTGTGGAAGCCCAAATTGTGTTCCTCACCTCCCAATCTAGTTGAGAGTCAAGCTCAATATTCAAAAATTTGGAATCAAAATGAAGAGAAGAAGAGGAAGAGGGGGGCAGCGTGGGAGAGAGAGGGAAGGGAGAGAGAGAAAACATGAGGGAGAGTGAGAGTGAGAGAGAGATAAATAGAAGAGGATGAGTGGTTTTGCTGTGAGAGTGAGAGAGAGATAAATAGAAGAGGATGAGTGGTTTTGCTGAGCAAAACCGTATCCCCAGCACACAGTTTGTAGTTGGGACGTATCGGGCATTTAACAAATTGTTTTGTTTTAAAATTCAAAATGACGTACAAAATAATTAAAAATGGGACAAATTTAAAATACCATAAAATACTTAAATTAAGTTCAAATTTACATCAAAACATACTAATCTACCATCTAAACACCAATTATGCCTGATCAAATTTTTTGGGTGTTACACAGCCCTAAGTCTAATTCTTAGCACAAGCCCTAGCATGAGCTTTGTAATTAGTTTTCTCATAAGAGAAAGCCTAGTAGGTGTAGCCTTTAATTGAAGTGGACTACTATAAATTTGTGTATTCTTGTTTACTTTTTCTTACTTTTCATTATACTTGTGTGAGAGAATATTAGTCATGAGGAATTTAGAAAAGATTATTTGCTGACGAGTTTTGCCGGTCAACAGAATCGAAATTAAATAATAAAAATTTAAAAACCCAATCAAATGTAACAAAAAAATTCAATCAAACTCATAGAAATATTCAAACTCGTGAGAATTTAACTATAGGGACAATTGTAACCAGTGTTGATGCCTCCAGCACGCTGAGAACGACAACTATCTTCTCCGACGCCAATAAGCTTCTAGCTTTGGCCGATTTGACAGATCTAAATGTGGATGACCTCATTTTTATCTAGCCAACCTCGACAAGCCCGCGTCTTCTGCGGCCCAAGCCCCTCCCTCAGGCCAACCCCTTTAAGCCTAGCCCATGCTGCTTACAAAATCTCCCACTCAGATGTTGTGCGACGAGATCTTAGAAGAAAGGAATTACAACATCATGGAGGCGAAGATCTCGATGGTGGCTGATGTCGATGGCGTGCAAACCAAATCCTCCACTTAATGTCAAGCGATCTTGATGTGCAAACCAAATCTTCCACTTAGTGTCATGCGATCTTGATTAGAGAAACACCAAATTGAGATTAGTCCCCTTATGTGGTCATCCAACGGTTGATTCTAGACATCCGCCATCGAGGCGATCCTTCCACGTGCATGAAAGCATCGGCCAAGAGAGTTTTGAGGAAGATAGAGATTAAAATTTTTTTTTGGCCAAAGTAAAAAATGTTATCTAATATGGTGTGTAGCAGGGTGGTTAGAACCGTTAGTTATAAATGTTTTTACTGTAGCATGTAAGAGCTTTATACTGTAGCAACTTTTTTTTATTACTGTAGCATGTGAGAGTTTTATACTGTTCACAACCGAGGAAGTGGTCTGGATTATGGTTCGAACCGACTTGTCAAACACACTATAAGTGTTATTCAGTTTGTTTCTTTACTCAGTTTGTTTCTTTTAATTTTTATAAAAATATAAAATATGTAATTTTACTATTATGTCCCTTGAAATTGGGTCATGTGAATTTTTGTCAGGTATTTGATAGATTGTAATGGAAGGTCCTCAAATAGCAAAAGTTTATAGAGTTCAAGGATCATTTTACAAAATTAAAAAAAAAAAGGAGGACTAAAGTGTTACCTACTAAAGAGTTGAGGGGTTGTTCATACAAACTACTCAATTAGAATATTAAAAAAGGAGGGGGTAAAACGTAATTTTTTTAACAAAATAAAAAATAAATAGAGTTTATTAGATTTACCCCATGATAGAATTTGGAAATTTTGTAATTTATTTGAGAAAATTTAAACCAAATTCGATAAATTTAGGATTTATAGGTTTACTCTCATGAAACCCCAAATTATAAGCATCTTTATTAACAAATCCATAAAGATTAATCAGCCATAATATCTCTTAAAAAAATTGTTTTTGTTGTATGCTTTCTTGCAACAACTGGAGCAAAAGCTCCTGACCATAACTAGTTTTGCCTAAGAGTGAGGTGTCACTTTAACAACTTTTTGAATCGTTTTCTTGACTTTTTTGCACGCACTGCTGACTAATGGGATCTTTCACCATCAGTGAAATCATCCCATGAATTCGAAAGAACAATATCAACATCTTTATTAGCAATTAGGTCAGAGGCGTTAACATCATACATAGCCACATGAGAGTTTTAGAATATGTAGTAAGAGCTAGCTCAGCTCTTGTAGGATGTACCATTAAATTAAACTCCATCACTGATCCATAAAAATAATCATTACATCATCGACTTCTTGCTTATCTCCTAGTAGAGGTGTTAATTTGGGCATATCCAAACGAGTCTGTTTGGGACCTGTTTCTTTAGCTCGGTGCTTAGCCCAACCCAATCCGCATCATGGCTTGAACCAATCCTAGCCAAAGATCTAGGCCTACATAAAGACTAGCCAGCCGAGCTTGGTTGGTTAGATTTTTTTAGTTCCTATTTTTAAATATTTCCTTATACAAAATTGCAGACAAGTTTGGTCTGCCCCAACGCCTATTTGGGCTTCAGATAGAGCTAGCCCTTTTTTTTTTCTTTAGAGAAAATTACATGTTATGTTATACTTTTAAAAATTGTATTTATTTATATCACACTTAGAAAAATTTATGCTACATTATCATTCATACTACATGTTAAGTTATGTCATAAATGAACATAATTGACATTTATAAACTGCAAATATTAAAAGATTACATTTATAAAAGTTTTCTTTCTCTTCACCTAACTTGCCTTTTTAATGGCCCAGTGTGGCCTGATTTTTCCTTTTAATTTGTACAGACCAACCCAGCCAAGTTGTCCGAATTAACACCTCTGTTTCTAACACTTTATCGACGTCCTCATTTTGCTCAACAAATATACATGGGAGTGCGGGACCATGTATGAATCACTGATTTCATCCTGGCCGGTGATATGTTGATTTTCCTCAAGTCTAGACACTCTGGAATATTCTCCCGAAGTGTGTCTAGTAAGTTCACCCTTCGTCAGCAGTTTCCTCTCGCATTTGGGTATTACCGTCAAATATTCTTTTTTAATCAATCTCCATTTATGACATTAAAAAAATCTCCTTTTCCAATCTAACATGGACATGCACTTGCCATAGCTTGAATCATAAACTGACCGACCTAATAATATATGACCTTTCTGCTCTAAAAGTCAGAAAATGATGCCATAATTTGATCTTTCCATTTCCATTTTCATTTTGTTTCCTGTATAATATGGGAATCATACATACATACATGCATCAATTTATATTTGAATGGATCACTAATTTATGGGGCCATGTTCTTATATATAAAAATGGTGCTCGCAACATGTTATTAAGATTTCTTGTGGTAACTCAACAATTCATATGAATAATCAAAGCGATAAGGTCAAAAAGTCGATATTCTATTCAAGTTTCAAAGAGTAAAATTTTCTTTTTCCCACACTGAAAAAGACAATACAAAGGCTAGAATTGATATAGGTATTAGTTAACATATAATTAGTAATTTGATATTCAAAGTAGAGAGCACATTATGGTCTCACTGTGAAACGGCCTGTTTTTGCCCCATTAAAACCTAAATACTTTAAGCGTAGTAGTATCGCACATTGTGCAGATTTTGCGCGTGCCACCTTCACCTTTTTCTAACTTTTGATTATATTTACAAAAATATGTAACATGTTATGTATGGTCTCAATAGGTTATTTCGGTTTCTTATTGGAAAACCCAATTACATGAAACATGGGAAAGATGCTCAAGGCTGCCATTTGGTGGTGGTCCTCACCATGTTGAATATTCATTACACTTTTTAAGCATAAAAGTTAGGTATATATATATATATATATATATATATATATATCAATGAACTTGATATTCTAGATGATTATATGGGGCAACGACAATCATCTACTTTAACGCATGCCCATGCTAGGAATATGTTCATCAATTCGTCATGTGATGTAGAGTGTGCCAAGCCATTAATACCGATGGTCGTCATGATTAGGGTGTCGTTTTTGTCAAAACCACTGTTTTGGTTTAACAATGGGTTACTGTACTAAAGAGATTCAGTATTTCGACCATATGTGGGCAATGAGGATGCAAATCATGTGCACTTAGTTTTAGTACTAAACAATTTCAGAGATGCGTCTGTTTTTCTTTGCTTAGTACTTGAGATCTTCTTCTTCTTATTATTATTATAATTATGGGAAAAAGGTGAAAGAGAAAATTAAAGAATGTGCCATCTTAATTCATTACTTTATCTCTTATGATTTTACCTCTTAATTAATATATACAAGGGGAGAAAGCAAAAACAGAAATCTTAGGATTTCTTTGTCGTCTAATTTTTAGTGTTTTAAATAGTATATAACTAAACAAATTTTGCAATATCATTATGACAATGTCAAATAAAGAATAATTCAAATCTTTTAAAATTGATATGATATGATGTAGATACCGAAATTAGATAGGTGATTTGAGTCGGTGGGCGAATTGATAGCTACAATAATATGCAATTAGTTTAAGCAAAGAATCTAGATCTTTAAGCATATAATTACGAAATCTTTCAACGCCAGGAATTGTTGAGTCCCTCTCTCTCTCTGTGATCTCTCATTCAATTGTATGGTTAGAGACACCATGCATTTCAAACATGTTAAAGATGATTCTCCTCAAGATCATGTTCAGTACGTATCTCAACAAGCTAGCTGGGAGAGAGCTATTATAATTATTATCACAAAAATAATCTTTGCTAATTAATGTAGTACGGAATTAATTTATATATATATATATATGACATATTTAAGCATTGTTATGCAATTTGCAAGGTCAAAGAATTGACAGATCATAGCATACACACACACATATATAAATATGTAAGACCACATCAAGAGCTTGTGATATTCCTTTAAGATTAGATTCTAATGTACTTGTTAATTAAAATATATACATGTATATAGACACACACACACATTAGGCATACATTGTGGGAAGTAAAATAAACAAACAATTTGCGTAACGATAATTTGTTGACTAATCTTTATATAAAAACCCTCCTCCACACGATGACTTTTCTACAAATTTCAACCGAGAAAATATTTGAGATGGCACCAGCTAGCTCAAAGTACACACCTTGAAGGAATCAAGTGTTTTGCAAGATATCTATTCACATTCATATTCATATATACAATATATAACATATATATATATATAGGGTTTGGATATCAAAATATATTGTGTCTGTATGTATATATACACGTATATATTATCATAAAATATTAACTTGTGTAACGCTGCGTATATACAGTCAGCACCATGGGTGGCTAGATAAAAAAGCATCTAGGGAAGAGATGGGGGGTGCCTCTCAGAGATCTGGTCTAAGCCAAACCGTTTCTTATAAATATAAATTAAGAAGAAAAAAAATTGATCTATTTATTTATAGCACTATCATTGGGATGTGTTGAGATGGAATATGAGAGTATCATGAGGGTAATTTTAAAATGAAGCAATTGTTCATGTTTGGTAATTTTTCGAGGAAAAGAGATCTCTTTTGGTATCTCATAGATTTATGGCTGCTAAGCCAGTCAAAGCTTTGAATATTTATTTGCTTGGAGCATATAATATTTATATAGTGGGACGTGGTAAAAGAATATGGTCATTAGTTTTGCTCTCGGGTCTTTGGTACAAAAATTATCAATATATAGAGTACAATATTATTTTTCAAACTAAAATATGAATAGGCCAAGGTCATGTGTGAACTCAGTTATGTCACATCACAATAACTAATCAAAGCTCCAGAAGCTTTCAAACATGGGTTTCAGACGCAAAATTCAAAGAAAAAAGGGAGTAAATTAAAAAGTTTTTTTTTAATAGTAATTGAGGGGTGAGGATAACAAATCATGAGGAACAACTTGTATATTTCAACTAGTTTGGCACCAATTTAGATGACCTATGTTCTTTTATCAAACCCACAACTCAGATTATTAATAAGAAGAAAGATAAAAAAAAAAAAAGGGAAGAAAAGTAAAAAGAGGTCGAATGTAGCTGCAAAACTCGTCTTTATTTGCGGCAATTAACATGCACCAATAATGATGATGATTGTAGATACAATCTAGTGGCAATTAATGCACTCTTGACTCTACTCTAAGGTGCATTGTAAAGTTTGAATCTTTCCTTTACATTCAAGAAAGAAAAATGCATCAACAACTTTAATCAAACAATATGTATAACATAATTACTAATGATTTAATAGGCTATTTAAGAACATATAGTTTAAAACCAAGAATTTGAATCAAAGTTCGTGAAAGAAAACGTAATAATAAAGTTGATTTAAACTACAAGTTTGTAAAAAAACCAAGTCTTCAAACGGCCTATAACTTAAGCAACAGAGCTACTTCTTGTCAATATGTATAGTTTAATCGATAAGGCTAAGATGATGAACCAAATTTGCTATTCAAAATCGGTGGCTTCCAAGTTCCATGACAATGAAAAAGATCGGCTATGGCTTCCAAATTAAATTTACAAACAATTTTTTTCCATTCTCATAAGGTTAAAACTTTATTTCTCAAAAAATTGTGAGCTCTAATATAGTATGTAATATATTTTTTAAATTGTTATTTATTGTTCTGTTGGTGAAATGTTATATTTTGGTTAAATAGGATTATCCTAAACAAACTTACGTATAACTAGCCTAATTAGGCCAAAGACACGTGGAGATTGTACGGGTCAAACTCAAGGCTTTGGCTAGTACTTAGCTCGGTCAAACTCAAGTAAACCAAAGAAAATCAAAAGTCACAGGATAAATAGGCCAATGGGCCAGTATTATTGCATGGCTCATTAACTCCAACGAATCAACGATACACCAAACAGATTTATTTGGCTGGTTTCAAAACATAATGGTTTATCTTATTATTATTATTATTATTATTATTATTATTATTATCTTATTTAACTAATCTTAGGGTTAAAATCCTGTTTACGGCGGGTTCTAGTTTAAAAAATACACTACATATTAAATTGAGCCCGTAGTCTTGTGATTGTAGCAAGGTTTTAAACCTGTATAAATAAAAATGGTTATTATTATTATTATTATTTACAAACGTCTTCTATTTTATTCTCTCTTTCCTTCGTGTTAATTTATATGTTTAGAGTGCCACTTTATTTTTCCTAGAAGATTAGTTATGACCTATTATTTACAGTGTTATAAATTATAGTATTCCTTTGTTTCTAAGAAGTATTTATTAGGTTAGCATAATGCAGCTTCATATCACTATTCTTGCATAAAGTTTTGGAGCCCCAGCTGGAACCATTGACAAACGAATCGCATATTCCAAGAAAAAAAGATGTATGCAAGTATTTATATTCACACACACGTATGTATGTATGTTTTTATGTGTGTGTATATATGTATATACATATGTGTGTGAGTGTGTGTGTTTAACTCACGACAATGCTATGCTATCACTTGACCATATAAAGTTGACTTAATGTATGAAAAAAATACCCAGTATGAAGTAGAAAAAATTTAATGATCATAATCCTCATTGATAATTTAACAAAATGAATCAATAGGGCATGCACCCTACAAAAATGTGGCATGCTTCTCATGTTACACATTTATTTATTATAAAGGGATTGAAAAAGAGCCTACCAGTGGTGATGAGACCTAACAACTGCAGAGCAAAAACGTCAATAAATTAGAAGAAGTAGAAGTGAAAGAAGCATTGGTATAATTTCCTTTCATAAGAAGAAAAATGGAAAAAATGTGGTATGGAAAATTTTAAGGTGTTTCGTATGGTGGTAGAAACTATTGGTTAAAACTATTTTTATTGTAGCATATAAGAGTTTTATATTGCGATAATTTTTTTTTATTATAGTATGTGAAAATTTTATATTGTTTATAACTAAATTAATGATAAAAATTAAGTTATGCCAAAGAGGAGAGAGAAATGTAACAGACGATCATTGGAAATTAAAGATGCAGGCACATTCTGTGGAGCTTTATGAGATGTAGTACAGAGGGAAAATAAAAAATATATATATAAAAGCAAAAATTAAAATTAAAATTAAAAGGCATAATGTACTTGGACATCCTTGAAATTCAAGCCAATCAAAGTTCTGTATATGTTATGATCAGAACCTGATCTCAGCCAACCTAAAAAAAAAAAAAAGAATACCAGTTTTTATTCACCGTTGGATCATCACCCAAGTTTTCTGATGCCACCACCATCATGCTGAATATTTAAGAGAGAGAGAGAGGGGGGGGGGGGGGAGAGAGAGTGAGAGAGAGAGAGAGGCTGAGGAGGAGGTTTAACTAGGAGACAAGTAATAAAGGGATCCATTAACTATAGGGAGACCGTCCTATGTGAGCAATGCAAGCATAGCTACAAAGAAAGCTGAGTGTCAGTTTTTGGCGTGCTTAACAGAGCAAAGGTGGTGAGTCGTAACACCCCTATTATTGAAATGAAACATTTCTCCTCTTTTTTCTCTCATAAAACCAACCAAATATCAAAGTTGAAATGTTAAAAAAAAAAAAAAGAGAAAAAAGTTATCGTCTTTGAAAAAAGTACTAATTAATGGTCTTTGCTACTAGCTAGCAACTAGCAAGAAACTGAGACTTGTTCACTTTGTTATATAACTGGGTTTTCACTTTTGCCTTTAAAGTTGTGAACTTGCCATTTCTCTTTTTTGGTCTTTGGTCTTTGTGGTTCTGAAGTTGTGTTACTACTACTATTTCTGAGAGTTTCTTGAACGACAATGGCGGTGTAAAGCTTAGTGGGGGTGAGTTGCCCTTTATTTTTTTAAAAAAATACAAGGTTTGGTTTTGCTTGATTTTGTTCATACTCAAAAACGGGGTTTTTTCTTTTTTCCTTTTTAGTCTATTGTCATGTTGGAAGTATATTTATTAAACCAGTTGGAATTGTTTAGGCTTTCTTCTAGACTTGTTGAAATGGGGTTTCTTGGGTTTTGTTGGGGTTTACGCGGAGAGTGGATTTTGGGGGCTTTGTCTTTCTGTTTTTCCTTTATTCGATTGTGGCGTGGCGTGCAAATTTATTTTCTTCATGAATTTTTTTTTTTTAAAGAGATTCCTCTCACCATGATCTCACACCACTCACTCACTTCTATTATTCTAATAGGATTTGATACGATATATTCTGGTAGATTCCTCAGATTTCACATCAATATTTGTAGTGATTTTGCTTGTTGGTATTTAGTTGATGTTCGATTGATTGTTCATTACTTCTGAAGTCACTTTCCTTTTTCATTTTTTTTGTTTGTTTTTCTCATTTATATATTCCTGAATGTACACTCTGCAAAAAAAGAAAAAAGAAAAAAAAATAAAGTTAGGTGCTTGTTGTCTACCGTTTTGGTGGTTTTCTTCAACTGATACCGAGATGCTGTTTTCTGTTGCAGGTTTCAAACTTCAACGGTTGAGAAAAAAATGAAAAAAGAAAATTAAAGAGATCAAACTAATCAATATAAAAAGGGTAATCTGATTTCTTTATGTTTTTGATTTGGAACTTGAAGCTTTAGTTAGGCCTTGGTGAGGACTTTGTGGCATGATGATGAATCTTTTGTTTAATAGAGAAACAGATAATGAGAATAGAGTAGAAAAAAGACATAAAGAAATACTAGTGTAAGAGTGTGTTGGAGAGTCAGATTTTGGGAGAATTGAATTGTTTAGTGTTGAGAGTCTGTTGGCAATGTTCCCTCAGTTGACTCCGTTTCGCCGAGCTCCTTGGGCTTTGCCGCCGACCAAGGAAACACTCCTCTTCTCCTTTGCCTCTCTTGCCATTCAAGGGAACCTTTTCTTAAAATAATATTTGCATTACCACAACCTATCACTCTCTCTCTCTCTCTCTCTCTCTCTCTCTTCACCATCTTCCTTTCTCTCTCTTAGTCAGACTCTCAGCCTTGGTTGCTGTCAAGATTCGGTCTTGCCCCCGTACAGCATATATCCTTCTTCACTCTCTTTGAGATCCTTAACTTTTTTTTATGTATCTCATTTCTTCAAGCCAAGGAAGTTAGAGTTATAAAGTGAGAAATTTGCCAATTTGGTCCCCACCTCCATATTTCGTGGGACTAAAGTCTAAACCAACTTCTTCTCATCAATAAGATTATGCCCTTTTTTGTTTTAGGATAAGTGGAGAGCAAGGAAGTTCTTGATTTCGTACTTGATCAGTTTAATAGTGGAGAAAGATTTTGTTCTTGGAGAGGAAGGCTAGAGGAGTAACAGCAGCAGCAGCAGATCTTTGACCCTTTTTTTTTACAAGATGAAGTTTATGAAACTCGGATCAAAGCCGGACTCCTTTCAGTCTGATGGGAGAAATGTCAGGTGAGAGATCTTCTGGGACATTTTTACTTCTCGTAATCTGAATTGTATTAGTTTGTCTTGTAGGGTTTGTTGGACTTTGATTTTGTGCTTTCTTCCAACTTGTTTTATGTTCACGTTGGTTAAAGATTGCTTTTGAGAGATCTAATTTTGATATATCTGTGCAAGTTATAAATAAGTAAATCCTAAGGTTTTTATTTTCTGGCTATCAACAACTTAAAATTGTTTATTTGAAGAAATGGTCTCTCATAAACTGAAACGGTGGCAGGATTGTAAATTGACCCTTTTCATAATATTTTTTTGCCCCACTTTATGTCCATTAGATGTACCATTTTTAAAGTTTCTGTTTTAGCCACTGTAGTTGGAACTTGAAACATGTGAATTTGCTTGGTATAAAAATTTTGGGAAATGAGTTATGTGAATAGTTATATTTGTGAAACTTTAGCCTTTTCATCCATGTATCTGCAAAAGAAAAAATACAAATGTATAATGTTAAAGGATCTTAAAAGCTGTTCTATTACTGTTCTAAGTTGAAATAGTCTTGATGTTGAGAAAAGTGCTTAAACAGTAGACAAACATTAAATCCCTTGTCACAAGCTCTAATTCTGGTTCGTCTTTTTATTTATTTATTTTTCAAACAGTGTCAACAAACTTTTTCATTGTTGTGCAGGCATGTGGCAAGTGAGTTGGCCTCAGATATCACAGTAATTGTGGGAGATGTAAAGTTTTATCTACATAAGGTATTTTGATCTGTCCATCATTTGCCTTGCGTTTTCAAGCAATTATTACAAGGTTTAGTAATGTTTTTTCTTCTATTTGAAGGCTACTAAAGCAATTTTCAAGTTTTATATTTTACTAATTGATCTGACCCCCTCAGCATTTTCTAGGAAATTACTCTGTTTTGCAAATGCTTATTATGTTTAGCTTCTTTAATAAGGATTAATAGTTTTAGTTAATTGTAAACGGCAGAATAAGATTACAAATAAAGAATCAAATAAATAAATCAGCTTGAGTAATTGTTCCAGAAAAGTTTGAAACTTTTTATTAAGTCAATCTAAACTGATCCACACTCTTGTTTACAACTGTGAAAGAGGGTGCTCAATTTAGTTCATTTGCATCGGAACATGTCTTGGGATTTTGATAAACTGAAAATCTGGTTTTACAGTATCCTCTTCTATCGAAGAGCGCCCACTTGCAGAAATTGGTCACAACCGCTGGCGATGGAGTCTGCATTTCTGACATTCCTGGCGGCCCTGATGCCTTTGAGATCTGTGCCAAATTTTGTTACGGCATGACTGTCACGCTCAACGCCCACAACGTTATTGTGACGCGATGCGCTGCTGAGTACTTGGGAATGCATGAGACAATCGAGAAAGGGAATCTCGTTTACAAAATAGATGTCTTCCTTGGCTCCAGCATTTTCCGCAGCTGGAAGGATTCGATCATCGTTCTTCAGACCACGAATTCTCTCTCATCGATGCCTGAGGAACTCAAATTGGTTGGTGGCTGTGTTGAGTCTATAGCTACCAAGGCCTGCGTCGATGTTTCCAAGGTTGACTGGTCGTATTCCTACAATCGGAAAAAGCTCCCAGAGGAAAATGGCAATGGTGATCCGAACTGGAATGGCGTTGCAAAGCGTTCTGTGCCCAAGGATTGGTGGGTTGAAGATTTGTGTGAGCTTGAACTCGATTTATACAAGCGTGTTCTTGCAACTATAAAATCCAAAGCAATAGTTTCTAATGAAGTCATGGGAGAAGCCTTGAAAGCTTATGCTTACAGAAGGCTGCCGGGTTTCAGCAAGGGTATGATCCAGTGTGGAGATATGGCGAAACACCAATCAACGGTGGAAGCGATCGTTTTGGTGTTGCCTGTGGACAAAGGCAGCGTCTCTTGTAGTTTCCTGCTAAGATTGTTGAAAGCGGCCAATCTCGTGGGCTCGGGAGATATGGTCAAGGAAGAACTCGTGACAAGAATCGGGCAGCAACTGGAGGAGGCTTCTGTGAATGATATCTTGATAAGAGCAGCAGAGGAGGAAACTGTGATGTATGATGTTGGTGTTGTGCGGAGAATAGTGGAGGTGTTCTTGAGGCAAGATCTGAATACTGAGATCGAATCGCTCAAAGATGATGACGATCAGCCTCAGAAGATGAGGCCGGGGATTCTATCCGATGCTTCTAAGTTGATGGTGGCCAAACTGATCGATGGATATCTCGCTGAAATCGCGAAGGATCCAAATTTACCCTTGTCAATGTTTGTTGATCTTGCCGAGATGGTGTCGGGTATCGCTCGGCCCGCCCATGATGGGATATATCGTGCAATCGACATGTATCTTAAGGTAAGAGCTTCCAAAGAATCTTGCCCAAATATGGTGTCATTTTAGTTGTACGCTAGTTTTAAGTGCTTCTTATACAGAACATACATTCCATAGAGCTTGGAGAATTAGAGCCTCTTTGGTTCAAAGGCCTCAACATAAACTTAATTTTTGTGAGATAAAGACTGTAGCAAAAAGTTTGATTGTGGTTCAAACTGCAAGCTAAACGACAACATTTAGTTTTTGTGTATTTGGCAGTTTGACAAACTTTTAAAATAATATATCGACGCAGGAACACCCAGGAATCAGCAAGAGTGAAAGGAAAAGGATATGCAAATTGATGGACTGCAGAAAGCTATCGGTTGACGCCTGCATGCATGCCGTGCAAAACGAGAGGCTGCCACTGCGCGTTGTTGTGCAAGTACTCTTTTTCGAGCAAGTGAGGGCCTCCGCAACATCAGGCAGCAGCACTCCTGACCTACCGAAAAGCATAAAGGACTTAAACAATGCATCTCACGGGAGCTCAAGGTCGGCGACGACAAACACCGAGGAAGACTGGGATGCTGTGGCCACAGCCGAAGAGCTCAGGGCCCTGAGGGGGGAGCTAGCTTCCTTAAGGTTGAGCAATGGCGTGGGTGGAAGTGAGAGGAATGGCGGAGATGGTGCGAAAAGTGGTGTGGACAAGGCTGCTATAAGTAAAATGAGAGGGCTACTCAAGTCTAAGAAGATCTTTTCCAAGCTGTGGTCAAGCAAAGGGGGACAGGGTGAGAATAGCGGCTCCGATTCATCGGAGAGTCTTGGTTCCGTCAACCCAGAAGAATCTAAATCAACACCATCTAGAAATAGGAGGCATTCGGTGTCGTAGTTGAATTACTAGACAGAAAATAGGTTTTGGCCTTCTTTTTTCTCCCATGGAGTTTCTACTCTGTTTATGACTTAAGAAACTTGAAAAAACTATGGTTGTTTTCTTATCAAGCAAGAAATGGAAGTACATATAATTATAATTTGGAAGAAGGGACTTTAGTTGATTTTACAAAAAAAAGTAAACAAATGGTGAGGGACAAAGGTTCCTTGAGTTATAAAATATTACATAATTTTTGATTCAAATACAAGACTTTAAATTCACTCTGGACTATAAAATATCGTTTCGGCTGATCTTTCAGAAATTATACACTTCAAAAAAATTTATCATGGACATCAAAAATGATTTTGTTACTACTTTAATACCTTTTGACAACTTGTGTTTCAGTTTCTCAATGTACAATTTAATTACTTAAACAGAAACTCAGCGGGTGTTTGGGAGAGAGGTTCAACCATAAAATTTCAATCATAAACATAGTAAGCTCATATACTATGATGTATTATAATATGTGGTTGAAACTTTGTGGTAAGAACCACTCTCCTAAACACCCTATCAATAAAATCAAACAAATTAACCACACCATTTATGCACATTATGAAGATAAAGAAAATTAAAGCTGAATTCTCCTACAATTTACAATAAAGACTTGGATTTTTACACCAAATCCAAAAACTTGTGTCTCAACTGAAAACGACAACATTCTACCCGATAAAAACTGAAAACGACAACAAAAATACCTTTGCTCGAGTCTAGAGACTTTAGAACTCTCGGGGGTCAACGAAAATTGAAGGGCCTGGGCTGGACTTGGTCCAGTCCCCAATCGGCCCATCACCGTAATCGCCTGCAAGCCTCTTTACGCACCACACATCCTCGGCGCACGATAGCCTATTCCAGTGGGGAATTGCTAACCTCAACGGGTCTTCCCTTGCCATCTCAGTCGCCACCACTCCGCATCCCAACTCCTTTGCCATGTTGTGAGCGTGACCACACAGCGCCTTCATAATCCTCCCCGCGCGTGGGCCTTTCCCTCCCAATCCGTACATTACCAACACCCCAAAAGGCCTAAACACGTCAGGCACGGACGGAATTCTCAGCCAGGGAAACGCCCCGTCCACCACGCGCGTGGCCTTCGCTGCCAAACGAAGTGCAAACGACGAGCCTTTGATTTCCAACGTAAAAGCCTCTTTACAATTCCACATGCTAATAACTGCCCACGACTCCGGCGGGTTGGACAGGAACTCGTCTGAGCCAGGCCACGACTCGGCTGAGTCGGACTCATATGGAACGCCCACGTAGGTGCCTAGATTGAGCTTGTTCCGGAGAATTCTGTCAATGTCGTGTGGGAAGAACTCGGTGGCGGAGAATTGGCGGCGGTACAGTGCCTCGGCATCAGCCGGGCTGATTTTGATAATTGCGACTCGGTTGCTATGCGTTCTGACTCGGTGAGCGAAAACGGGTTGGACCAATATCGAAGGGGTACGGAATTTGGTATAATGACATCTTTTTGTGAAGAGGTTTAAGGAGGGTATATTGTCAAGTTCGGTTGCCATGTACGAGTACTCTGCGCCATTCTTTCGGAACCAATCCTCCATTTGGTCAATAAGCTTTGATCCAATGCCTTTTCGCCTGCCAAGAAAATATATTAACTCCCTGTTTGAGAACATAAATTCGAGCCAAAACTTTAATTTTAAACGCCGTAACAATTTAAATTTTGAAAGAAAAATATTAATTTTTTATTTAAATTATATTCCTTAACATGCTACTGGAAAATCATTTAGAAAAAAAAAATTTAAAATTTTTATCTAATCAAAATAAAAAATTACTAAATTCAAAAAATTCTAAGAGTTCTTATCACTAGCATGAGTTTATTATATTCATTCAATTATAAATTTTATAGATTTCTTTATATGCAACTAATTTATAGATCATACACTTAGCATACAACAAGAGTATCTGACAATTGAAACTTAAATACTTTGATATGTAAGAGCTTTACGTTATAAGATATTTGTGCTTTACACTATACCATGTATAGCTTTACATACATCTCAATTAGCATATAGTGCAGATATTATTTAGCTTATTCTACATCTAGTAGTAATGGAGACATACCTATGAAAAGGAGAAACTCGAAGGCCAAGAATGTAGGCAAGCTTGGTGCAAATTGGGGTGACATTCACTCTGTGATCAGAACGATCATCTAGTTCATCAGTGGTAATTATTCCATTTGCTCTAGTAAACTTTTTACCACATGTAACGGTTTTTATGCAGCCTCTGATTATCCCAACCATCTCTTTCTGATCAACACCGTTTATTTCAGCCACCTGATTACATATCAATAATCATCATTAACATAATATAATCCCCATTACATATCAAAACATAAACGACAGAAACTAAATACATAAGCCCAAGATTACACAAACCAGCATGAGGAAGGAAGGAGAGTGGCGGATTCTGCAAATGGGGTCACCCAAAAGGTCAGTAAAGAGTGACATTTTGCCCTTCGAACAAGCTGTCGTTTCGCATCTCTTTTCCAAGTCTTCCACGGCTGGGATGTCCTTGTCAATATCAAATTCTCTCACGGTCAACTTGACATCCTTGATCTCCATGATGAACCCAATATTAGATTGGATTAGATTAGTTTAATCCCTAATTATCAGTACTAGAAGAATAAACTAAAAGAGCTATTTTGAGTAGGGATATTACATGAAGAGTTTGTGATAGAAAAACAAGCCAAAAATCACACGATATATATAGAGGTGGGCAAAAATGTTGGGAGGTTTGCTATATGATATATATGTATATGTATATGTATATATTTAAGCATATAAATTAATAAAATAATAAAAAAGACCTTGAGAAATGAGAATGATTCCTCTTCTCTGGTACTATTTCTATGTACCGATTCTAGGCATTAACTAGAGGAAGGGGAGATGGGAACTCGGTAATTAATATTATTTAATGATAGCTTTGGAATTTAATTACTTTTAGAGGAATAATTCGTGCCAATATTGGTTTAGGAGGCTAATCATGAGAAGATAAATGGAGGGAAAGAGAGTGAGTGGAAATGGCGGCTGTGGCTGCGCTTAAAACTTTTCCCATTTCTAACGTAATACTTTCTCTAGAAATTAAGATGAGGAATCATTAATAATCATATTTATTCCCACTTTGGAATCCTAGTCCCACAAATGCTTTGATCATTGCTTTTTGTTAAACCAAAAAACAACGGTCTATCTGCTAATGGATACTCGTATTGATTACCGGCCACAACTTTTGTGAAATTCTTCTTAATAATTTTTGGTAACAGATGACATCGCTTATTCATGTATGTCTTTTCTTTTTCTACTCTAAGGTGCATTTAGTTTTGATGCTTCTTAGCCCCGTTTTAAAACCTTTGTTCGACCAATTTGTTGTGCGGTATTAATTATGTGGTGATATGAGTAAAACTTAGGTTTATCCTTTAAGTAGAATTGGCTTAGGTCCTTTCTATACCATTAACAGGCGTTAGGACTTTCAAAGTGACAAAAGGGATTTAGGGTCTAACGATCCTCCTTTTCAAGCTATCACTTGACTTTCTTAAATATCATTTATTAACTTTAATATTACTTACTAGTAAGAAAAATACTAAGTAAATTTTTTTTAAACATACTTAAAATTGTTGCAACTTTCATGGCAACATAAATTGAAACATAAGTTTCAAATTAATTTGACTTAATAACCATTCAAAATAATATATCTTTTAAATGTTTTCAGAAAACAATTCCTATAAAACTTTTCTTAAACATTTACTTTCTTGAAATTCTTAAAGTAATTTATTTTTCAAAAGAGTGTTGATGCTTACCAGTATGCGACGGCGGATCAATACTACATGCGGCTACGCACGGTGCTCGGTCGGCCTTTCCCTGCTCGTCTCGGCTTGCTTGGACGTACTTGCAACAAGAGGAGGGATACTTCAGATGTAGAAAGGAGACACCGATGTGATACCAGACAAGAGCTCTCTGACGCTCAAGGCAAGCACTGCTCAGTAGAGTACAAGAGCTAGTTAGTTGGGAATGAGTACGTTGGCCTCGAGTTGCAGTAAATGTGGTCTATTTATAAGTTGCCACTTGAACGGGGTGTTAGGTGGGTTTCACCCATGACCCGTGTGTCACATCAAGGCTTATCAGAGGGTAGGTGACATATGTTATGGCCTCTGTCAGTGGATCAGACTCCATCTGATAGTGGGAGTGAGGCCACATGTTGGCCTTCTGTGGCAAGTTACTACTTGGTTGTAGGCTTTGACAATCTGACCCGAGCACGCGTTTTTATCGAGGAGGCGATGACTTGAGTCGTAGCTAGCAGGGGCCTTGTAGACCACCTCGAGACAGAGAGCAGAGGTTAAGAGGTCGAAGATTGTCTTCCTGGTTACATCTGCCAAGCACAATGTCGGCCATCGAGGAGGTGTTTCCTTTCCTTAGGGGACGGCGCCGAGCACACCTCCAACAAAGAGTAAAAACATTTTCTTGATCTAGCGAAAGACTTCTTGTGGTGGTATCTATACCCAAACTATCGCATCTATCTCTCCGCGACACTGAGCTCTTCAACTAGTCATACTGGTCTGCTGTAGGATTATCTACAGTATGAAAGAACTTGTAATGAGCTTTCACTTAGTAAGTTCAAATATAATCTCACAAAATATTAAAAACATTCATCGTAAAACATTGCCGTTAAACTCTTCTGATAAAAGCTTTCTTCGTTAATCTTTTCTTCTAAACAATTTTCATAAAATTATTTTCATAAACGTTCCTCATAAACATTTATTAAAGGGTTTTTCATAAATATCTCTCATAACAAATATCAAGAAGAGGAATACAAGCAAGGTCATTATGCATGATTCCAATTATGCTTATATATGAACATCCAATTTTGAACTTTTTATTATCATTCATAGCTCACTTAAATTTCTTATCATCGTTCTTATCTTACTTGAACATATGAGCTTAAGTGTTCGAGCTAACATCAATCATGAGATCATTTCTTTAACATATCATGATGCTTCCCTTGTGGAAGACTTAGGACCATTGTTCAATGAGGTCATGTTTTATCATAACTTTTAAACTCACATCAAAAGGTTAGTAACGACTCTTATTTATCTTTAGTATTTGGGTTTAGATTACCGATCTTTCAATCTTAGTGAATTTTATGTATGATATAACTTAATATTTGTAACATTAATTATAACATTTGCATACACATTGCAAAGTATTACTTAAACTTTAAAACTTTATGCATAACAAATGCAAACATATTTAAACATAACATATTCAAAGCATTTAAAATTCATTTTCTCCATGCTATAAGTGAGGTTTGAAACTTACGTGGATAAAGCTTTAGCGTTCCCATTTCATTCCTTTTTCCTTTTCTAAGTTGGCTTTTGTGTTCTGTTGAAATGACATCCGACTATAAGCTAATATTTCTCATTATCGACTTACTCGATCGATAATGGACTTAAACATTATCCGTTCATTCTATTTGCTTAACCTCGTTCTCATCGGTTTAATTCTCTATTACTTAACTTGAATGTTTCTTAATCAAATTTCACGTCTTATTAGAGGGTTTCATTACTTAATACGATACGAAACATTTTTCATCTAAGGACGTCTCACTAATTCGAAGTGTTCGGGTCTGCTTTAACGGTTTTCTTAAAAATAACGATTTTACCCTTAACCGTTCATAAGCAACTTAGTTTTACTAAACTTCCATTTTACTTCACTATTTTGTTACTTATGGGGTACGAAAAAATTCCTGCTTAGGGGCATTTTCCTAATTAAATTGTTTTAGGGTATGTTTTGACCTTTTTATAAAAAATGACTATTTAACGGGTCTTAAAAAACTTTCAGAACCTGTTTAACCAAAAGTTATGTTTCCTTGCTTCTCATAACACTACGAAAAACCAAACATCAGTTTCATTTCTGTGGAAAAACTATTTTATCAATACTTTACGGTTTCGACCTATAATGCGAAAATCTTGACAATTGCGCCTTTAAGGTTTTTCTCTTTCTTTTCTTGATAAACACTTTAAATCCTTTCAAAATTGGAATTGGTGGAACTCATTGCTTATAGCAGTGCAAAAAACCAACATTTCACAATGAAAATTCTCATTCACATAGTTTTATAGTTTTGGCCCCAAACACAAAAATTTTGACATTTTTACCCTTGGGACCAAAAATATATGTCTTATGCCAAAATGTCTGTTGTTTTATAAAGATTAAAACTTACAAAATCTCCTTGGTTAAACCCAACAAATTTCAAAATGTTTTTCCCATATTACAATTTGAAATTTTGTGATAAAATCTCGTAGAATTTATAGCTCATAAATCGTGTAGAATTTTCGCGAACCGTTTGTGATACTTAAAGTTTCAATGAGTTTTACAACTTTTGTGTTTTAACTCTTCTAAGATTAGGACCGTACAATGAAGTTTTTGGCCTTTTTCAAAACTACCCTTAAAACAATTTCTTTTCAATATGGCCACTTTTGAAATTTTTATAAACTTTAATTACAAAATCTGCTTTTTTCACAACTTCTAGCAGTTTACAATTTCTTAACAAAAGGTAAATCATCCTTCATACACATCCAAAATCTCATTTCTTGCAAAATTTCAAGTTTTGCTTAAAAAATCACATTTATAAAACTTTTTACTTAAAAATCCTTAGCCTTTGATCAAATTCATATCAAACACAATAGTCATGCCTCAAAGTCCCTTTGTATAAGCCATTGTCTATACATTCTCAAATACATACAAAACTTCCAAAAAGAGCAACGAACTTTGAAGAGAAGTTTAGGTTTTACCTTGTTGATTTTGCTAGTTTTTGCTCCTCCACAAGAAGAGCTTGCTTTACCCAAAACTTCTTATCACAAAACATAACAAAATCTCCATCAAAAATCACCCAAACTGAAGGAAAAAATCACAAAATTTACTTATTAAAAGCATGATTTTTACATTGAAAATTTGTTAACCTTGGCTACCCCTCCTTGAACTTGATCAAAACTTGACTGAAATTTGTAATTTTTGAAAGATTTTTGAGAGGAAATGAAGAATGGACCCAGTTTTGAGGGGAAAAAAAAGGGGAGTTTTTTTTTTTTTTTTCCCAGGTTTTTCTTAGAAAATGATGACAACTTTTTCTTAAGTTATCACTGAGGGTCTTTTTGCAATTTTATAAACTTTAGAGCAAAATTTGAATTTGGCAAAGTTTTGCCTCCACTTGAGTAGAACCGGAATAGTTAGGAGGGTGAGGTGGCTTTTTGTTTACTTAAAAGCGGCACCTAGGTGGGTCCCATGTCAACTCTTTAACAGTCTAAATTTACACTAATAATATTTTTTCTATACTGTCGGTATATTTCTTATAATGCTAGTATTCTTTCCAATACTGTGTTTCATGGTCCATAAGCTTCCACATCATCTATACAATATGATGTCTACAGTGCTTAACTTTGCACAATCTAATTTCTATACTACATTACTTTATACAATATAATTTCCATGTCGCTTAACTTTATCAGTATAAAGTATAATCTTATACTGAATAACTTTATCAGTGTGATCTTTACACTATATTATTCTCATACTACATAATGTTGTATGTCTTAATTTTTATGCCGTATAATTTTCCATATTTTTGTACAATTTTTTTCTTGAACTATATTTTTGTTTCAAAATTAGTTGCAACATATTCTGCGACAATTAAGCTTTCTAACTTATTTTTTGCTTATCGTTCAACTCTTATTTTTGGTTCATTTATTCTTTACTTAATACTATGGCATGATTTTTAATCTTCAAAATCTTATTTTCACTTTTATAGAATTTATCATAAAAAATAAATTAAAACAATAATCTTCAAAAATGCTAAAATTGACCCTTTAATTCTTAACAAATTTGTGAGCTAATTTTGTGAGCATAAAACTTAGCTCACAAAATTTATACTTAAATTACTTAACATAAATCCTTAATTATTGTATATATAATATAATTAAAATTCTCAGGTGTCACATGGGTTAGGGTGATACCAATATTTCCATACAAAAAACAAAATGATGATGATGGTGAAGTTCAGAAAAATGAATGTATAGCAGTGATAATAAATCCTAGGAAATGAAGCTAGAACTACGAACCCTATTTTGTTTTCTTTTTTCTTGCCAAAAAAAATTGGAGTTGTTCCAAACCATATCAATAGTGATCGGAAAGATCGGAAAAATACATGAAAAACGAAAAAAAAAAAAAAAACACACACACACACACACACACAAAAACACAAAAAACAAAATTAAAAAAAAAAAAAAAAAACCAAAACAAAACAAAATTCTGAAAATACAACTAAAGGGTCCCAATGTTTTCCACTTTCTTGATGGTTTATGTCTCGCTGCATTGTATATTTGTATTGATCTCAAATCAAAGTGGCATTTGAGATGTGTTGTAATCATTCTTATCCAGTAATAGATCAAATCGATGTTGTGAATTGGCGGTCTATATGCACCAATTTTTATGCTTATTTGTCGCATGTCAATCACTTTATTGCCGTTCTTAGCAAGAAATAATTTTGTTGTAAATTAACGGTGGAGTATCCTCAACTAATTTACACTCAAAAAAATATTACCTAAGTTTATGATTACTCACTCCCTTTTTTGGTTATTATTCTATTTGATAAATCAGGGCAAAATGATTTCAAATATGAGTGAAAACGAAAAGTCGGAAACTTTTGTTCTACATTATAGAGGAACTCTATAGTGGATTATTAGTAGGATCATTATTGAGAGAAAATAAAATGTTATGATTATATGAGGAAAAAATACTCAAAACATTCTATTATTTTGTTAAAATACAATTTTTATCTCTTTTATTATCAAAATGCCTAAAACATTCATGTGTTTTTAAAATCATTCACAAAATACCCCTAAGAGATTAAACTTTTAAAAAACTAAACTTATCCTTCCTAATCTTTACTAAATATAATTTGAAACATTATTAAACCAAAATACTAAATAAACTAATCTTAAAAAGTTAAAAATTTTCAAAATAATTGAAGTATTTTCATAATTGAAATATTTATTTGAACATTTTAAGTTACTTTTTGTTTAATTTTTAAGTCAAGTCATATTTAAATAACATTGGATATATATTGGGAAGGATAATCTTAGAATTTAAAAAAAAAATTGTTTCACAGAATGTTTTGAGTAGATTTTCCAAACATACTGGGTGATTGGGTGATTTGGGTATTTTATCTATATATATATATATATATATAACGCATACAATGTAGGGGAAGTTTAGGGTCTGCCCTTTCTAAGGTGTGGACCGTTCGCACTTGCAATTCCAACCGTTGACATGGTTTTGGACGACAGATATAGTTCCAGGGCCACTTGAGGGATAAAGATACCTGTGCTTCCAGTTGCCGGTTAATAAGGAACAAAAGGTATTGACAAAGCGACTTATCGTTTCGTAGGTAGAGACCGTTTGCTATTTTCGATACTGTTTTGTTAAAGAGAGCAGGGGAATTTCTCATAAAACTGAAAGACGTGTTTGCCTGTTTTCTTTCTTGGTTTCTGTTGGTCGATCTCAATGGCGAGGACGTTTGAGTGATCGAATTTGACGTTTCGTCGCGCCATCCAAGTGGGTTTCTTCGCACACATCTCCTGCTTTAGTATAACTAATTTTTGCTTTGGTTTGTGGATCTTTCCTGCTTTCTTTCAGAAGTTGGGATATGATTTGCATGCGTTTCTTTATTTGGGCTTTTATTGTGTTTTTTTTTATTTATTTTATAATTGATAAATACGATTTTTTGAGGATTGTTTTCTATAAAGAGGTTGATGATAACATATATGCTACCGGCTTGGAAAATACAAATACAAGTGCTTTTATATTTCCTATTTCTATTCCCATTTGCATATCATAATGCTACATGTCTCCCTAATTAGATGATTAATATACTGCTTAATAGGCTTCCACATCAAACCGTTTGAAATTATCTCGTCTTCATCACATTTAAGGGACTATGATGTCTGCATATTACAGTTAATAATTCATCTTTCCTCCTCTCATGTGAACGACGAATATTTTGTCGTCTCTTGAAAAATTAATAAGATATGTTATGGTAACATTGACAAGCATGTTATTCTGCCCAAAAAATATGTTACTATGTCGTCTGATATGTCCAACCTTATTCTAATACACAACCAGCGAAATATTATTTACTACCAACAGACCAGCAAAATTATTGATTATTTACAAGATACCCAGCCTCAAGCAACCGCTTGACCGACAACAGCAGATAAGGATTGCTTTCCATGTCACCGTTTGATACACAAATGAAGAAATTATAAAGAATTCGTGTGAGAAATGCGTCAGAAAAATAAAATTCAGTTTACTACAATATCAAATTTTTATATATTACAATAAAAAATAAAAATATCCTACGATACAATGCCTTCACATATTCTAATTTTTAAGTATTAATTTTAAATTTCAACCAATTTTTTAAACATACTCTTATGACAGCTCTAAATCTACTATACATTATCAGGCGAGGACCGTCCGCTTTTTTGGACCACAGCCGAACCCTTGTACATATCTTTGTAAATTGCAACTACAAGAACAACGGAAAGAATTACCGTAGCTAATAAACCCACCTCCTCTCCCCCCCCCCCCCACGGTGCCAAAAAAAAAGGCCAAAATATTTAAAGCAAAGAATAATTAACAAAAACACACTAAGCGAAAAAGCTCTTGTAGCTCAGTTGGTTAGAGCACCCGTTTAGTAAGCGGGAGGTCTTGAGTTCGACTCTCAACAAGAGCAAATTATCAACCAGTTAAAGAAGTCGGTTAATGAAAGTTCTCTTTTTTTCTTCCTCCCAGTGGCACCTGGAGATAAAGCTGCAGAACATTTGCATAATTTTGTTCACGCATTCAGATACTCAATTTGTTTGCATGTAGGATTTAATAGTTGTAGTCCAATACATATAATAAATGTTACATTTTAACAAATCAAGTATTACGTGAACACACAAACAACTTTACATTTTCGAACAAAAAAAGTTATAAATATTGGATGAGTTAAGGTGCTAGATTTTAGCTAAAAACTAGACAAATCACATTTATCAATCGGGCACAAAACAAAGTTGTACATCTGAATGCTCATAATAAAGCTTAGAAATTATCGTTAGTATTAGCTTTGGCCTTATCATCTGAATTTTTTTTTTCTTTTTCTTATTCTTCTCTCTCTCTCTCTCTCTCTCTCTCTTGCTGGAAATTGTTACACCTACATGTGTCATTAGCGACTTAATTAACTGTGCCGCGGCAATTCGAGTACAAAATCTTATGAAACAAAAACTGAGAATATTTTAGTTATGAAATTAAACAGTTCCATAATCCAGATAATAAGGGAGTTATAATGGACATCTTACATACCAAAATGAAAGTTGAAGATCTAAGGGAAGGAACGTTAAGTGCAAGAATTGGGAAGGACTTACCGACACAAAGAGACAAAATTATAAGGTATTAGAAAATCAGAAAAATCCAATTGCTAATACATTGTATCTAAGTCTTTGTCTTCTTCTGAAAGGGAGATCAGAATATATATATATATATATATATATATATATATATATATATATATATGTAACGTCAAAGATTTAGGTGGTCTTATATATGCCTATCTGTGGTTGCAAACTAAAGTGGAAACTTCCAAAAAATGGGAAAAAAGTAGAAGCATTTTTAAAAGAAAATAGAGAAAAAGAAAAGGAAACAAAATATGATATGTAATATATAAGATACCAGAAATGACCTCTAAACAATGGCCAATCCACTTTCCAAATTACAATCTGTCCTTTTAAGTAATGGAAGGGACGCTGTGATAATTAGTGTCTCCGTTTCAGAGGATATAGACGCCAAAAAAGGGTCATTTCTTTGGCTCTCAGAGTCCACTCTCGACGTCATATGTATGTACGGCCAGACCAACTTGCTCTTGGAGGACCCATCTATAAATATCAATATATATACAAATACATATTGTTTTGAGAATTCTATAGATATCAGTTTTAATACATGGTGCACGTATAGTAGAGCATATACATAGATATACTAAAGTCTTGCGTGATTTCATCAACTGTAAGCACCAAATGAAGTGTGATTACAATGAAAACGAATATTGGGGTTCTTCTTCTCAACATACAGTCCAAATTGCTTGGCAAATTAAGAGGGATTATAGGGTGTTTCGTAAATGAGCTTGAACTCAAAAAAAAAGTTCAAACACCGTAAGATATGAGAGTTTTGCATTAAAAACAGTTTAAACCTCTAAGTTTTATCTTTACTCTCAAACCGAATGTAAATTAACAAAAAGAACATATATAATATATACATAATATGCATGGCGCTAAAAGTAGAGAACAAAAAGACAACTATGATCTGGAATCCCATTCTCCACAAACTCAAATTGTGTTGGAATACAAACATACAATAATGGGCAGACATAAGGCATGTATACATAAACATATTTATTACACACATATATATACGATAAAAATATGTGGATTCTCATTCATGTATATACATATATATATATATATATGTATATGGATTCAGGTTGTGGTCCTTATAAGACAAGGATGCCACGTAGCCGAAGTCCACGACTACAACTACAAGGCCTTTACTTGATAGCCATCGTTAGCCTTGTCTTCTTCATGTGCTGCTTCCCATTCTCCGCCCCTTGTAAAAGCAGCCAATTACTATACTTATCACTACATAGAAATGTACAAAATAACATTTCCTTTTGAGTTTTCTTCATCTCAAATCTATGCATTATTTGTAGTGTGTAAGTTAATCTAATGGGTAATGTGTGGTTAAGGATTAATTAACAAGTAATATGTGATAATTTATTGGGTGGGGACAAAGGATTATAAGGTCACAAGATTCCTCAACCATTATCTTAAACACATTTTTCTCTTTATTATAATATAAGTAAAAGGATTGCCCAAGAAAAATGGATGCACATTTGTACTCAACTAGTCTGCTAAAAAGCCAGATAGATCCACCACTCTTTCTTATCCACTTTGCGACGTAGCATTGGATCACTTTATGAAGATCGTGATTAAAAAAATAAAATGAAATTACACTGCAATGTTGAAAAGGAGATTTAAATCCCCCGTTAGAGATTTTTTTATTTGATTCCATTCCCAAGTCATGTGTAACTCAATCCACGATGCTTAAAAGTGGTTTAAATTTTTTAATGAAACCCATTTTTCACATATTATATACGCATCACGAAGAATAAGTGATACATGCTTGTAGAAATAAAGAGTATAAGTCGTTTAAGAAATGAATTAAGACTGAAAATTTTTTAATTGAAAATACTGTAGCATATAAGAGAAAACATTGTTGAAATTTTATTTAGAACTACAAGTTATGGTTTGAAGCATTGCTTCCAAATGGCCTATGTATTTAATGTTTGTATCTATAGCATTGTAAAAGTATAACATTTAAAGAATTACCTATTATAGCCAAGGTTGCACATTTATAAAAACATTATTAGGATCTAGATACCGTGTTATATCTTATACTCGTACATGTTGCAGTGTAGAACCTATAATGTTGTGATTCTCATATATTAAAATCATATTAAAATAAACCCGGATATATTTTGATATCTATGCTAGGGAAAAAACATATTATTGGGGTTTTTTTTTCTTTTTCTTTTTAGCTTTCTGTTTCTGTTGGTAGAGTATATTTCTGAATGTTAAATAAAACCCTATTGGTCTAATAGCATGGGGTGGCAAGGTCGGAAAGGGTTTTAGATAGAGATAGTGGTGAATTCATTTGAGGACTGGTGGGGCCAACAGCTCCTAGTGAGTGTTTTTGTTTTTAAAATGCCATTTAAATTTGTGGTTTTTTAGTTTAACCCATTGAGATGTTTTTTCCCATGCACGCTCCTATGATTTTTGCAACTTTTATTTTTATTTGTGCATGTCTAAAAAATTAGTGTGGGCAGTGTATGCCCTCATTAAAGTAGAAGCCTATCTCCACCATTGTGCAAGATTATAGGTTTGATGCTATATAAAATTTTATATCTTATTCACAAGATAACACATGATATAACATTCATGTATTTAAAAAATAATAAAAAAAATATGCAAAATAACAAAACCTATAGAATGGTTGGGAAGTGTGGTTTGAAGCATTACATTGTAGCTCATTTTTTTCTTGACACTATAGAATATGAGAGCTTTACTCTGTAGCAACTAAAAGTTTTGGTTAATGAAAATATCGATATTAGTAGAAATATTGATACTTTAAATTTGAAGAAATTTCGAAGAAAAGATGGATATCGGTGAAAATATCAAAAAATGATGAAAACTATAAATATTTGTGTTATAATAAAACTTTCATAGAAACTGAGATTCTGTAAAAAAAAATATAATACTAAAATGTCTTAAAGATCAATATTTTTATTGATTTATGATGATATTGACCAAAATTTCCCCTAAATTTTAGTGTTTAAACAAAAAAAATTTCTAAAATTTTCAAAGAAATTTTTTAAGATTTTTAAAGTTCCAAAGAATCCTTTAGGTATAAAAAAAATCTCTCTAACTTTTTTAAAAAATTTTCAATAAATATCAGAGAATTTCTTTTACACCCAAAAAATATTTTGAAACTTAAAATTATAAAAATTTTGGTAAAAATTTAAGAAATATTGAAGAAATTTTTGTCCATAGTTGAAACTTACATTATCAAAGATACTTCCAATAAAGATCCAACGACTTAAAATAACGTCCAACTGACATGTTATTTTGAAGACCGTATCGTACTATAGACGTGTCTAATTCAAAGAAAGCAAGAAAAATCAAACAAAGAATATACGTCCTTCGGGAGGGTGTTTTATTTGGTGCCCTCTATTTTAATTTAATCGTTAAAAAAGAAAATGTCTTGGGGGTCCTTCCAAAGCTCCAATTATTCCACAAGACACAGCAAAATTGAAAGAAAACAAAATTCTATAAAAGAATCTGAAAATGGTCATCGATGTTATCATTGTTATCCAATCTCAGAGTTATAGGAATCCAGCGGTGGAGAACCGCCGCCACACGCCCTTCCGTGGAGACACGGAGCCGCTTTCGCCCCTAACTCCTTGGAACCCCATTTAGTTAGTTAAGACCCCCAACTAACTCAACCCACTAGTTAAGCCCCCAAAAATAAAAATAAAAATAAAAACCATACTAACCATGGTTAATTATAATCCCAGTTTAGAGTGAAGAAGAATCACAACACATTCTAGTTTCTCCGCATGAACATTTGCCAATAAATCCCTTCCCCTCTCTATATATATGCGAATATTTATGTGCCCTTCTTTCTCACAAACACACAATAACAAAACACTCTTATTTTGTTTTTTAATTTTCTATAGTCTAGCTCCTTTGTCACCACGCCAACAAATTCTCTCAAGCTTAGTACTGTTTTCAAAGAAAAGAGAGACTAGAAAGAACCTTGTTGGAACATTTATTTTTATGTGCGGAAAATATTAATCATGAGCTGCAATGGCTGCCGAGTGCTCCGCAAGGGCTGCAGCGACAATTGCATGCTTCGGCAATGCCTGCAATTCATCGACAACCCCCAAGCCCAAGCCCACGCCACCGTCTTCGTCGCCAAGTTCTTCGGCCGTGCCGGTCTCATGTCTTTCCTCTCCGCCGTCCCCGAACACGAACGGCCCGGTATTCTTTCTTTTCTTTTCTTTTTCTCAACTAATTACAAATTCACAAGTGAGTTGAGACTAAGTTTTTAAAAATAGTTTCTGATGAAGTTTACTTTTCAGCTTTGTTTCAGTCTCTTCTGTTCGAAGCAGTGGGACGAACTGTAAACCCCGTAGACGGAGCGGTGGGGCTTTTGTGGACGGGGAACTGGCACGTGTGCCAGTCCGCGGTGGAGACTGTGCTCCGCGGCGGCGCGTTGGGGCCACTCGTGGAGTCTTTAGGCGGAGCTGATCAATCGGCTGGTAATGCATCGGAGTGCGCAATCGACCGGTTTGTAGGGCGGCAGCGCTCGGGGTCTCCGGCTGACGTTGAAGAGTCTATGTTGCCTGATCTTGATCTCTGCTTGGTGATGAAGCCGAGGGATGCGACGCCGTCCGAGGAGTCCGAAACGACGACCTTGGCGAGCAGCTCTTCGACGGACAATTTAGATTCTAGTTTAGGAGGAGGCACAAGAACGGTTTTCAGAATTTTCCTCTGACGATCACGAGTGCTCGTGAAGAAAGTACGTTGTAGGATTAATGTATAATTAACTTTTAGCTTTTCATCATTTTAATCCCCTTAATTTGCTTTTTTGGTCATAATTTTCCTTCTTTTTTTTTTTTTCTGTTTTCTCATGTGGAGATATGGTTGAATAAGAAAGGCATAATGATCAGTGTCCAGTACTGATCTTTCAATCTAACTTTTTCTTTTGTGTATATACAAAACCCCAAAGGTGTACAAACAGATTTCATCAGCAGATAAGTGGTACAAGTTAGTACACCTATATTTATATCTATATATATATATATATATATGTATATGACGATGACTATATTCCATTTCACTTATGAGGCGGCCACAATATTGTCAGACGAATTAACCAACTTAATTTGTTCGGTAATTAATACGCAAGTTTATAGCCTGCAAATATAATGTGCCCTTTTTGGGTCTAGAAAAAGGCTTATGTGGTAAATTACAGACTTATATATACATGGGAATATGTGCTAAGGAATCCAAGGTGTATCTTATATTTTAGTATAGTCTAATTTCAGCAGTTAATTATAATGAAACATGATTTTAAGTGTTGATACTTCTCAATTTATGACAATTTTTTTTTAATTTTTCAACGAAATATAAACAGCAAAGACGGTTTGAACTGAAGATTTGAATTAAAAATATTATGTAATAATTCAAATTTTATGATGAAAAACATTATAACAAACTATTTTGAACTAACACTTTCTGATTCGAACCAAAGTTTTCAAATGCACTCGTTATTTATTTATTTTCTTCTTTTTTTTTTTCCAACAACTGAGGTTATTTTCTTTCCAAGCATATTTTTCACAATAGGCATGATACTTGCAGCCTTTTTCGTCACCAAATTTTCTTATGAAAAATCTTTTTCATTCTTATGAGATTATAACCTTATCACTCATAAAATTATAGGTCTTGATCTAACATATAGTGTACTTTTTAAAATGAGTTATATAGTTTTGTTAGTAACAATGTTATAATTTTATAGAATAAAATTGCTCTTTGCTTGTACATAATAGAACAAAAAACTTGATGATTTTAAAAGTACCTAGTACTTAATTAGTACCATGGCAGAATCCTCCTACAGTGAAAACAAGAAAAGGAAAAATCTCCAAAATTAGATTCCTGCTATATATATGTGGCAAGTCTTATAATGGGAACCGAAAAAACAAACTATCAATAGGCATTTATTTTTGAGTTATTAAATTTGCAGAAAAAGTGATTTTGATTCTATTACCGATAGTAAAGTTCCAATAAATTTTGGAAGAGAGGAGTGGAAAATAGCAACAAAAAACTAAAAGTAGGGTATTGTGGGGGCCATAAGCAAATTGTATTTTTCCACACAACCAATCAAAGGCCTGCTCTCGTGGGGTTGGGCGGCAGTGTCTGCAACCTTTCACCAACATTAAAAGGTTGATTGTTTTGTGGTGGGTCCTCACTCTCCTCAAACTCAAAGCCATGGACTTTTCTTCCTTTCCCCTAGTGGGTAACTTAGGTCTTACGTCATATTTCACGCTCGCCGCGTAACACAAAAATGAAAATTTGACCCCTCAAAGGGTGGAAACTTAATCCCTTTTGACCATAAAGACCTTATGGAGTGAGCTTACATATATATGTCTCTCCCCGCCCTTTTTTTTTTTGTATATATTGTGTGTATGGTGTGTGTGTATATATCCTTTCACTTAGTTTAAATTTAAAAGAATCAATTATAAATTATCTTGCAAAATGTTTTATTTGTTTGTTAAGAGAATTTGGTTATTTTCTCCATCCAAAGATCAAGGATGATATGTTAACAGGAATAAGATTATGTTTCTTTCCAACTTGTTTAACATGTTCCACTTGTTAGCTCTTTTAGGAACACATTAGTTTAAATTATTTTTATTATAATACTTTCTCTCATAAAATTTAAACCACAGCTTATTTTTAACCTTTGTTTTGTGGTTTAAACCGTCTTCTCACGCGGGCTAATATTACATAGTTTGCCAGCATCGAAATTTTACCCACACTGAATCCTTTAAAAACGAAATGGAGAATTGGGCAGCAAGCAACACCCTTTATTTATTTTTTATTTATTTTTCAGCGGTCCTAAAGTCAAAATGCTTAAAGTCTTTACATGGTATGTTTGAAGCCTTTTTCTGTACTGTACAACCTTTCCGAGGAAGATGGAGAAAATGAAGCTTACAGATAAACAAATAAATAAAGGGAACGGATTGTTGAGACTTGAGACATAGGACTTTTTTTTTTTTTTTTTGGGAAAATTTGAGACATAGGGCTTTGGAGAAGGTGGAAAGCCAACTATGAAGGTTGACCTCTGCATTCCACCGAAAAAAAAAAAAAAAAAAACAAAACCGACAGCTTGTCCTTGTGCTTTCTCTAAGGAAGGTTGGCTCCAACCTGCAGATTAAATAAAAGGGCTTTTGCTCATACGTGGACAAAAGTTTAGAGAGAGAGACATAGATTGAGGGGTCTGCAGTAGGAAAGTAGGGGGGACTGCTTTGTTCCTCCCATCCACATGTAAAGGGTTATCAACGTGTACTGTCGCTGACTAAATTAGTCAACCAGTCAAAACTAGGTTGGTTGCTTCCCATTTGCGGTTAAAAGTTAATAAATAACAATATGAAACTAAACAGAGTGAGATGATTAATAATCTTCGTTGATCGTTGTTTGAAATTTTCGTATGGTCTAGAACTCGTCAAAATTGTCTGAGAAACATAAGATTAATCAGTTGGGCTTTGCCAAAGCAAGACCAAGACCAAGACCTTGAAGGGTGTAGTTAGATCGAAA
The DNA here is from genome assembly GCA_025403435.1 of Artocarpus heterophyllus. Classification (NCBI taxonomy): domain Eukaryota; kingdom Viridiplantae; phylum Streptophyta; class Magnoliopsida; order Rosales; family Moraceae; genus Artocarpus; species Artocarpus heterophyllus. The sequence continues at coordinate 11,907,327 of CM046336.1, forward strand.
AAAGTGTCAAGAAGGCCTTTGGAATGCCAATTCAAACCAACCTAATAGTTTAAACTAAAGATACTACGATAATTTAAATTGTGCAACGTAAAATACCGTTGTAAATTTAATTTAAATCAAAACTTTACGGTTCAAGCCATGACTCCAAATCAAGCTTTTAACACTTAAAAAATCTATAAATCCATTACACAATTATACAGCACTAACCGTTGCATGCTATAATTGAAAAAAATATATATTATGATGCCATACAAGTTCTGCTTAAATCGTGTTACCATACCACTATAGTGCTTACATACAGTATAGTCATGTATGACAGCATCAATTCTAGCCTAGAGCACTCGCGAGCAAGTTCAAGAGATAAATGAAGAATCTTGCAACAACTACTTGATTAACAGTGATCAGGACAATAACATATATACATATACATTTCCTTTTGCCTCAAGGAAAAAGAGTCCTCGTAAAATACAGCCAATTAGTGAGAGATAGAAAAGGCCATTTTTCCCCTTTTGTACTCTTCTTCGGATTCTAATGAGATTGCATGACATAGAAGACCACAACAGGTTGCAAAAAATGCCAACTTAGAGGCCAAAAACCAGCTACTAATCTTAATCGTTGATGCTTATTACCCCTGTGCCGCCTCCACCTCGGTGGTAAAAGAAAAGGATCGGTGTAATGTCGTTAGCGTAAGAGTGAGTTTAGTCAAAATAAGATCAGTTCTACACACGTGTTGTCAGGCTGCTGGTAGTCGGTACACGATGAATTTGTATTATATGCGTTCTCAAGCTACAATCCTTGACCTGTTGTTGGAACGATTGAGATGGAAACGAATAAAAATCGGCAAACGAAAAAAAAAAAAAAAAAGGGTTTTGATTCTGGTTTTGGTAGAATTTTTCCATACAGCCTCTCTTACCTGCATGGCTGCTAATGTTGACAAAAAATCTTTGCACTGCTCAAGCAGAATCCGCTCTTTCCCAGTCACCTTCACAAGCTCAGCCACCAAGGAATTCATTTCCTCCACCTGTTGATGACAAAATGTATTTACAAGACTCCTTTTAGTTAGTTAAAGTCGTCTAATTAAACGAGTTGGGTCATTTTGACCTAAACTATAAATAGCTAGCATTTATAAGGTGGTTGTAACAAAGCGCTTGTTAGACACCAGCTCTCACATTAAGAGTTCCTCCAGTACGGTTAAGGGAAGTTCTCATTAGAACTCAAATGCTGCTTACTCAGAGCAATCCAAGTTAAATAGGGGGCTCAATAATCCAAAAATGTTCAAGATATATGAAATTTGTTATGTGCTACAAAAATATTTTCTACTGCTACAATTTGAACCAAAAAAAAATATGGATATCAAATTCAAACACTAATTATCCTGTGCAAAATTTTACCTGTAAAAGTGGGCCAAAGCAATACATAATTTTTGTACCCTTCTTTTCAGAAAGGGGGATTTGTATCTGGACAGGGGAGCCCAAGTAATTCCTTATCATCAAAGTGGACAAAAAACATTTTAACTTTGAAGAAAAAAATCAAAAGCAAAAAAAAAAAGAAAAGAAAAGAAAAGAAAAAGGTCGGAGAAGTATTCATGGTGATTCAAATCATGACGAATAAAAGTGGTAGGTGTTATTGTAACGAATAACCGTTAAAGAAAAACAACAAGATTACCTTCACAGAAAGAGAGCATATCGAAGATGCCATTGCCTGCATCACATCGACTGCCGAACCCACAGCATCCTTCAGATTTTGAATGTCAGCCTGATATGGAAGGTGGGGAAGAAGAAAAAAGAATCCAAGGTTTTCAATCAAAATGACATTACTGTTTGAGCTTTGATGTCTAAATGTCTAATAAGATACAAAGGCACATACTACTGTTTTCCCAACAACTGGAAGACGAAGAGTGCTGGCCTTCAAAGCTTCAGTTGCTCCAAGCAAGGAACTAGAATGATCTCTATCTAAAACGGCCCAATCTTCCAAATAAGTAATCTACATTCACCAAGTAAAAAAATTCTTTCACAAACGGGAAGAATGTAATTTATCAAGAACAAAGCACAGGTCAAATCCATAATCATTACTGGGTGTTCACTCATTAATTTAAAATTTTGAATACACAAAGTCCCTAAAGAGAGGGATTGATCATCAACAGATTTGCTTGCACCTTCTTGCATTTGGTATTGATTAAAATTGAAAGGGGTGGCGTGTTTTCTTTTACAATAAGTTTTTAAGATGGAAACTTTCACGTTATAATTACAATTATCAGGCAAATAAGGACGTGTCACAAGCTTTTAGTTTTTCATTGGATTTCCATGACAAAGACTTTTGATATGTGTTGTAGACCAACAGCCCTCTTAGTTTCTAAGATGCCACAAAATATTTTCACTTCCCAATAAGGCATTGATGATTCATAAGAGTACAAGATGTCTCGACTTACCAATACAAGTGTGTGTGTGTGTCCTAAATCTTTCTCCAACAGACTAAAAAGGCTAGGAATTATCAGCCCTTTTCAGTTTAAATAACTGCAAACTAATGTTTTTAACTAGTTGGTATGTCAAAATCTAAGTCATTACTTTCTATCAAAAAAAAGAAATAAAAGGTGCCAAGTTATTACTATAAAGGGAGAAAGGTTCAACTAACAGACATACAAAGCTTTGAATCTTACTTGGCCTTTGATGATAGAAGTCAGCTTCAATTTTTGCCGCAACAATAGTAACTTGATCCTTTTGAGTGTGACAGAATGCCGTAGCTCTGAGATTGTTACCCATGCATTCCACAAATTTTTCTGGCGTCAAGGAAATCAGAAGTTCGTTTGGCCATTAGATTCAACAATGCTGTGAACATCGCCACGTATTTATTTCATTGCAGCAAATGAAACCACAGAAATGCAGAATGAACAAGACTTATGCCAAAGCCTAATACAAACACTATCTCATTGTCCATATGTCGAAGAGAAAAAAGGCTCAAATAAAACCAGAAAAACAAAAGAGGCAGCTTAATTCAAAGTACGGAGTAATGTGAATTGACAATAAGTCAAGCTGGCCAACTCAAAGATGCTGATCAGTGATCACAAGCTAATCTATTACCAAAGTATAACCAAATCTCAAAACATAACGCCTTCTTCGCAAAATCTAACAGCAAACAGCATTCTTCTTTCTTAATTTTCATTCAGAACTAAATAAATATGAAGAAGAGATCAAGAATAGCATGCTCGGACTGAGAATGAAGATTCTTGTTATCCTTTAGTTGATCCCAAGTATAAAATTACATGCCCTGGCAAGATCTTCCATGATGCAAGCTCCATTTGACGTCATTAACAAAGCTAAATCATTTAGGCTACTAGAATTTCTCACTCCTCAAGTTTTTCCTTTACGCACAGTAATGTAAATGGTGCTAATTCAATCTTGAAAACTCAATGACACCACCAAAATATTGATATGAAAACGTATAGTTTCCTAATCCTACACTCAATGTTCAAGAAATGAAGATCATTAAAAATTAAAAACCTCAGAAAAGAAACTGAGCTATCTCAGATCATTTGCTAATCTTTCCTGATAGAATAGAACATTCTCATCTAATATGCTCAGCTAAGGCCAGCTACCCAAAGGTTTATATCTACAACATAGCAACTAGCTAACCAAAAACCATCTTTTATTTAAGCCATCCACTCAACAAGCTTCCAAGAACACCCTTAACCTAGCATAAGATTTATAATTCATCCCTTTTTCTTGCTGAAAAGCCATTTTAATCGCAAAAGAAGCACGCAGGCATATGTATCTTTACGATCAGTCAGAACCCATAACTTGAAATTATACTGCAAAAGTTTCAGAACCGAAACCACGTTTAAGCGCATAGCAAACATACGCTTGCATGGCATCTAAACAAGAGGATGCTACAAATGTCACCTTAAAAGAGCGAAATTGAGAAACTTAAGACAGTCCCTGTGTTGAAATGAAGATCATATTCCAGTGTAGATTAGCATCAGAGATAATAAAAGGTACACAAAAAAGAAAGATGCAGCATGTTGAAACAAAAATCATCACCAGACAAGCGTTGAAAAAGAATGAATAAGGAACAAGGCACCAAAAGAAAACAATCACAATTCATATTACAAACAACAAAATCCTACCTCTGCATTGAGTTTCTGCACCATGAAGGTAGCATCTGCTCTCGCATTTACGAACCGCCACTGCAGATAACGGTTATACAGAAGTCTCAACATGTGTGCCTCAACAATTCGATCCTCCCCCATCTTCCCTCTCCGAATATCCACCGAAAAACTCAGAATCGAAGCCGTGTTGCCTGCACAACTACCATTTATCGACCCCACAACCCCGTTTCTCCCCCGCGAAGGACTCGCAATCCCTCTCGATGGCGACATCCCACGTGACGGCGATGGCATCGACGATGAAGTCCAAAGCTTACTTGGTGAGGCAGGCCGACTAGCCCCTCTAATTGGTGAAGCCATCGTCCTTGGAGACGACAATGGGTTAATATCACCAGAATACCTCTTGGATTGAACGAACTTTGCGGAAGCTCCCATTCTCGAACCGGGACTGGTCGACAGCGGCGAACCTGGATCCTGCAAACGCCTCAATCGGCTATTAGTCTCTTGCCAAAACCTCGCTGAGACCATAATTCCACGAGGAGTCCCGGTCCTCGCCTTGGAAAGCCCATTACCGTCCTGCATTCCTGAAGTACTACCGGAAGAGACGCTGTCTGTATCGGAGGCAGTGAGATCAGATGGCACAGAAGACTCATTATTCGCTGCCGAATTCACCTTCAGAAGCTCCGCGCCTCCCAAATCCAAGCTCAATCTTCCATCAAACGAAGCCCTTCTCGTATCATCTATCAGAGATTGCCGCAACGCCCTAACCACATTCCCAGATCCGGTCCCGTTGAGCTTCCTACCATCTCCTCCAGCCCCAAAATCGACACTTCTCGACAACAACATCGGATTCGGATTGCTCGAGTTCGACTTCCCTTGCCTCGTCCTCGCCGGCCATCGGTGCTGCTCGCCGGGCTTGGAATTCTCTAACTGATCTCTCTCCCCTCCCCCACGCAACGGCGTCGTTCTCCGCCGCTCTGGCGTCGCCTTCCTCGCTCCACTTGGCGTCGTCGGCTTAGTCTTGCTAATCGGAAGAGAAAAGGCCTCTCCTTGGAAAGAAACGGACAAGCTCCTCGTCGAAGTTACAAGAAGCTTCGTCGCCGCCGATACTTCTCCTCCGGCATTGCCTTGGAGAGGAGTCGTCTGCCTCGGCGTCGCCGCCGAGGGCGTCACGGGACGCCTCCGGTCTACCGATTGGGAGCGTTTGCAACGAAATGGCGTTGCGGAGGCCAAGGAAGCCGAATTGGTGGAGCGAGAGAGAAGCGGCGAAGAGCATCTTCTGGACGACGACGAGGAAGAAGACGACGTCGTCGTCGTTGTGGTGGTAGTGGTGGTTGTGGAGGTTGAAGTGGAAGTGGAAGAAGAAGAAGAAGGAGAAGGAGACATGTACCTGGAAGAGACTTGCCTGCCTCTAGGTTGTTTCTTAGGTACAAGGCCGCCATTGTTCTTCTCGGAGGGCAACAATGGAGGTCTGGAAGGGTTTTGCTGGGAGGATGACTTCGCTGCCTCGGAAATGGCAGCCACCATCATAGTAGCAGGCCCTGGGTCGAAATCCCTCTCTGTCCTCACATTGCCTCGAAGAGAGAGAAAGAGAAGACACAAATCGAAAAAGAAAGGGTTTTTCCTTCTTCTCTTTTCCTTTTTCAGCTAAGAAACTCAGAAACATTCATGGCCGGGAGATAGAGAGAGAAAAACCAGCAGATTCAAGAAATCGGAAGGGAATGTGGGATCGCCAGGTGAGTTTTCAGGCGATTCGGCATTCTCGGGGATGAGAGAGAAAGTGCCTATGACTGTAAGCGGGTTTTAAGAGAGAGAGAGCAGGTGAAGAGAAGGTTGTGAATTTTGGGGAGAGTGTGTCGTCTCACTGAGAGAGTTGGGTTTTTTTTTTTTTTTTTTTTAATTAATGAATCTTTGGAGGAAGGTGTTATGTTTCATGTTTGTTGTTAATTGTGTATGTTTCTTTTTTTAAAACCTAATTATGTATGTTTTTAGTTCTAAATCATTTTTTAATTAAATTCTCCATCACCTGCTAAAATGATAATGCTAATTATTTCTCCACTCATATATATAATCAATTCTAGTTCTTTTTTTTTTTTTAATGTATCAAAGACTTCCTAGCTCTCTTTTAGTTTTAAAAAAAATAAAAATAACACTTATTTTCAGTATCTTGTTGTAAAAACATGTTTTTTTTTTTTTTTTTGAGAATGTAAAACGTGTTTTTTAGTGATGTGTATGTGTAAATATTATATCACATTTTCTCTCAACAAAATATTTTACCTCTTTAAAACAAAAATAGTAAGAATTTAACCAAGTATTATCTTTTTTTTTTTCTCTTTTATTATATTTTGGCCGTTCTCTACATAAAATTACTTTTTACAAGTGGAACAGTTATTGCTTTCTTTGCTTGTTAACAACATATTTCCAAACTTTTTTTATGTGATAATAGTAGTAATCTCATAAAGTATTTGTAATTTTTTTGAACTTGTGTATGTAAGCAATTAAATAATAATCTTTTTCTAAGTGACTATATTATTTCAGATCAAAAAAAGTAACTATCTTATTTTGTAGATCGATGTCTATGTATTGACCATTAAGGTTGTATGTCCTTTTATAAGATGTCAAAATAATAAACGTATGAAAGAAAATGACACTATTTGTTATTTCATAAATTTATAAGGTGTTTGATATAAAGCAGTCTGAACCATTATTTTAGTTATGAACATTATAAAACTTTCATATACTACAATAAAAAAAAATTATTACAGTGTAAAGTTTAAAAAAATTACGATATAAAATTTATATATGCTAATAAAAATAGTTCTAATTAATAGTTTCAATCACTATACTAAACACCTTATTAATTAAATTGTCTTTAAGTGACACGACATTTTGTTCTTCATAGGCTTTAGACTTAAAACACAACATTATTATATTAGAAAAAGTCTTGACGTGCCAAGATTTCTTCTCGTATAAGGTACAAGAAATTCATTATCATTTAAAAAAAACTACGTATGGTTTGTACGAAGCAAGGACGTTCCTGGCCTTAATCCCATGTGCATTAACATTGCAAGGAAAAGTCATACACAAAAAATATTTAAAAGAAATTTGAAAAAAAAAAAAAAGAGGCACTATTACCAAACATTTACCCTTTCTAAGAGAAATTTATTGTCGTATTATGCATATGCAAAATCTAGGGAGTAAAAAATAACAGAAATAATGCATGTGAATAGAAATAGCAGTATTTCAGTGAACAAAAAAGCAAAAATATTATTATATTCCAGTTTATATTTTTAACCTTGCCAGATAATCATTTGCCTAAAGAAAAGTAGAGAATAAAAATAGCCCGCTAGATTAACTAGCAACAATCGGATTACTTGTTTCATTACTCAATACAGCTGTAAAGTAAAAGAAAGTAAGAAACTGAATATTTTACTTCTGTTTTGATTTTCTGATGTTTTTTCGTATATAAAGTAGTAGGATTGACAACTACCACGTCTACCAAAACAACAACAACAAGAATAATGTTAAGTAAATTTCAAATACTCAAGTTTCAATTGTAAAAGTGCCCTGTTATGTGTCACGTTGTTTTGTTAGAGTTTTATCAGTTCTATTGGGTTTTGCAGATATTTTCATTTTGTTCTGATTCGATATAATTTGATGTTTAAAATTGCATAATTTTATAAACCGAAAAGGTTTTAATTAAACATATTTTTCTTACAATTATAATATATTTCACTTTTTGATATGAAATTATAACTCAAATCTTATCTTTTATTTGACACATCATTTAAATTTTTTAATTTGAACCATACACAGTATAGAGCTTTTAGCCGTTACAATGTAAGAACAAATAATTTTTTCCCCTAGAGAACATATCACTAAAAATGGGATACATGTAAGGTTGGGATGTATGTAATTCTTTGATTTTTTGTTTAGCACATCGATTTAAATTCTTTAATTTAAACTATTATAGAGCTTTCAGTGGTTACAGTATAAGATCAAACAATTTTTTTTCTCAGAGAACTCATCATTAAAAATAAGATACCTATAAGATTGAGATATATGAAAACCGATTCAAATTTTTTAATTTAAATCATCCACGATGTAAAGCTTTTAACGACTATATGATATAAGATCAAACAATTTTTTTGCCAAAGAACACATCACTATATGGGATACGTGTAAGCTTGACATGTATGTAATTATCTTAAAATTTAACATTGGTAACTTTACGCAGTGACTTGACAATCATTTTCTCCAAGATGGGATGCTACTTACCTGGTGCGTACTTGTGGTGTAAATAGTACACACATCATTTCAACTATCATATCACGGTGGTTCCTACAAAAATTTGTTCAACTTGTTTCTTAAAAGAAATAATTAGGTGTGGCATAAATACAATGTGGAGTCATTGTTGTTATAATAATCATGAATTAATAACAAGCAATGAAAATGGCAATGACAGGCTATTAAGTTAAAATATTCTAACAGGCAACAGCCATATAAATGGTACAACTTTATTTTGTTATCACTTTTATTTTCCTTTTAGGCATCTCTCTTTTTTGCAAAGATAATAACAGTAATAATAATTGTAATTAAAATTTAAAAATAAAATTTTCATATAAATAATGTCCTTTATCCTAAGTAGTATCCGATACCATATACGTCCTTATCTTTAATATCATATATAATGTGTTGATTCAATAGCACGCAAAGTGGTGTGTTCCCCCATTAATCTTTCTTTCCTGCTGTTATGAGTATTGAAAGTCGTCTCTCAATTGGAAGTTTGTGTTATTGTTTAGCATTAAGAGTCGTCTCTTGATTGGAAATTTGTGTTGTTTGCAGTCGTTTTTTTTCTCTTTATTTTGTTTGCTTGGGTTTGTAAAATGGTGATTTTCACCTCTATTTGTTTTTTACTTTTGTCCAGTGTTTAATTGTGTTTTTTATCCTCTAAATTTGTTTTTTACGGTTTTTTTTTTGGTTTTTGGTAGCACAAAGGCTAGAGGATTTTTGTCATCGATTGATTGATCAGATATTTCCATCGATTGTAAAGAATATGTTAAAGAATCATATTTTTGTCATCGATTCATCAAATATTTCCATCGATTGTAAAGAATATGTTGAAGAATCATATGTATGCTCAATTTTTAGACAACTTTGGGCCTCCATTTGTATAGCCTAGTACACACTATTCCTTTAAGGGTCTGTTTGCTACATGGGATTAAGACTAGGATTAGGATTATTTATCCTAGTCTCATGTTTGGTGGCAACCTTAGATTGGATAACTTATTCAATAACCTTAAAATAGTCCCAACAATGTGGGATTATTAATCCCACCGAAACACATAGGATTCCTAATCCCATTGACCCGAATTGTAATATTTTTACAATCTCACAATCCACCTCACCCAAGCACATGTGTGAGATAGTTGTCAACCACCATTGGAGCTCTTCGTCCTCCATTAAGCACCCGTGGAAGCCCCCCACCATTGCCAGAGTTCGCCAAAGCAGCCCACCCAACTAGTTTGCAACCCCCCTCAAACTATATCTCGTCAGCCACGAGCTGAGAAGTGGCCGAGGAAGCAAAAGAGAACTGGTCTTCGGCTATTGTGGGAATGATTTCTTCGGATTCTCCGATGATGTCTTCGGCTATGGAAGTGGTGGTGTAAGATGAAAAGCTGTTTGCAGACGGGGAGAGCTGAGGCACTCCATGACCTTGAAAGGAACTCCAATGGAGCTCTTGGGCTCTCCAGCAAATGGAAAATGCTGGCCGGAGAGTACTCCGGCCGATGAGTGTCTCAAGTAGTGTATATGTAATATATGTAGTTTATTTTCTTTATTGTTTTTCAATTTTTTCTTTTCAGTTTAGATAGATATATATTTATGTATGTATGTATATTATAATTATTTTAATTGAGTGTATTTTTTTTATTAACTTTTATTTTCATAATTTGATAATAAGTTAAATAAAATAATTTTTTATTATATTTAATTTAGTCTAATCCAATGTGTGCCAAACATGTGATAGGATTTAATATAATCCAATCCAATCCAGTCAAATCCAATCCTAACTCTATAATCTAATCCAATCCAGCGTGTCAAACGAGCCCTAAGTGTACTGGTGTTTGAATTATGTTTTGTTAGTATGAAATATTTTTTTCTTTTCAGGGGAAAAAACAAAAAGAATAACACATTAAATGCTTTTTAAAACCAACAAGAAACTTATAATTTTTTTTTTCATGTATTAGAAGAAAGTCATACCTCATGACCAAATATACGAATGAGTTAGCTAACCTACATGAAAGGACCTGTTAAACAGTGCTTTGGTTGAATGCCTAGTTTAATAGTGCAACAAGACTAAACGTGCTTAAACTAATAAACTTCAAAAAGAAAAATAATCAAACATTAGATTGTTGTGATTTTTGCAAGCGAAGATATAACCCATTTCAAATTGGGTTCTGAATTTGAGATGCACTATCCTTTTCGGTCCTTCTCAATCTATAGTTGCCCCTTTGCTTTCAACACATATTTACTTGTGGTCCAACCTTTCTTCTCTCTTGAGAGCCCAAAACTTCTGAGCCTCTTCTAGCAAGTACTTTTAATGCTCCACACTGGTATTTCAATTTTCATTTAATTTTTTTTCAATAAAATGTGGTCCAAATATATTTATGCAACAACCTAATATAGAAGTAATGTCTCAATTGCTCAATATCTCCTCATTTTCTTCCATAAACAACTAATTACAAGGTCAACTTTCCTTGAATTTCAATTGCTTAGCGGTTATTTTGTTCCATCAACTTATTTTCAAGTTTTTCTGGCTTCTCTACAACAACCCTTTGTTTTATTTCTAAGAAAATAATAGATTGGTTATGAGTGTGCAGAGTCAACTCGGTGAAGGTCAATTAATTGAGGTAATATGGAGTTTCTTTGGAATTGGACGGATTAACTTCATCTTAAAGTTTGTATTTGGATGTTTATTAAATTGTTACAAAGACGTCTTGAAAAAAAGAAGAATCGATTCGTAAATGATAAGAGAGATACTTGACAAGTCATTTTATCGCTGTCATACTACTACCACCAGTGATAAATTGGAACATGTCTTCATATACTATTAGTGTATTTTTCTACTAGTTTACGAGGGAAAGGAAATAAATAAAAAATAAAAAAAATAAAAAAGAAAGAGGAGTTGTGGTACGTTTATTTCCCACTTCAATGATGTTACGTTCTAGCAAAAAAGCCACTGAACGATTTATCAAGCTTTGGTACATCCAAAAAATATTAATCATTTCCTTTCTTTAATTCTATTGTTCTGTAAATAAAATACGTTAAACGCTAATCTTTTTAGTAAGTTATTGTTTGTATATCTCAATCACTAATTATAAACTAAACACTCCAACCTCTAATGTTAAAGATCTACAGCGCCATAAAGCACAGAAGGCAAATGAAATAGAGAGAAAAAGTTTTTTTATTTTTTTTTTCAATTTATCATTACTTGAAAGAGAAAATTGAGGATTTGTGATGTTTTCAGCTCCATTTCTTTCTAAAAGGGAATTGAAAAAATAATAATAATAACAAGTGTTAGCATATTTAGAACAAGAATTAATACGAACCATTGAATATAACTGTTATGTTCAAAAACAGTTTAAATCTTTTTGCTACAACATTTTTCTAATTTTAATTAGAATTTTTGTTTAAATCTATGAACCAAATGGGCCACAAGTTTGTTTATTTCATCAAGGGAAATGAAAGCAGAAGAAACACCAAGCTCAATTCAAGCAGTAGAGGTTTTTATCAAATCAACATAGACAAACAAATTACCCGGGTGTTTGGAAGGATGGTGGGAACCGTGGTTTCTACCACTTTTTAAGTTATAAACAGTGTAAAACTCTCACATGCTACAGTAACAATAAAAAAATCATTACAATGTAAAGCTTTCACATGCTACAATAAAAGTGGTTCTAACTAACGATTCTCACCACCCTTTCAAACACCCTCTGATTAGATCCATAAACACTTCCTGTAAAGTCTTTATTATGACAGTTTAGACCTAATGAGAAACCATGTGATAATATTAGTTTTATAATTCAAATTTAGTGCATGCAAAAAAAAAAAAAAATCACAATATTCCTTTCTCTATGCAAAAGAGACATCGAGTGTATTTCTAAATCAAGCTCTAACTTTAAGTTTTTAATTATTGTATTAAAAATAAAAATATATTACAGTATTTATGTTTCAACTTTAAATTTGTTTGAAAAGGCTTCCGTAAATATTAGTCCTTAAGCCAAAAAGTGTTTTCCACTTTTAACTGTTTTTAACTTTTGGTGTACTTAGCACAAGAAGTAACCATTAGTATACCTATTTTTAGTCAGAAAAAATCTGTGACATTGCAGAGAATATTTAAAGATCTCTAAATCTAGTAAGATCAGTGGACATAAACCTCACTTGAAGAAACACTGTTGAAGGACAAAACAGTGAGTGACAGAAGAGTCATCTGTACTAATGAGATCTCAAAGGGACGAAATCTGGCTCAAGCATCACATGAATGACAATTAGATTAAATTTCTAACCGACAATTACGAAATCTGTTAAAAGAAACCCCATTTAATGGAGGGTTATTATTATTATTCACTTTCATCCTTGCATAAGCAAAGAAAATGAAATGTACTTTAAACGAAAATCAAGAATCATTTTTGGTTTAGCTGTGGCTATTAGCTTGAAATGATGATAGCTTTTGAATGTTTCTGAGGGCCATGTGACTTGAGGCATACTCCATATAATTTATTGGTTTTAATTAAAAGTAACACACAACTCACTTAAGTGTGATGTTTTTGTCTAATTGGGATATGATCAGTTAGTTTGCTTTGAAAGTTGACAATGAAAACTTTTAGGGGCATGAATTGTTGCATACCCCATGACTTTTCCCACATTGCTTCCCCTTTCCACCTCAACCCCACACATATATAAAAACAAAATGTGACTATTTGTTTACCAAAATAAAAATGTGGGTTTTTGTTTGGAGTCACATATCTATATTTTCTTAGGGGCAAAGATTCAAAAAGGTGGTCAGATAAAATCTTGATTACAAAATAGTTGACACTACCAAAACTTTCCTGGTTCTCTTCTTTAACATTTCCTCTGTTCTAAGTTATACACAATTCTACATATAAAATATATGTGAGCAAATTGTACATTTTTGTTATCCAGATAGTACTAGCCCCTTTTTTCATGATTATTCTGAAAACAACTGCTAAAATTGACTACAAATAAAATTCAAGCAAAGATATCAATAGCTTGCATTGTTTTTAGGAAGCAATTTTTTGTTTTCCCATCGAAAATACTTTCTCGAAATATTTAGATAACGTTTTCAGAAGAGTTGATAATCAAAATTATAAAATGAAACTAATGTGGGCTTTTGTTTGGAGTCACATATCTATATTTTCTTAGGGACAAAGATTCAAAAAGGTGGTCAGATAAAATCTTGATTACAAAATTGTTGTCACTACCAAAACTTCCCTGGTTCTCTTCTTTAACATTTCCTCTGTTCTAAGTTATACATAATTCTATATATAAAATATATGTGAGCAAATTGTACATTTATGTTATCCGGATAGTACTAGCCGGCTTTTTCATGATTATTCTGAAAAACAACTGCTAAAATTGACTACAAATAAAATTCAAGCAAAGATATCAATAGCTTGCATTGTTTTTAGGAAGCAATTTTTTGTTTTCCCATCAAAAATACCTTCTCGAAATATTTAGATAATGTTTTCAGAAGAGTTTACAATCAAAATTACAAAATGAAACTAATAAAATAGCCCTTTTGAAGAGGCCGAGAAAACTTAATAAAATTTTATTATCGTTTATTAGACAGTTTAAATATTATTTTTGTCCTCTTTTAAAAACGTGATTTCAAACACTTAAAAAGAAAAACTAAAACTTTTACTTTTTTTTTACTAACTAGGAGCATAAATAAAAACAACGCCAAGCTCAAACCCTCCAATATGAGTAGCAATCTCAAAAGCTTGAAAACGTGTCTGTTCACCCAAAAAAGAGAGAAAGGATTTATTATTTGCCGAGTGTATCACAACCATTTCCTTGAATTATTTTACATGTCCATTCGTAACACTGCTTTTCACTCGTCAACTTGCAACACTTTCTCAAATAAGAAAGAGGGATCCATTTCAGGGTAAAGCACAATAGTCTTCAAAGCATCTAACTCCTCATAATACATTATGATGTAGTGATTGAACTTGGATTATAGAGAGAACTAATTGACGCCAGAAATGAATCCCAAACATTTGATTTAAAAAAAAAATTGAAGAGGAGTTATATTAGTCAAGGAGGTTGGTGAAACAGATTATATTAAAGTGTATTTTTCTTGGGCATTTTTCCTTTTAGAAAAATGCTTCGAGGTATTAGTACTGTCTTACACAATAATTAATAGAAGGTCAGCCCTATATACTAGGTAACGTTATTAAAAAGTACTTACAGACACAACCGAATCTAAGCACTACAACTAACAGAAGGTAACTTTTTTTTTATCCCGTGTGTTGGGGTCTACCTTTTATTAGTGTATTGTGTTCAATACACAATTTATCAATGCGTGCTATGGCACCCTTAGCATTTTACTTGCTTTTCTTGTTTTATAGGTGGAATTTTCTCTGATGAGTTAAGCTTAATCAAAGCATATGATCTGAATCGGTTAGTTTAGTGTTGTTAGGCTTCACTTCACCATTTTAAGCTGTCATCAGAGCTGATGTCTTGGTCAGTATTATATATAGTAAGCTCAACTGTAGCTCTCTCAGCAGCCTTCTAGTTCTTATATAATTGTTCTTTTTCCTGGTTAGGCTAAATTTATAGATCTAGAAAGATGATCAAGATACTTATCATTTAGTATTGGCTCGAAAATGATGTATTACCTTGATCTTAATAATAAAAATAAAAGGCCCATCAGAGAATAGAAGATCTGATAGGTAAAATTGTCATTTACTGATTGTAGATGCTGAAGAGAAGTAACAATGCTGAACTGGGAAGTGATTCTTTTTTCAAGATAACAACAACAACATCATTGGTAAGACCTTTTAGCCACTCCCATTGTAACCAATAATGTTCCATTTTTGGCCAATGGGGGATTAAGATGAAGATATAACGTCTAAGGCTTCTGGTCTCAATTGTCCGTTTTGGGTTGATGGGAAATCTAAACAACTGTCATAATGGAGCCTTATGCTTCCTCTTAAATAGATGCATGTGCATGGAATGAATTTCCGGTGTTACTTTCTCAACCTCTTTTTTTTTTTTAAAAAAAAGACTAGAAAAAAGGATTGTTTTTTGTCCATGATATATCAAGGAAGAGTGGAAAAACTAAAGATATACTGAAAGTGTCTTTTTTTTTTATTTTTTTTTTGGAGGAAAAGTTTCTATTATTTGGTTCTGGTGAACTCTTGAAACTGAGTATTATTTCATTACTTAAATGATTTGAGAATCAAATGATATGTGAAAATTTTGATTTTAAAGTTCAAGGGTTTTTTTTTCTTTCTTTAAAAAATAAAAAAAATAAAAAAAAAACTCCAATACGTTTTGGTATAGAGTGCAGCACCCCCATTTTCATCCGAAAGAAAGAAAGAAAGAAAAAAAAAAAAAAAAACAATTTTATAATAGGGCATAAAAAAACCCTAAAAGGAAAGTAGACTTCTGAACTTGAGATTTTAAACAAGTTTCGCTAGAATTTCATATATATATATATATATATATATAATGTTTAACTGATAATGATTTTTTGAATACCCCACCAATTACCATAAAATTCGCAGGGTAAAAAACCTTGCCGACCTTGCACTACCTGGTATTGGCCCAGCAATAAATGAGTTCGTTATTCGGAGAGTCCAACCTAGTTTTTAGTGGTAGTGATAGGTGGATAAGAGCCATGAGATACACCACTTCTAAAGAGTTGTATTCTCAAACATTTTGTTTTTATGAAAAACTTGACCTTGATTTACACATAAAAATAATACAAATGACAAATTTTGCATGGTCAGTAAAAGAGTTTAAAACCATTTGAGATTAGAGATGGCAAAGGGGCGACGAGGTGTTGGGGAATGCTTTTTTATCCTCTAACTCTGCTCTTCAAAACCATCTCCATTGGGGTGCGGTAGAGGCGGAGAGTGCCTCCCTTGTCCCCGTTCCGCCCCAGAATCGGGGACAATTTTATCTTCATCCCCTCCTATCCGAGGCGGGTCCTTGCGGGTGGTCCTGCAGGGAGTATTGCCATCCCTGCTTGGTCAAGGTCCAATACTCCCACAAAGAGAATTAATACTGTGGTTATCTGGGGCTTTCAGCAGAAAAGGAGAATTCGTACGAATTCTCAAAAAACCAGTTTTTAAGTACGGATGGGGTCACCTCATAGATTACAAACAGCCAAAAAGGAGCAACCACTCGAAGTGTAAGAAAAATAATAACAACTTTGACTCATAAAGTCACTTGGATCACATATTTCAGGCGATATTTGGCACAGCATCATTGCAGAATTGGACGATGGTTAATGCACTCTTATTGCGCTCTTGACACTTGGAGAAACTTCCTACACTAGGCATTTTCAAGCCTGTCCTTTCAGGAAACGTCAATTGCCCATTTTTAAGTCGGTTTTGGATCTGAAACCTCAAGTTGACCATCTGCCCACCTAGAAAATTTACATTGAAAACTACTAAGCTAAAAATTTATGAATCTTATAAAGAGTTTGGATCTTTCTCTTGTAGGTATTCCCACAACCAATCCACATAAACCAAACCATATTTTTCTGCATATTTAACTGCTAAAAAATAGATATGTACCAAGAGTTTACTCTTTCAGAGGTGAACTAAAATACCAAAAAAGTATCCAACTAGGTTTCATCAAATCTGCATTTTTTATTTTTACTAGCCTGTTTGAACTATAGTTTAAACCATTTTCTATAATATTATCTCTTACAAAAATTTAAATTAAATTTTTGGCAGTAATTTGACGATGACAGGACTATTAGATTGCTCTCTCAGTGAAAGTTCACCTTCTCTTTTGCTTACGTAGCACCAAGTTTGAAAAATATATTGTTTCGCGAACGCAGGTGTTCAGAAGATATTACCCGACAAGTCGTCATAAAAATTGCACATTGATAATCCGGACATAGATTTACTTGAATCGGACGTAATAATTGCATCTTAATCAAGATGTGAATTTTTGTGTTGTACTTATAATGAACTAAAGAAGAATGAAAACCGAATAATTAACTAGCTGATCAAAAGCAAAATCATCATATGAGATAATAAGGCTTTGAAGTTACATGCTAGATGGGATTGGCCCAAAACTTGCATAAATCTCAACCTACTTGGAACCCAAATTAGCATCAGATTCTTGAACTCTGGCAAAATAAAAGGCCAGACGAAAGAGAATGGTTGGTAAGAGCTAGGGGAAGGGAAAAGAGAAAAAAGTGATGGAATCAATTAGGATTTTGAAACGCATGATTGTTGAGTAGGAGAGGAAGAAGTGAATCGATTGAGAGCTGCTATTTTATGTGGTGTTTGACAGTTAATGGTCCATACCACTTTCTCAGTTATAAACAGTGTAAAGCTCTCCCAAGCTACCCTCGTATGTTACAGTAAAAACAATTCTAACCAACGATTCTTACCACTTTGCCAAACACTCTATAAACTCAAACAGTCTACGCCAAACACAACAAGAGGAAGAATCTCCCATTCCTCTCTTTCTTTCCTTCCTATTTTCTTCAAAATAATTTCGCTATCCCCTGTAGAACTCAACACACAGAAAGCAACACACACACACCAACTAGCCTCAAATTGACAATCCTCCATTTAATTGGGATCAGATTCTTTCCCTCTTACCAAACATAGCCTTAGAAGTACAAAGGAGAAGCCAAGGAGGTAGATTTGTAGAAACTCCGCTTCGTAACAAAATTGCTTTCATTCTAGTGGCATAGTCATTAATCCTTTTAGAAGTAACGGCGATATTATAGCAGGTATGTTACACGATGTCAAATAATATCAAGAAAAGAAGTTAGAAAGGCAAAGCAAAGAGCAGGCTAGCTGAAATAATGTATCATAATTTATTTAATCCATGTAGTTCACACTATAAAATTTCAAAATCATATTCGTTCCCGACGGCAAATCAAACTAAAACATAAAGCAAAACATTTTCTCAAAAGATAATCTAGAAACAGAAACCACCAAACAAATCACGCTTTTGGCCAAAACATCCGTTCCTAGAATGAAAGTTAATCATTTAGCGGTACTGCAAAACAACAAAAAAGTTCAAAAAATGAGCATGGATAAAAAGTAAATCAGTTGATGAAAATACATTGCATTGGCAAGGAGACACCAAATCCTTACCTTAATGAAGCCAATCTCCTTGGCATTGCTGCGGAAGCACTGTCTGCAGCACATCAGCCCATACTTACGGATCAAGCCATGAGGGTTCCCACACACGCGACTGTCAATTATAAAAAATAACAAAAACAGTAAATAAAGAACCTCCAAAATTAGTCTTATACCAAGAACAAACCAAAATCAACAAAGATATAAATATTCCCAATTACAATTTAATATTCCTTAAAATCAGAGCACATTTATTAGTTTAGCCTTTACGATCCTTATTGCACACGGTGGTTACACCATGAACCAGGATTACCGTTGCACAATATTAAGAAACCATAACCTTAGCCTTAAGCCACAAAAGTTATATTTTAGAACTTTCAACAAAGAAGCTCTAAACATTCACATACAGATGGGGGAAAAACACATTGCCAACCTAAAAATCCCAAGTGCTTTATAAGCAGTAAACACTTTTTCAGAACCCTTGTCAAAATAAGAACAATTTACCATTTTAGAATGTATGATCCTCCTTAATTTAAAATTAACATTGTGATACATAGAAGCTAAGATCTTTAGATATAAAGATGAACTTTCAAAGACCGCAAAGAGAAACAAAGATCATCCACCTTGGCACACGGGGGTAACACCGTAAATTACGATTAACATTGCAGCACAAGAGGCTAAAGCATTTAGCTATTAAAGTAATTTCTTCAAACTTTCAATGTATAAACTCAAAGCACCCACAAACAGAAACTAACACTTCTCACCAAAAAAAATCCAGATAAAATTTTTATGCACCCCTTTTTTTTGTAAATCGTTTAAAATCATAGCAGATTCCTCAATTTAGTACACAAAATCCTCCTAGGAACTAGGATCATCACTGCAGCGCAAAGAACTAAACGTAATTTCTCTAAACTTCCAAGAAAAATGCTCTAAACATCCAGAAATAGAAACAAACACTGCCCATATAAATTACATGCATATATATACCCAAGAATCAAACCCTCAAAAACATCATTACTTCGATACAAAATAAAGCAACTTCTGTCTAAAAACAAAAAAAGCAATCACGAGTTTCATAAGAAATTCAAATTAAGATCGCAATAAGATCAAAAGCCCAAAATCCATATCCAGCTTCAAATTTATTTAAAAAGAGATTCTGAGAAAAAAAAAAAAAAAAACGCATTACCAGGCGCGAGAACCGGGGCCGTAATTCTTGGGGTGAGAGTTCCAAACGTTGGAGTGTCCCATGATTCGCTACAACGGCGGAGATGAAGAATGGAAAAGGCTTATGCGCCAAGAGAGAGAGAGCTCGAGCAGTCGCAGAGAATTAACAGGACTTTAGAAGGACTTAGAATAATCTTGTATTTATACGTAGGAGGGTCAGAAACCCTAGTTTGATAATCTAGACAATGAGTGAATTGCGCACCGGCAAATTTGGGTCGGAGCTTGGTATGGGTATTTACCCGATTCAAAATACTATCATTATCCATCCCCTCTCCTTTAAACAAACAAACAAAAAATAAAAGATTTTTGTGTCTTATATCCTCAAATTTTCTAATCTTCGACACTTGAGTCTTTATTTTAAAAATTTTGACATGTAAATTCTTAAACTCTTATTTCATTAACACCGTTAGTTCCTATCTGATATAGTGCCATTAAATGTCATAAAATGTCAATATCTTAAGGTTTTTTTGTTCCTAGGGAACATTTTTTCAACAAAAAGGCCCCCAAAAGCTTTTTTTTTTTAATTTTTTTGTAAGTATGATTTGTATATACATCATGTTAACATGCTTTTATATATAATTGATTATAATAATTTAAAACAACAAAGTAATTGATTATACATAGAAAACACCCAAGAAATTTTATATATTATAGTAGAAATAAACTGTGCATAAGCTGAACAATAGTTTATGTTTGAACTGAAGAAAAAAAATAATAAAAGTGACTCTTGAAACAGTGTCTCAAAGGATGGGGCGCATATATATATATATATATATATATAGTGCTAGCCAGTTTAATATCTAAATCTTCCCTTTCACCCACCTCACTCTGACTAATTACAATTTACAACATAGTTTATGTGGGGAAAAAAAAAACAATACAATTCATTTGTAAGGACTTTTTTGTTATTTTAAGCAGGCATTTAGAGAATTGGTTCAAATCAATTAGTTTAAACTCAATCAGTTAGGTGTTTGTAAACATTGGTTTAAACCAATTGATTCAAATGCATTATAGCATATGAGAACTTTACATTATATAAATCAAACCAACCAACGCTCCAAACCCCTAATGTAAAAGCTCAATATCAGTATAATATAAATCTCTATATTGCTACTAAATTGGTTCAACCAAAGTTCTCAAACATCCTATAAGAGGGCATTTGAAAAGCCAGTTCAAACTACAAGTCAAAATTAAAAATATTATAGTAATTTAAATTTTACGAAAAAAAACCTATAACAAAATGTAATCACTATTTTTAAACATATTCCAAAAGGACATAATAAATAAAATAAGGCATGGTTTAAGTAAATGTGCGTAAAAAGAAAAATTGGAGGTCTCAATTGAGTGACGAAAAACTAAAATAAATGGCATTGTTGATTACTGATTAGCGACCTATGAAACGACGTCGATTCTCAAAGCTGACCGAAGACGAGCAGCGCAAGTCAGTGCAAACGACGATTCTTTCTTTCTTTCCTTCTTCCCTTTTTTTTTTTTTTTTTTTTTTTTTTGGGTATTTTGACCGTGACGACGAATTCTTTTGATGAATACATAAACCACCGCTTCCCAATTATGAACACTGCAGGCTACAGATTCCTTCTTAAATCCTTTGCTAAACTCTGTCCATGGCGAACCACGCCGGCTCTTCCTCTGCCCCTCCCGTAACTCAACTAAATCGCATCTTGTTCTATATTTTTGTCTTTTTTGGTTCTTTCTTACTCTCTAATAAGCTCTTTTCAATCAAACCCATCAGGAAAATCCCCACATAGAAGAAGGAGAAGAAGATTTGATATATGGAGGTGAATCAGGCTGGGTGGAGGCTCGGACGTCCTGCGATCACTTGCCTTCTCTGTCGTCTGATCTCACTCACATTCCCACTCCAGATACGCCTTGCCACATGTAAGCTATTCTTGTTGCTCGCTGGAAACTTTCATATTTAAGCTTATGCACCATTTTCTGACCCTTCTTTTATTAATTAAAATTGAAAAAAAAAAAAAAGTTGTGAGCACCCAGATGAGAATTGGCTGTGTTTATGCTGCAAAGAGGTTCTGTGTAGCCGTTTTGTTAACAAACACATGCTCAACCATTATCGCAACACAACGCATTGCTTGGCACTTAGCTACAGGTACTTTACCAATTACCTATTTCTTAAAGGTTCTGTCTTCTGTGTAGCCGTTTGGGACGTTGGTTTGAAATGTGGTGATTTGATTGTTTTTTTTTTTTTTTTTTGAAAAATGTTGTTTTGAAAAATTGGATTCAAAAAGTTGAAAACAATGGGATTATCTTCTGATTTTGCGTGTTTTGGTTCAAAATGTCTAATCAATGGTTTAAAATAAGTTACCCAATAGACCTTAACTAAAGATAAGTCAAGTAAAAGCTTATTATTATTTGTCTACAAATATCTAAATTTTGAAGTATGGAAGGCGTCAATCATCCACTTGGTAACTTATTGAGCAAAAATGGTAATATTGTTCCTCCATTTATCAAGAATTTTGATTTTTAGAAAGTATCATGATCATCCAATAAGAAGGGTTTCGATTTTTTCAAATGAACGATCTTGAAGACCCTTGGAGTTTTGATTCTAACAACTGATTGGCAATTGAAATTTGTCTTGTTATTATTTACTTGTGGGGTTTGTAAAACAGTGATTTATCAGTTTGGTGCTTCTCCTGCGACGCCTATTTAGACGCTCAAGTGATACATCAACTCCGCCCTGTCTACGAAACGGCTTACATACTCAAATTTGGTGAGGCCCCACCTTTCAGGGCTGTTTAGTTCCCCACCATGACAATGTTTTTTGACGTCAAAGGAATATATCTACATGACCTTTGTATTTGAAAAACATGTTTTGTTTTGTGTCCATCTATCTATCTAGATCTTAAATGATATATCTTCTACTTCTTGATGTTTTTACTTAAAATTCAGTACTAAATGTTGTGTACTTTGGCTTATGTTTTGAGTGGAATTGCCAACATTAACCAGAGCCAAATATACACTTCATATTTCAATCATTGGAGATCTTGAACTGCTTCTGTAAATAAAGCTTGTACTGAAACAGCTTTGGCTGTCCAAGAAGAGTATATAGACAGATCACACAAAGTTAAACTTAGATGCCACTTCACTATGAGCTTCATTTAATGAATAGTACTGATATAAAATACCGACTATCACAGTAGAACCCAGTCACAGGGTTGGAGTGATCATGGTAATGTTAATCTGTGCCACCAGGAAGGTCTAATGTTTCTCCTATTACGTCGCATTCACGATTCTCACGTTCCGCCTTTACCCCCACCGCAGTCGCTGGGAAACACCGGTATGCCGATGCTGTAGCAAGCGTTCTCATATTAGAAACAACAAGATTGAAGTAGTTTGTCCCATCAGAATACATACATTGATCAGTAAATCAAATTTGCTCTATAAACAAATTACCCGATTTACTACAAAATTGATTTGGCCATCAAATATGCAGAAAATTGTGATTTTAATTAGGTTTAGGCTCAGTTTGGGATTGCTGTGCTTTTTGTAGAAGCACTACTTTTCCTTAAAGTGTAAAATAAAAGCAGAAGCAACATCTAAAACTACAAATTTTAACTTCTCAAATAAGCTTAATGGTTAAGAGAAGAGAGGGAAAAAAAAAAGGCGTTAAATTTGGCATCTAATTCCATCATAGTGATTAGTGACTCATAAATTCACATCACTTCTAAAAGCTCACTGGGGAGTGCAAACGACTGACCTTTTTCTTTTTCTTTTTTTTTTTTTCTTTTTGACGGAAAGGAATCGTTTTGGTTTTGATGAATAAATAAATGGCCAACCATGTTCTTTGTAACTTATAATTATTTCACCACAGCTTTCCCAATTCTAAGCTGCACATTACTGACTGCAGATGCTCTCTGGATTCCTTGCTAAGCTCTCTCCATGGCAAAGGCCAACCATGCCGGTTCTTTCTTTGTCCCTTTAGTAACACACCAAATCATCTCTTCATATATATTGTTTCTGTCTTTTTTCCTTTCTTAATCTCTCATAATTTTTTTTTAATTCATCAGGAAGAACCCGAGATAAAAAAAGAAAAAGAAAACTTGATATATGTTCGCGTATCAGGTTTGGTGGAGGCTCGGACATCCTGCGATCACTTGCCTTCTCTATCGTCTGATCTCACTCACATTCCCACTCCAGAAACTCCTTGCCACATGTAAACGTTTCTTAATACTTGCTAGAAACTTTCATCTTAAGGCTTATGAACCATTTTCTGATTCTTCTTTTATGACCAAATAAAAATTAAAAAAAAAAAAGTTGTGAGCACCCAGATGAGAATTGGCTGTGTTTATGCTGCAAAGTGGTTCTGTGTGGTCGTTATGTTAAGAAGCACATGCTCAATCATTATCACAGTACGAACCATTGCTTGGTACTTGGCTACAGGTAACTACCTAATTGCGAGACTTAATTTTGTCTAATTTGTGGTATTTAAATGGTATTTAACTAATCATATTATGACATATTATTAAATGAAAAACATGTAAAAGTCTATTAGACATGGTTAAGGTTTTTGAACGATATGTCATAATATGAATAGTTATAAACCATTTGAGACACCAAAATTAAACAGAGATTTGATTCTGTTTTTAGTTACTGTTTTGAGCTTTGGATTCATTTGACTTGTTATTTGCCTGTGGGGTTTCTAAAACAGTGATTTATCAGTTTGGTGCTACTCCTGCAACGACTATTTAAATACTCAAGTTATCCAGCAACTTCGTCCTGTCCATGAATTGGCTTGCATACTCAAATTTGGTGAGGCCCCACCTTTCAAGGCTGTTTAATTCCCCACCATGGCAAATGTTTTTGAGGTCAAAGGAATATTACACATGAGCTTAGTAACATAACATGTTTGTGTCTTATATAATATCTATCTAGGTTTTAAGAGAAAAGTTCTCCACCTTTTGGTGTTCCTTAAAACTCAATACTAGATGTTGTGTACTTTTGTGTTGGACAGTTGGAGTGATTTTCTCTTCTAGCTCCTTACAACTATTACTCGCTTAATTTCTGATTTCTTTGACACTCAAACACTACAAGTCAGAGATGTATTACAAAGGAATGTCTATCTAGTCTCAAGCTCTCTTTAAACTTCAGTGAAATTAGAACAAAATCTCAGTGCAAAAAAAAAAAAACAAAATTAGCATCCAATACTCCTCGTTCTTCTCTAAGCGGGAATTTCGTTGTTCTCTTTTTGTGCTGTTGATCCTCTAGAAACTCATCTTCACCTGTCGGCTGTCGCATTAGTTCCCTTGCTAACGTTCTCAAGTTAGTAATTCCCATTCTTTCACTCTTGAAAACTTGCTCTTTCTTCTATTCTCCCGCTATAGTTTCCCTTTCTGCCTCATCTTGACTTGACGTTTAGGTATGGAACAACGCCTAATTTCTCGATGCGATCTCATTTTCTCCAGCCTAAATGCTACCGTTTTCGTAATTGAATATTCTAATTCTTTGTTATGTATTTGGGGACGGTTCATTTTTCTAATTCTTTCCCCAAATTTAAAGGGAAAAGAAATTTATCCTTCCTGAAGTTCCCTATCCAGAAAACAAAAAAATGTTGATTTGAAAGTTAATGAAAAGGCCTTATTTAAGTTCCATCTATTACACTTCCTCCTCTCCCATCTTCTCTTTCTTCTTACACTTCCATTTCCACTCTTCCCCACACCACTTCTCTTCACCCTCTCATTGTACAATTATGTCGTCAATCTTCTTCAGAAGTTGAGGAAAATACTTCTATTTGGAACTTGACTCAATCTCTGATATTCCATCTTCCCCTTTCCTTGTTTCTCCTGCCCCTCTAGACGCTGAACCCAATTTAGCTCATTCCCCAATTCTGAGTGGTCATGCCATCTCCAATTCCTCCAACTCTTCCTCTTTCAATAACCCCTTCTGAATTGAAAACTGTTGTTTCTGTTGTGTTCTCGATCTCAGGTCAGCCTCATCCCCCCACCATGAAGGAATCAACTATTACATCCACTTCTTCGTATGTTGGACAAGAACTTTTAGGCGCTCCTTCCTCATCAATTCCCGGGGAGTTTCATAAGATGAATTTGGGCGAGTTGTTCTCTTCTGGTTTTGCTTTGGTATTTTTCCCTTTACTCTGATCTTGTTGAATTTTATTTTAATTATTTTGTGCTAACATCTCTTGCACTAATCAATCCCTTTTGTTTCAGTGCAAGCGCAATGAATCCATTCTTCAAGTTCTTTATGCACGAACTTCAAGTTTGCAGAAGTTGTATAAGGATGCCAAGGCCAGCATTGCTCCATTAGAGCGCCGATTGAAAGAGACCGAGAAGTCTCTTAGCAGTGCTCGTGCCTTGACAGAATTGGAAAAATCCAAAGTTAACAATGACTTGGAGACTCTTCTGGCCAAGGTTGCTTCTGGGGAGAAGAAGGTTGCAGCTCTTGAAGAGGAAATCTTTTCCTTGAAAAAACAATTGAATGAATCTTCCATTCGTGAGTCCGATCTGGAGCTGAAGGATGAGCTCTCCACTAAGATAATTCATGATTTGACAGTTCGAGCTCAAGCTCATGAGCATGCTATCGCAGAGCTTAAACAGAAGATTTCTTCATTGGAGATCAACACTCCGACCACTCTGGCCGTTGAGGTTGCTCACCTTCGAGCAGAAAATGCTGAACTTCGGAGGAGCCAAGCTGCTCTGGCCCTTGGAGCCACATGGTTTGGATGGACTCAGAGTCGGTTGCCTGCGGATCAGAGAGAATTAGTAGACTTGGAAAGTTTTGCTGCTCTTCTGGGTCTGCCAAAGAACTCGTTTGAAAGTTCCGGCGTTGTTCCTCTCCATCGCAGAAGCTAATTGATCTTTCTTTTGTATGTATGCTAGCTTTACTTTATCATGGCTCGGAATGTAATAGACATGAAGGTCTTGCTCACAGACATTTGCTCCATACGCTATGCTACTACATCCTTTTTTGTGCATTTGATACAATGTGAAAACTGGTTTTTGAATACAATCAAATTAGCATTATGCTTATTCTCTTTTTCCAATAGATTTTTGGCCCAAAATTTCTTGAACAAATAACAATATTCTTTTTATTTTTTTGAAAGGGGCAAATAACAATATTCTACCAATTCTTCCTCCAACTTGTACTCTTTTCGCCGTCCATTAATTTCTCAAATCATGGTTGTTGTTTTGGTTCTTCTTCCTTTAATACTTTCGCTCCTTTCCAATTCACACAATCTTATATCCCTCTCCATTTGGTCTTTGTTTTGCTTATAAAAAGAGTAAAATGTAAACCTTGTATTTCAATCAACAGAGGTCTTAAGCTGCTTCTGTGAATAAAGCCTGTACTAGAACAGCTTGGCTATACCAGAAAATTAAACAGACGGACCACACAAATTTTTACTTGGATGCCACTTCACTATGAGATTCTTGAATGATTTATATAACATAAACACTGAAATAAACTACAATTATAATTAAATAGAAACCCAGTCACCGGATTGGAGTGAGCATTGTAATGTTATTTACGGACACCAGGAAAGTCTAATGTTTCTCCCAGTACATCGCACTCGCGGTTCTCGCATTCCTCCTTGCCCCACCTTGCCTCAATCCGCTCGCATGGAAAAACTGGTTTGCCAATGCTGCAGCAGGCATTTTTGTATGAGCAGCAAGAAGATTAAAGTAGTTTGTCAAGATGGACAGAATTCTATAAAATATCTGGCTTGCTTAAGCCAATTTCAGTACACTTTAGAAAAGAGTACTAGTGACAAAAAACTAGGCAACTTGGAGTGAACAGTGATCTAAAATCTACTTTAGCAACTTACACTTTTTTTTAATGAATTATATCTTCTACTCCATAGGATATCAGACTAATTGAGTCAATATGGTTGGTCGAGGAAAAAAAATACCTTCTGTTAACAAGATTATGCACATAACAAAGCCACTGTGAGAACTCAGCCTGAGATCCAACTTCTACAGGGTTTTCTCTGACAAACATATAGCACGGATACAAGTACCAAATAAAATTAGAAAGAAAAGAACCCTTTAGGAGTACATCCTATTTTTAAATTTAATAAAGTAGCATATGACGTGATGATATAAAAAAGAAGTTTCTATATGCACAAGGATGATTTGAAGCTCATGTAACTGACGGAATGAAAAAGTGTGATCCAATATGCTTTTCGTGTTCTGTAGATGGTGTCTTGGCAAATATCTTTTGCAATGACAAGCTAATTAATGAAAAACATTTATGGTGTACTCAAGTACCGTTGGAAAGAAGACTTGAGTTATGCTCCCAAAATCGTCTGCATAGGACTTACTAGCGTGAAAAATTTAAGTACCAGCACAAGAATGGTTTATCAAGTGCAAAAGATAGATTTTTGAAGCGATTTATTACCAAAAAAAAAAAAAAAAAGCAGCAAAATTTGTTTGCCAAGAAATAAAAAGCGTCTACAAATAATTTGAAACAGGAGTAGTAGCATGATTCTTTATCTGAAGCAAATGACTAAAGAAGAAATAGGGCACCTCAAAATAAGTTTAAAGTGATCTGCACAGTCTTTACAAGGGTACATCCGTGATAGTATTGACATCTGCATCCCATCAGAATAAATACATCAATCAGTAAACCAAATATTATGTATAAACAAATTTCCTGATTTGGTGCAGAATTGATATTTCCACCTTATTATGGATTATTTTTTATTCAAGAATTATAGACGGTTGGAGCCCTAAAGTGAGAAAATGTCTCTTACCAATTCTTTAACATCTCTCTTCTGTTGCCTCGTAGGTTTATCTGGATACTAAATATACAAAATGAAACAAAATAAAAAAAGGGCCTGAAAAAATACAACCATTGCATAATCAGAGCATATGGCATGACTGTTGATGTGATTTTCAAGTGCATCTTCTTCAAGTGAAGTGGTTTTGCAAGAGTACAGCAAAAGGGAAAAGAAATAGGAAAACTCAGGGAAAAGTCTCTCCTCAAACCTACTATGGTAGAAGCAGAAAGAATGGTTATGGAACCAAAAAAAAAAACTTCACAAGACAAACTTGACATGTAGGAAGGAACAGCTCCATGCATGTTATTAATAAGAACAAATGACTATACACGCATATACATGGCCCATCCTTGTTACATGAAATTTATTACATGCAACACGGATGTTAGAAAGATGTAACAGCACAAAATTTAGTTATAACTATTGTTACACCTGTCTAACAGTAATGTTGATTAAAATATCATGTTACACACCTCATTTCTATATTCATGGAGATGTATAGTCCTCCTAGCAATGTACACATGTATGTGTGTGTCTATGCAAACCAGTGAAACGGAAATAATGAGTGCAACAAGAATACCCTGGCAGCAAGAGTGTGAAGAAATGTCCATGTAGCCCTCCCAAGCTCTTCTTTCGACACCGGTCCAGCAGTTTTTCCCTGAAATTAAGTTTCTAACATCAAAAGTTACAAAGTTCCCTTAGACAATTGTATTGCCAAATAAATAAATAAACGAATTTGACCCTTTATAAAGCTCCATAATAGAGACTAATCCTATATCAATTTCCATAGCAGAAATTAAAGTAAAAAGACTTCAATTCAGGAATTCTATCAAACAGTTGGTGCGCTGGCCAGTTAAGCAAATTAAAAGATACAACCACAAAAAATCAAAAGTTTGAGTTGGTCATACATAGAAAAGAAAAGGGTCGAAATTCAAGTTAAGAACAGTTGAAGGGAGTAAACCGAGGGAACCCAATAAGCCAAAAGTACCTTCATGGCGCTGGGTTGCGAAGGACTGGAGTTTGTGGTGGATGGGTTGACTTTGGAAGGGCGGGAGAGAGAGAAGATGGGTTGTTGTTTAATGGTGGGCGATTGACAATGAGGTTGGAGTCGGAGAGTAAAATTGGAGAGGTGAATTTGGATGAAGTTGGAAACTTTCTCAAACGAATGGAGTATAGCTTGCATTGGATTCTCGGACATTCTCGCCGAGAGAGAGAGAGAGCGCGGATAGGCGCGGGAAAAAAGTTTTGGTTTTTGGAGTGTGTTCGAGAAAACTTGAGTGGTTCTCTGTCGGTAACGGATTAATTCGAGCCTAATACATAAAGATAGACAAACGACGTGTATTAAACGGTCGATTTAGTTGGATATTCGAATTACGGTTTAAATTATTTTGTTACAGTATCTTTTTTTATAAAAATTTAAATTTTTATTTAAATACTTTACTTAAATAATCGAACCAAAAAACAACCGCCGAGCTGAAAACAGTAGCAAAGACAAAAAAAATAGACCAAAACATTCCAGCCTAATACGACTAAGCGTTTAGCTAATAACAAACGACAAAAAGTTTCAGCCAAAAGAAAAAATATGGATGACTACCACGACCATACGACCAGCCGTTTAGCCACCGTGAAGCTGGGCCCCGCGTCACGACGTCAACACGTCTGTCAACAGCGTCATATTTGCCAGTCTGCGTCCCCAAGCTCGTTGACAGTGTCGTCCTCGAATTACTTCGTGGCCTTGTTTTTGGGTTTCTTCGTTGGGTTTCAGTGGTCGCTACGGTGGTGACGCAAAGATGATGAGATCTGGCGTCGCGCCGAAGTCAACAATAGAGGCCACATTGCCCTCTTTTGGCCCGCCCTGTTGGGAGTATTACTACTTCTTTCAGTAAAGGAAGAATTTTTTTTTTTATTTACTTCTAACAACGCCTCTTTGGTTGAGAAACAGCGTAAAATCTCACGCAATATATAAAAGCTCGTTTGATTTAAGTATTTAAGTAGAGTATTTAAATAAAAAATTTAAGAAAAAAAATTATAGCAAAATAATTTAAACCGTGATTCGAATATCTAACCAAATATGCCTTAAAAAGTAAAAATTATTATATTATAAAACTCTATATGTTATAATATTTTAAATTAAAAAATTAATTTTATTAGTGTTTGCTGAAAACCTTACAAAGGTTGACGGACGAAATTAATTGGATGTGGTAGTCCTTGTTTTTTATTCTATGAGGAAAATTATTTTGGATCATTGATATTCAATACAAAGAGTCCCCACGAATATACACCACCAGTGGAAAAACAGTACCATTCTCACTAGAAAAATCCCCTAATTTTTTAGATTAATTAAAAAATTTCCTCTATCAACTATAGCTCTTATCAAATTATACTGTTGCAACTTCAAACTGTAATATTTGTACTCTCTTGAACTTAAAAATATAGCATTTGTTCCCGCGATCTAAAAAATATTAACAAAAACTTATTGAATTATGATTTTGAAAATAAATGATACAATATTATACAAATAATGAGATTATTGAACAATTTAATAAATCATTAGACTGGTAGCTTACCCTGGTGCAATCACATTAAAGTGAAAGAAGATATTATTTGTTCTAAAAAATTTTTCAGGGGTTTCAGCTTATATTTTTAACAATTAACATTTCTAAATTATATCAACTTTTTAAATTTAAATTAGCTTTAGACATCATAGAGTTTTTAAATCATATCAATTTTTTAAATTTAAATTAACTTTAGACATCATAGAGTTACCAAAATGCGCCAATGATATGTATCAAATCCTAATTATTAACCAAGTTTTATTAAAGTTCTAACAAAAGAATTTTTTTTTTAATATTTCATAATTCGAGGGAATGCATGTTATGTTTTGAAGTTCAAAAGGCATAATATGAAACGCCCTACCTTTGAGTGCGGTTTGAACTATTGATTTGCATAATTGGAAGTAACCAATTACTAGGGTGTTTGACAAAAAGTGGTCCGTTATAAACAGTGTCAAGCTCTCATATGCTATAGTAATAATAAAAAAAATCGCTACAGTGTAAAGCTCTCATATACTATATAGTAAAGACAGTTCTAACCAACGGTTCTAACCACCCTGCCGAACACCCTTTAAGTTTACAACGAAACCTAGAAATCAATCACTGATCCAATTTGAGTACCTTTACAAGATAGATTTCAACAAAAAACTGAAGAGTAACGGCAACAAGTAATTGAGTTTAATAGTTCCTCATATAAAATTATTGACTCTAGAGAGATAGTGACATGGAGAAAACAAAATTTTAGAGTTTAGTTGAGGATATAGTTAAGGGAGAATTTTTGTAACTAGTTTTTTTTTTTTTTTTTTTATAGATCTGATGACTGAAAGTGGGTATCTTTTTTAGTCTCCACTAAAAAAACTTACCTTTTTTTTATTTTTTGAAAATAAAAAATAATTTTTTTGCCATCGAAATAAGAAATTGTTGGAAATTTTAGTTCATATATGATTATTGGTTAGAGGAATGCCAAGGTGGTTATTTCTTGTAATAGATTAAAGGCTGTCAACGTGATGTCGTTTTAGGGTGAGTCTGGTGTCACTGAGAACAAAATACGTTATTCTTTGTCTGATGTGTAAACTGTAAAGTTGTATTGGTCTCCGACAGGATATATAAGTCAAAGAGACTATTCTTCGTTAGTTCATCATCAGTTGTTACATACTAGAGAGAAAGGGAAAAGCCAGTGTAGAGTGAAAAGTAAATTTTCTCAAGAAGTCTTGCTGTGAATTTTCTAAAAAAGAAAGGTATGGGTTTGGGCAGGTGAGAAAATTTTGATTATCTTGAGAGTGCAATTGACAATTCCAATAAGAGTACATATCGAATTCCTTTGAAGGGAGTTTGAGGGAGTTTGCGAGGACATAAGCTAAACTTCGACCAAACCTCGATAAACTAGGGTGTTTTTTTTTGTCTTTTTAATAGTTTTGTGCTAATTTAAAGAGAAATTAGGAAGTTTTTCAAAAAAAAAGATGTTTGTTATCGTGAAAAGTAAGGGTGGCAATTCGGGTCCACGGGTCGGGTTCGGGTCGGGTTGAACCCTTATATAAACAGCCAACACGTCAACCCGAACCCGACCCGTGACCCGACGGGTCAAAAAAACCTCAACCCGGACACGACCTGATGTGTAGACGGGTTGACCCGACCCGACCCGTGCAACCCGCCAAGATACTACTTTGTACATGTTCGTGTTGACGCGACACACTGACCCGCTAAACCCGATAGACCTGCAACATGATAGACCTAACAATAAGCTTATAAAATAAACAATAACCCAACAAAACAAAACCATCAAAAAAGTTAACAAAACTTTGTATAAGTTTAACAAAAACAAATATGCTAGAAGTTAGAATCATGTCAAGTTAGATATACAACAAATGTTAGACTAATTTGACACATTAAAATTAATTTCAGGTTATATGGGTTATATTAAGGTCACACGAGTTCAATTTGGATTACACGGGTTGATTTACAATTTTCAGGTTAATTTTCAGGTCAACCTTATTTTGACATATTTTTTGGCGGGTTATTTCGGGTTGATTTCGTGTTGATTCGGGTTGACCCGAACCTAACCCGTTTTTTGTGCGGGTCAGATGGGTTCGACCCAATTCCAACCCAAGGCCTATTTTCCCAACCCTAACCCACATTTTTCGTGTCGAGTTTGTGTCGTGTCATCGGGTCGTGACCCAAATTGCCGGCCCTAGTGAAAAGGTAAAACAAATACCAATTTAGATTTTAATACTCATTACATGAAACGTGAGACTGGTAAGCTACTCCTTTGGAAAAAAAAAAAAAGAAAAAAAAGCTCAAGGTCCCCTTGGCTTGCCTTAGAGTCCCCATTTGTGAAAAATGACTAGCCATGCAGTACGCTACTCCTGAAGATCGGGCTCGTTTGTTTCGTGGTTTGAATTACGGTTCGAATCATTTTGCTACAGTATTTTCTCTCACAAAAATTTAAATCCTTATTTAAATACTCGAACCAAATGAGCTCGATGTAACTTTCATTGGCAAGCTACCTTCTATTGGAAAGGGAAATAATTCTCAGAATTTTTCGGGAATTTTCCCTAGTCACCTCGCAAAATGTTTCAGTAAGTGTTATAGTTTCAACACTCGGGCTAATTTTGTGATGCTCAAACCACGATGAAAGTCTGCTAAAAACTTTGGCCCGTTTGGTTGTGTTTTTAAAATTGGTGAAATAGTTTTGTTTTGAAAAATAAAAATTTTTGAAAAAATATACTAAGAGTATTTTTAAAATTTTTACCTCAAAAAACGTATAAAAACATTTCTAAAAACTCCAAAAATAATACCAAATGCGGCCTAATATTCCTACGTTCTCTTAAAACAAAGCTGGACACCAGGGAAAAAAAAAAGAAAGAAAAAAAGGGACAACCCACCTAATAAACAAAACTGATTTCCTTCAAAACAAAAAACAAAACTCATTTATCTATCTATAGACTAAGAAGCTTAAAGAAGCTAACAATTTTTATTCTTTTTTTTTTTGCCGTTTTCTTTTTGTTTTTTACCAAGACCTATTTGCTTTTAATTAGGATTAATTATAAAAATTTCCCTTAAATTATAGCCTTTATAACACTTTGTCCTTCGAACTTCAAAACCTAACATCTGTTTCCCTAAAAGATGAACTGCTAACCAAAATGGTCATTTTATTATAATTTTAACAGAAAATTGACCAACAATTTTGAAATTATGGGTATTATGGTAATTCTAGTTATAAAAATAACAAAAAAAATTAAAACTATAATAAAAATAGTCTTTATTGATGATTAAAAACAAAAAAAAAGAATCAATAAAAAATGTACTACTATATGGATCCATCTTTTTTTGATATATCAAAATTTTCTTTAAAATTTTATTTTAAAATTTTAAAAGATATAAATACTAATGAAAACTTCAAAACGATGAAAGATTTTATTAATACTATTAGGTTTTTTTTCCTTTGAAAATTTTGTGTTATATTAAATATATTTATGTTATTTTTTTTTATTTTACTAATACATATAACTTTTAAAATTTCAAAATTACTTTTTGAGTGTGAAAAAAATTAATAAAATTTTGAAGAAAATTTTAGTACATCAAAAAAGAAGGATTCCAATAGTGTAATGATTTCATCAATAATGACTATTTTTATTATAATTTTAAATTTTATGGTTATTTTTATAACCAGAATTATTAAAATAAGCCTAACTTTATAATATTTGTTAATTTTTTGTTAAAATTCTAACAAAAGACCATTTTTATGAATAAATAAATAAATAAAGACCCAAGGTCTCTACTTATAAAAATAGTAAAAAGAGTCAGAAGTCCATCAGGATAAGAAGAGAATTTTCTCTCTCCTCCCTTTAATGTTGGTGCCACCCACTAGTAGAATTATCTCCAAAATTCTACCAATCACAATATAAGGATTTGTGATTATCTGCATCATACAGGATAACTTCAATTCAAATAACTCTAATTTAAATTAAAATTCTATTATTTAAAATAATAATTCAATTTAAATAATCGTAAATAATTATCCATTATCCATAATTTAAATTCAAATAGGATTTAAAAATTAATTACTCAAATACAAAATTTAAATAACTAATTATCTAAAATTTCAATTACCAATTTGAATAATTATTTTCAGAATTAATTAAGTAATTAATTCTTCAATAAAAGCACAAACATAGGCGCTAAACCTAGTGGCATTACGCCCACCAGTAGTCCAACCTTGGACTGTGGGTTACGCATTCCATCATACCTAACAAGCCCAACTCATGTATACTTCTGTCTTAACTGTTGTAAACTTTATTTGTCCGATCTTATTATAAAGGAATTAGTGAGCTAAAATTGGAATTTGGTGGACATATATTATTAACTTTCAACAACAAATAAATTAATTATTGATTAATTATCTGTTTAATTATTAACTTTAGTGTCACTCTACTATAGACCTAAAGCTGCACTCTTGATAAGATACGGTATTACAAGACTCTTATATTATAAGTCTTGTCTATGACCTATCAGATCTTGTATATCCCCATATGTTATCTATAATAGGATGAAGGATTTAGTTACTTTTTACCTTTCGATTATTTTATCTCAAAGTTCCATTATTTCACTATTAGAAACTTCACTCCTTTTATAACACATACACAAAAGAATATTATCTGATTACCATATTTATCTAGATGACAGATGCCTCGTTAAATTTCTCAATGACCGAATAATTTCTTTGAAAGGATAACATTGATTCTTTGCTAGAGAGCTATGGATTCTATGTCTATGGATCACGCTTTCATCGAATATATGTTGCATTTTCAACATATTGACAATGGAGCCTTCCTCAAAACCCTTGCCTTTGACATATCAAAAAATACAAGCTACAAACATAGAGTCATGAATCCACTTTAAGATTAAGATGACACATAAATGATTATCAAAGAGAATTTATTTAAGTTAAACAGATTTATTATTAAATCAATTCAATTTTAGGTCCAATACAATGTGCAACTACCACCAAGTCTAACACACCAATGTGTCTACTACAAAGTCAATCAACTCCGACGGCCTTGATAAACCCTTCCCTAATTGGACATAGATCCCATTACAGTCTTATCATATATAAAGTGTCCAACTCTATGCAGAATATATAATTTAGATTATTAATCTCTGAATCAAATTTTTCCACATCTAAACTTCATATATGCTCAATTCCAATATTTGGTTCTAATAGTCATGAATAATATGTTTGCTAATTTACGATCATTAATATGAGAATCATTATTAATACATGAAATATTTGCGTTATTATTTATCTCACTAAAAATATCATAAATGCAACTAAAGTATTTATTCCTTGGTGCACAAGTCCTAACATATGAATGGGTATAAGCCTCCCTTAATTCATGTTTTGAATGGAGTAAGGGGTATTTATAGGAGAGGTTCATGAAGGC
This sequence comes from Artocarpus heterophyllus, assembly GCA_025403435.1. Taxonomy (NCBI): domain Eukaryota; kingdom Viridiplantae; phylum Streptophyta; class Magnoliopsida; order Rosales; family Moraceae; genus Artocarpus; species Artocarpus heterophyllus. Next base: position 11,943,767 of record CM046336.1, read on the forward strand.
TATAGGTTTGCTCCAAGAACGGTGCCTCTGTACTCCAACAGCGCATGCAGCACTCCAAAACCTGCTAGATTCCACTTGACACCTAGCGGGTCCCGCTCTGGCACCTACCGATGTGAGAGGTAGTTTTTATTTGTCAAATTTCGCTTTTGAACCTTCCAGATTCCTTTTCAGAATCTAGCGGGTTCCATCTCAAAAATTAGTAGGTTCCATGCCAACATTTGCCAATGTGAGAGATAATTTTCATTAGCCAAGTTCTACTCCAAAACCTGCTAGCTTCTACTCTAAAACCTAGCAGGTTCCGCCCTACACGTGGAGGGTTCTATGTCGACACATGGTGGGTTTCATCCCTAAATCTGACAGGTTTTGCCCCAGCACTTGGCGAGCTCCACTCCGACAGCCTGCGTTAGCAATTAGAGAAATCTACTTCATGAGAAGGTGAGAAAAGAAGGATAATTTGAATTTTTAATCAATAATTTTTTCTAATTAAAGATTGTAGGGTAATTTGAACTTTTAATAAATCACATTTTTAATTGAAGGACCAGTTTTGAAAAGAGCTTTTTAGGACAGACTTGAAAGAATTTTCCTTTAAAGAGGCATTCTTGTGTTTGACCTTTCTAAAATGTTTTGGGAAGAAAGAGGGAATTAGTCCATTATTGTAATGACCGAGAAAATTTCATTAATAAAACCTAATATTTAATTGGGTTTAATTAATGAATTTACTTTTAAAAATGTAAATTTTTGTAAAAATCATAATTTTTGTAAAAATTACGATAACGTATGAATAAATGGCATTGATTGTAAATTTCATGGCAAATGTGATGTAATGTTAGATATTGCCGAATACAGATTTTATGAGTTTAATTACTCAAAAAATTTATAAATAATATCCATAAAATGAATTTTATATCACGATTAATTGTAAAATTGTGATATAAACACATAGGTACAAAGAATATAAATATGATGTAGAGTCCTCTGAGACCTAACCCAGTAAAAGAAAGAGGCCGATGCGGTATAAGAATACTGTTAAGTGAAAACACAGATACGACAAATGTTATGATTGGCCTCCAAAAGTGAATGAAAAGTAAGTCAAACATTTTTATACAGTCTAAGGATAGAAAGTACACTGATTTGACCACAACAGTATAGGAAAAATACTGTGTTTGACCACGACATTTTTATACAGCCAAACATTTCTTTCACTGAGACCTAACCCAGTGAAAGAAAGAGGCCGATGCGGTATAAGAATATTGTTAAGTGAAAACACAGATACGACAAATGTTATGATTGGCCTCCAAAAGTGAATGAAAAGTAAGTCAAACATTTTTATACAGTCTAAGGATAGAAAGTACACTGATTTGACCACGACAGTATAGGAAAAATACTGTGTGGTGAAAAATTACACAATATAAATTTTTAACTCCACAAAGTGGGCACTTACTTGAATTCTATTGGGCCAACAAGCCATGCAATGTGGCCCACTAACATGATGACACCTAGGGGTAATCAAGTGAGTGACCATGAGTCACCAAATGGGATAAGTGAGCATTTAATGTAATTTTAGCCAAAAAAATAATTTCTTCTAAGGTATGGAATGGTCTCTGCACGGGTAGATTTGCAATTTTGAAATGGATTTTTGTAAAAATGTCATAGGGACTAAATTGAAAGAAAAAGATCTCTCTCGATAGAATTGAAAAATAGCCAAAAACACCCATGTACAATGAGATTTTGGAAAAAGTTAAAACACAAAAGTTGTAGATCTCGACGAAACTGTTAAGCATTGTAAATGGTTCGTCGAAAAACTCAATTATTTGTGAGATTTTTATTTTCAAAGAATTTACGAAAATTGTGAAAAATTTTAAAAAGGGCAAAAACGTCATTTCCCAAAGGATTTTGAATGTGGTACTTTGAGAAAAAATAATCCTTGAGAAAAATAGAAAATTTTGGGATAAAAAGGACAATTTTAGGCCTAGGGTAAAATTGTCAAAATTTTCAGTTAAGGGGCCAAACTATAAATTTTTACAAAAAAAGGGGTTTTGAGAGGAAATGAAGAGGCATGACCCATTAGGGCATTATTTGAAATAAGAACGTGATTGTTTCCACTAGAAAAGCGAGACCGAGCTTAGGCAAGTTAATAGGTTCACAGAGGGCAAAATCGTCATTTTTGCCCGAATAACTCGAACAGCTCAGAAATATTTTCAATGAGATAAAAAAATGATTTGAAAAATATCCGCCCTTCGTAAGTAACGATACGGTAGAGTAAGGTAGAAATAAGGAAACCAATGGTTTCAGAGTTGTATACGGTTATCCAACTCGACTAGTTAAGTAACGAATGTTTTGTAACGAAACGTGGTGGAAGTAGCTAATAGTTTTGTAATTGGCCAACAAGACCCTAGGAGCCTAGGAGAAAGGAGACCGAAGTCGATTTTTTGGTACACAAGTATAAGTAAGTACCTTTTTCACCTACAGTATGAAATATAGGTCTAGAAAGAAATGTATGTATACGTATACCTGTACGTATAATTAAGTGTAAAATTGAATGTTTGCCATGATATAAATACCTAGAGGTATAGTCATGTATGAATACCTGTGAGTATACGAATGAATACTTATGTGTATAATATGTTATGTACCTAGGTGTACAATAATGAAAATGAGTATGTGTACTATGATTTTGTACCTGTGTGTACAATGATAAATACTTGAGTATGTATAAAGTAGGTATCTGTGAATACTACGCTATGCAAGAGAATTTATGTTTCAAGGATAATATGTGATTATCACTTCATGCATGGTATATCAACCATAATAATTGGACCGGTAAATGTATCACCAGAAAGTAAGAAGAGTGTCGTATCGACTCCTGACTCAATGGGAGCTTAAAGGATATGCTATGGTCACGGTGTTACGTAGACCTAAATGAAATTGCACAATGGTACGAACACTTGGGCCCTAGTAAAGATAAGAAATGATGAGGATAAGGAAAGTTTATAAGAAAGCATAATTGATTCATGCATTCATTTGAATATCGACGTGGGATTTATGAGACTTACTGGACATTAGCTCATTAAGTATTTCATGCTACAGGTATTCCGATGAGAAGGTCAGAATGAGTTCAAATAGTGAGCTGGTAGAAGGGTGGATGGTGTGCAGATTGAATATGAAGTCCGCTACTATAATGTTTTTCGCTGTGTATGTTTAAAGTTATTTTGAAATGAAATATTTAAAAGAAAGATGTTGAAAAACTAAAAGTATTAATTATGTAAACACAAGTATGTGAAAGTATTTTAGGAGTTACCAAAGTTAATGTAAGCAAATTATTTATTCATGTTTAAAAAAAAAAGTTTCCTAAATTTTTGCCCTTAAGAACGTAAGAAAGAGTTTTATCATAGCCTGAAAAGGCGGGTTGTGACAATTATTAACTGGGAATAAAAATAAATAGACCAAAATATAATAGTATTTAGTAAATAGCTTATTTAGACTAAAAAATTTATTTTGTACAGAATGACATATAAAGATACACAAAACAACATCGAGATAACAAAAAACCAAAAAGAAAAGAAAAAGAAGATGAAAAGAAGAAAAAGGAGAACGTTAAATTGAAAAATCAAGTGTTTAAAAAGAGTACAAGATTCTAAAAATGTTATTTACTTAAAGTGTTATTTGCTACGTTAAGAATTGAAATTGTGCCATTTGGTGTAATTTCCTAATGTTTTGCTCTTGTTAATGGGCTAACCTAATCAATTGGTACCAACACTATAAGGATGGAGGTGTTGAGTTCAAGTGTCGGGGACACGAAGAAATCCTTAAGGGCCACTAGGTGTCCAGAGGGGGACTATACGTATAAGAAACGAGTATAACATCAGCTTATATGGGGTCCCGCCAGACGGGCCCCACAGGGTGGAGGCATTACAAACTCATTAATAGCCTTTGCACATGTAGGTGGTAGGGTGTGTGAGATTGGGTGGTGAAGGACTATATTACTTATAGGTTTTTTCAGGTTGAATATATAGACGATTAGATTAAATGAGTTTAAGGTTGACAAGGATCACTTTTGGGGTTACTTAATTTTAGGAGAGTTCAATCACAAGGTGTAGGTAATTTTTTTTTTTTTTTGTAAATTGAAGGGTTTTTTTTTGTATTTTAAATAGTGTAATAAGATGCAAGTATGTTTTTGTGTTTAAAGAAATTAATACACTAATAGCCGCTTTGTTTTACCATTTTAAACTACAGTTTAAATCGTTTTGATATAATATTTTTTTCTCATGAAAAATGGAATTTCTGTTCAAAAATAACAAACTAAACGGGTTGTAAATATAAACAAAAACAAAAACATAATCTGTAATAATACATCTATACATAGAAGCAAGTCCTATTTGGTCTATACTTGTAAGTAGGGCACCTGTTGATCTCTTCTTTCTTCTTCCTCTTCCTCTTATTTTCTTGCACTTTTATTTTTTCCATTTTGTCTATTTACTTTTTTAATTGACCCCAAATGCTCCTTAACAATTTGATTTTCTTTTCAAGATCTTCCTTAATAATTTTTTTATTTATTTTTACATGCAAGGAGCAAGTCTAACTTTAGTCCATGATTTATAAGTAGGTCGCGTGTTTGTTTCCTCTTTTTCCTTTCTTTAAAGAAACTTTTTGTGACACCCGTTATTCTCCTAACGGGTATTAAGGTAATTAAATTAATTTTTAGTGTATAAAAAAATTGCTTCATTTAAATTTATTTTATAATATTTATTTTTATCTATTTTTAAATTTTCTAAAATTATCCTATATTTATTTAGTATGTTTTACTAAAAAGCCTTAGAACTTCTAATAAATCTCAAAAATGTCATATTGGCATTATGTGTGTTAAAGTCTCTAGATGAGACATAAGGATATCTTTTCCAACTACTCTTGACCATCATTTTCTTTATTTCTTCCGTGACATGCTTCAACATGTCTCCTCCATAATTGTTTCTATCACTTCTCTTCAAAGACTTCATCTTTTCTTCCTTTCTCTTCCACGGTTCCCACACTCTTCTTCTCATTTCTTTGTTGAAGCAAAATACTTAGAGAACTTCTTCAAGGCAGCCATAAAAATCAGCCACCATCACCTCCATTTGAGCAAGAATTTCAGTCATACCGAAGTAAAGGAACCTGTTTTGAAGTCATTTCAAGCTTCCAACTAACCATAATCCGAGGTTAGAATCTTATGAACAAATTTAGTCTTTCATTTATAAATTTTCTTTTATACTAAAGGATTATTCAAATTTGCGTTCTTATACCTAAGTATATGTTTGTTGCTATTTTAGAGCATATGTATAAAGTCTAAGTGTATATACCCTAGACAGAAAATTTATAGTGTAAACTTTGTAATACCTCTATGGGCAGTGGCTATTTCTTGAAATTCTGGGATTAAATTAAAATAAATTTTATGAATTGGTTTGCATATTTGAAAAGTAGCATCCTAAGCTTTCTAACAAACTATCATAAACTTAAATCGGAGTTGTATTTTATTTTCTAAGAAATTATTCAATTTTCGGATTGGAAACTAGTAAACCTGTCAGTTTGTTATGGTATACCAGCTGCTAACCTGAACCAAGAACTCATCTTTGCTCACCACCTAATTCTTTTATGTCTTGCAACCTTTCCAATATTATCCTAAGTGATTGATGAATCTTATTAGGGACTAAAACATATAGATTACTTGTTCATATTTTATATTGTGTTAAGACAAAAATTGTTTACTGTGGTATTCAAAAGAGATTTACATAAAAGCTTTAATGGCATACTAGTAAGATAGGTTTACACATGATTTATTTATGAATGTAGTTGTATGTTGTGCTTTAGTTTTAATTGTCCTTATGCACGCCTTAGGATCAACGGAGTATGGAGCTAACGTTAATTGATTCCAGGATTAAAAGATTGTTGATAAGCTTGAAAGGTAGAAATTCTATTACTCATCTTTTGTGAGGTTTTTATAGAATTAAAATTGATTGTTTTACCGCAAGATATATATATATCTATGTTGAACTGATATTATATGAGTATCACATATAAAACTATGACATGGACTCGTCTTGTATTGTACGGCGAGGAACATAATGAATTGACACATGTTATAAATTGAGAAGCATGGTTAGGAAAATTGACTCTATTATTAATGATTTAATATAGAGAAATTGTGAGACATGAAGAGGGCGGCGGTTACGTCCTTGGGCATGAATACCCTAAAAGGTAAAATAGGGGGAAGGTGATGACGCTTCCTTAGGTTGAAAGTCCCAAAACACACTGTACAGGAATCGATTTGGTGAGGACTCGGGGCTTGATGTCCCCTCACCGGAACACCCTTGGAATGTTTATAGGGTGATCAAGTGTGCCCAATTGGGTTTCGATGAGTTGAGTGATACTCTATTTAACATGGATGCCCAAGAACAATGATGATTGATAATATTGGTATAAATGTGTAATTATGAAACTTGGTAATGATTAACTATGGTATCCATAAGATGTGATCATAATAAACCTCATAATCTGGAATATGATGTAACCTACAAACCATGCAGGTTTTAACGTGGAAATGATAAAAACCTAAAGGTGAGTAATGGTTTTCTCTACTGAGCATAGTGTCGCTCATTCCCTTATATTTTTATCTTTTTAGGATTCATTAAGTGTGAGGTGGCTACGAGAAAAATAGTTGAGGAAGTGATGTAGCTATATTACATTGGGACTGCTTCAATTGTTGAGAATGTTCTTTATGATAATGTAAGCATAAATTGTTACTTTCTGTGACTGTATTACAATGCGTTGAGGGTTAAAATGATGATGACGACAGTTTATAATATTAAATTTAAGGTGCTACATTAATCTGTGGATTATCTGTCGATTATATTTTTATTTTTGATATTGAGAGTTTTTATTTAAGCCCCGGGCAACTTTATTTTTAAGGTTTTACTTTTATTTTTTATTTTTATTTTATCTCATTAAAAACTGTTAACCCCTATATAGGGGTGTTACACTTTTCTTTCTTTTTTTTCGCAGTTTTTTCCTTTTTTGGTCTATCTATGTTTTTTAATGATGCCCAAATGCTCCTTATCAATTTGTATTTTCTTTTTTCAAAATCTTCCCTAATGATTTATTTATTTATTTTTTACAATATACTTCTTCAGAATACTTTATTTCCCTTATTTGGAGTCCTCATTTTATGATTTTTCTTCTCTATTTTTTTTCCAAGTGGCGCCTCTATGCTATTGCTTTTTATGTGTACTGCCTAATAAATTTTATGTTTATTTGCCCACTAAAAGAATTTTTTTTTTTTTTTACATGCAAGGAGCAAGTCTCAATTGCTCCATATTTGTAAGGAGGCCATGTGTTGGTCTCCTCCTTTTTCTCTCTTTAAAAAAAAAAAAATACTTTCCTCCACTTTTCCTGCCAAATGTTTTCATCTGTTCAGATGTATTTTGATGGTAAAGATTGTCCTAAGGGTGAGTGGCATGACAATTGACTTGTGTTGCAGATATGGAGCCAAATCAAGTAGACAATCCAGCAAAAGGAAGGAAAAGGGAGAAAATCGCATCCTCGAAGGCAGGGAGCAAGCGCCGCGGCTCTGGTAGAAGAGCGCCGCGGCGCTGGGGTGAAGGCACCTAGGCGCCAGGTGAAGAGCGCCTAGGCGCCAGGACAAGAGCGCCTAGGCGCTATGTGGCAAGCGCCTAGGCGCCAAGGGCTTTACGCCTAGGCTCAAAGAGGATGGCGCCTAGGCGCCAGGTGAATTGCGCCTAGGCGCCGCAGGGGAGCGCCGCAGCGCTCGAAACGAGCGCCGCGGCGCTGACACGCTGTGCTGCGCGATGTGTTTTGAATCAAAGTCGAATTCAAAGGTCCCAAAAACAGGAAACCACTAGGGTTTCCCATTAGTTGCTATTTTCTCCTCCTTTGGTTATAAATAGACACAAGGTGGCTAGGGTTGTTTGTGTGAAAACTGTGTGTGAAAATTGTGAGAGGCATAATTTTGTGAGAGGCAAAATTCTTGAGAGCTCCATCCTTGAGAGAGAGAGAAAAATTCCCATTGGGTGTTAGATAGAAGAGAGTTTTGGTAAGCATAATTTGTGAGTGTGTGAGAAACTGCTCTTGTAATTTGTAATCTCCTTCATCATAGTGGAATCTGCAAGCGGCAGAAACAAGACGTAGTCTCAATTTTGGACGAACCTGTATAAAAATTTGGTGTCTCTTTTTCTTCTTTTCTCCTATTTATTTTCTGCAATTGTTCGTTCTTGCGATCCTTGGAATTAGGAGTCGCCTAATTCCCCAACAACTGGTATCAGAGAGGAGGTTTTGATCAAGAACGATGACTGGAGAAGAAGGTATGGCAGCCGGCATCACCAAATTTGATGGTTTAGATTTTTCCTATTGGAGGATGCAAGTAGAGGACTACCTATACAGCAGGAAACTGCACTTGCCCTTGGGTAATAAGCCCGAAGGCATGAAGGATGAGGAGTGGAGTCTCCTTGATAGACAGGTACTCGGTGTGATCCGTTTAACTTTATCAAAGAACGTTGCCCACAACGTTGCGAAGGAGACCACTACAGCAGGGATGATGAAGGCTCTGTCAGAGATGTATGAGAAGCCCTCAGCCAATAACAAGGTACATCTCATGAAGAAGCTCTTTAATTTAAAGATGTCTGAAGGTGCCTCGGTGGTAGAGCACCTGAACAGTTTCAACACCGTCCTAAACCAATTGGTCTCGGTAGAGATTAAATTCGATGATGAGATCAATGCTCTAATCCTCTTGGCCTCGTTACCAAATAGCTGGGAACCCATGAGGGTGGCCATTACAAATTCTCTAGGGAGTGCAAAATTGAAGTTTGTCGATGTCAAAAACTCTATTCTGGCGGAAGAAGTTCGTAGGAAGGACTCAGGTGAAGCCTCTTCGTCGAACTCGGCCCTTAATGTTGATAATAAGGGCAGGAAACTTGACAGGCAATCCAACAGGGATAATGGCAGGAGAGGCAAGGTGAAGAATGGGAGAAGCAAGTTAAGGAACGGTAGGAGTATGGAGTGCTGGAACTGTGGAAAGACTGGCCACTTGAAAAAGAACTGCAGGGCTCCAAGGAAGAACGAAGACAAGAATAATGATGAAGCTAACGCCGCCACTGAAGAGCAACAGGATGCCTTAATCTTGTCTGTCGACAGTTCTTTTGATTCGTGGGTGATGGATTCAGGAGCATCATTCCACACCACAGCACACCGTCATGTCCTGGAGAACTACGTTGCTGGAAATCATGGTAAGGTTTATCTCGCTGATGGAGAACCTTTGGATATAGTTGGCATTGGAGATGTCAGTTTAAAAATGCCTAATGGGTCGGTATGGAAGATTCATAAGGTGAGACATGTTCCTAAGTTAATGCGCAACTTGATTTCGGTGGGGCAACTGGATGATGATGGACATAAAGTAACCTTCAATTGTGGAGGTTGGAAAGTCACAAAAGGAGCGATGGTTATTGCTCGGGGACGCAAGGCTGGAACTCTCTACATGAACTCTAGTTGCAGAGATACCCTAGCAGTTGCTGATTCTGCTGCCAATACTGAGCTATGGCATTATAGGCTCGGTCACATGAGTGAGAAGGGTATGAAGGTGCTTCACTGCAAAGGAAAACTGCCGGGTTTGAAAACTGTTGATCACAGTTTGTGTGAAGCCTGCATCTTTGGTAAATAGAAGAGAGTCAGTTTCTCAAAGATGGGTAGAGAGCCTAAGTCCAGGAGATTGGAGCTAGTTCACACAGATGTGTGGGGGCCTGCGCCGGTGACTTCCCTTGGTGGCGCAAACTACTATGTGACGTTCATTGATGACTCAAGCAGGAAGGTATGGGTTTACTTTCTGAAAAACAAATCTGATGTGTTCGATGCTTTCAAGAGATGGAAAGCCATGGTGGAGAACGAGACAGATTTGAAGGTGAAGTGCTTGCAGTCTGACAATGGGGGAGAGTACCTAGGTGAAGATTTCAGGTGGTACTGTGCTGAGAATGGGATAAAGATGAGGAAGACCATTCTAGGGAAACCACAACAGAATGGGGTAACTGAGAGGATGAACAGGACTTTAAACGAGCGTGCCAGAAGCATGAGGTTGCATGCAGGGCTGCCAAAGATGTTTTGGGCTGAGGCGATTAACACAGCCGCTCATTTGATCAACAGAAGTCCATCCACACCACTGAAGTTCAAGCTACCGGAAGAAGTCTGGAGCCATAAACAGGTGGATCTCTCTTACTTGAGAATGTTTGGTTGTGTTTCTTATGCACATATTGATTCTACTGCTAGAAGTAAACTGGATGCCAAGTCAAAGAAGTGCTTTCTGGTTGGCTATGGCGGACTTGAGTTTGGTTATAGTCTCTGGGATGACCAAAGCCGGAAGATTATCAGGAGCAAGGATGTGATCTTCAACGAAGGTGTTCTGTACAAGGACAGAGACAGCACGGACTCCAGGGGTTCAGGTTCTGAAGATAAGAAGCCTGAGGTGATTCCATTGAAGGATCTGCCTGAAGTGGAGGTGCAAAATCCAGAGGTTGAAGACCAGGAAAACATAGCTCCAGAAGAAAACCAGAGGACTCCTGCCACACCAGTCAGGAGGTCTAGCAGGACAATCAGACCACCGCAGAGATACTCCCCAACTCTGCATTACATCTTGTTGACCGACAAAGGTAAGCCAAAGAGCTTTGATGAAGCCGTGGAGGCTGGAGATTCGGTCAAGTGGGAGTTAGCCATGAGGGACGAGTTGGATCGGACATGGCAACTGGCAAAGTTACCACAGAGTAAAAAGTCCTTGCACAACAAGAGGGTATACCGGGCAAAAGATAAAAGTGCTGGCAGCAAGCGGTATAAGGCAAGGTGGGTGGTAAAAGGATCTAGAGATATGCTCACCAAGATGGATCCGATTGAGAAACTGAAGTTGTGCGCAACTTCAGTTGGACTTCTCCAAGAGGCGTGAGAAGTCGTTGCCGCTGCAGTGGGAGACATGGTGATTGATTAGTCTCCAAGTGGGAGATTGTTGCAGATATGGAGCCAAATCAAGTAGACAACCCAGCAAAAGGAAGGAAAAAGGAGAAAATCGCGTCCTCGAAGGCAGGGAGCAAGCGCCGCGGCTCTGGTAGAAGAGCGTCGCGGCGCTGGGGCGAAGGCGCCTAGGCGCCAGGTGAAGAGAGCCTAGGCGCCAGGACAAGAGCGCCTAGGCGCTATGTGGCAAGCGCCTAGCCGCCAAGGGCTTTACGCCTAGGCTCAAAGAGGATGGCGCCTAGGCGCCAGGTGAATTGCGCCTAGGCGCCGTAGGGGAGCGCCGCAGCGCTCGAAACGAGCGCCGCGGCGCTGACACGCTGTGCTGCGCGATGTGTTTTGAATCAAAGTCGAATTCAAAGGTCCCAAAAACGGGAAACCACTAGGGTTTCCCATTAGTTGCTATTTTCTCCTCCTTTGGTTATAAATAGACACAAGGTGGCTAGGGTTGTTTGTGTAAAAACTGTGTGTGAAAATTGTGAGAGGCATAATTTTGTGAGAGGCAAAATTCTTGAGAGCTCCATCCTTGAGAGAGAGAGAAAAATTCCCATTGGGTGTTAGATAGAAGAGAGTTTTGGTAAGCACAATTTGTGAGTGTGTGAGAAACTGCTCTTGTAATCTGTAATCTCCTTCATCATAGCGAAATCTGCAAGCGATAGAAACAGGACGTAATCTCAATTTTAAACGAACCTGTATAAAAATTTGATGTCTTTTTTTCTTCTTTTCTCCTATTTATTTTCTGCAATTGTTCGTTCTTGCGATCCTTGGAATTAGGAGTCGCCTAATTCCCCAACAACTTGGAATTGGCCGCAGCCGGTTAACCCTTATAGATGAATATTTATGGTCAAACGAAAAAATTAATAACACCTACAGCTACAATACAAATATTATTTAACTATCCATTCATGAATACTGATTAAAAAACATAATAAGGAATACATCACTAATAAGAATTACTAGCTTAAGGACGAGAACATATGAAAGAAAAGAAACACCTGGTCCCTTGTAAAGATTCATTTAAAGTATCAAAATATCCAGAAATTAAAATACGCTAACTTTTCAACATAGTAGTCTATTAACAAAATAAATTCCGATATCTCTTGTTTTCTCATAACAAAGGGATTAGAGGTGTCTTCCAATACCACTTTAGGAATTTATTGGTACTATAGATGGGATGGCAAGGATTCTGTCCTTAGGACTTTATCAGATAATAAGTCAGGGTTCATATAAACTAGCATATAATTCATGCTAGTTAAGACAGACTTTTGCCTGCGACGATACTCAAACCGCCAACCTGTTGATGAAGAAGTCTTCAAGTTAGACCTCCTTGCCACCGTCACCTATGGTAATTCCAATACGTTACTTCTTATACAGATAGCAAACATCTAGAAATAAGAATTCCAAAACCACACAACAAGGTTATCTTGTCCATTTAACTTTCACTAACAATCATCAGATCGTTAACCACACGCAGTATGCATTTGCCAAAAAACTAAAGGGCAACAAATAACAAATGACGAGACTTTAATTTCCATGGAATATTGGGATTATTAAAAAGCACTAAAAAAGGAAAAAAAAAAAACATACACAAAAAAAAAAAGAAGGGGCTTTACTGGATTGCATTAGCACCTGACGCAGAGGAAGGTCCAGAAGATGCCAATATCTGTTGGCTGAAACCGTGCTTATGGATTTACCTGTACAGCTATGGGGCGTTGTTAAACATTGCAATTGGTGTCTGATGTAATGCATATTAACAACAATTCACAACGTTATTAACAAATCTACAGTCTAAGAAAAATGTTCGGAATTAAATATAATTATTTATATGGGATTAACAAAAGTTAGATATAGTTGCAAGTAGTGTTACATTTCACCATATTTACGTTATGTTGTTGTTTCTATGTACCGCTTCGTACAGATAAAATGACAACAATGCCCAATAAATATTTATACAATTACGACTTCTCTAAGTCAACCACTACTGTCGATGAGTGACAACAGGCAGCAAAGTTAGTATCAAAAAAATTAAAAGTTAATCAAGCCACCTAGGATAGCTTTTGCCTAAACAAACAAGATTATGGTCCCTAACGACCCTTAAAAAAGTGGAGGAAGCTTCCATCGGGAGGATCGAAGTGAAATCCTACACATACACATATGTATATGTGTGTGTGTATATATATATATATATATCTTTTATACATTAAAGGCACAATCCAACCAAATTTTTGTTGACTTCTTTCTCTAACTGACACGTATGGCTCTGTAAAAAAGTTACTTTTTTTTAATCTTATTTTTAGGATCCTTAATTTTGTGGTTTGAATCACGATTTGAATAATTTTGCTACAATATTTTCTCTCATAAAAATTTAAATCTTTATTTAAATATTTTATTTAAATATTCAACTTAGTTGCCTTTTCCTACTTTTTTTTTTTGTCCTTCTGTTTCTGTCAAAGAAAGGGGAAAAAATTTTTGCATCGACAAGCAGCAGTTTGGACATCAGGCAGTAGTTGTAATGATTCCATTTTTTGGGCTTCATGTGTGAAAGAAACAGACAAGTTAGTATTAGTAATTAATCGTGTAGCATTAAAACAATTGAGAAAGATTAATACAAGAAAAAGAAAGCGAAAAAAGTACACACATGTGCGAAACTAGTAAATTAAAGAAGCAAGTTCTAGTTGGTCCATGCTTGTAACTAGGCCACTTATTGGTCTTCCATTTTTCCCTTTATTTTATTTTATTTTATTTTTTCTCTTTTCTTTTTCCTTGCACTTTTTTTTTTTTTTGAGAGTTCGGTAAAATCACTAATAACCAAAACTTTTAATTACTATAGTGTAACAATCTCACATGTTACAGTAATCAGGAAAAAAATAAGCAATAATATAAGCTTTCAAACACTACAATTTTTAGTTCAAAGGTTTTAGTTCTAATTACACTTTTCAAACACCCTATTCATTTTTTTTAATTGTCCCCAAATGCTCCTTAGCAATATGTGTGTGTTTTAACATGCCTCTTTCAAATACTTTATTATTCTTATTTGGAATCCTCGCTCCATCCTATATCTTCCCTTTTTTTTTTTAATCTCGAGCAGCCACTCGCTACCCAACCTAAGGTCAGCCTTTTGATACTTATCCTCTTTGGCCATTTGGTGCTAGGCCTAAAGTCGGTCATTTGATACTTGGCCTCTTTGGCCGTTTGGTGCTTAGCCAAAGGTTGGCCGTTCAATATCCGGCCTAAAGTTGGCTGTTTGGTACTTGGCCTCTTCGGCCGTTTGGTGCTCGGCTTAAGGTCAGTTGCTCGATGTCCAGCCTAAGGTCGACCGTTTGGTACTTGGCCTCTTCAGCCATGTGGTGCTCGGCCTAAGATCAGCTATTCTGTGCTTGGCCTAAGGTAGGATGCTCAATACCTAGCATAAGGTCGTCCGTTTGGTGCTCGGCCTATGGTCGACCATTCAAAACCCTGCCTAAGGTTGGTTGTTTAGTACTTGGCCTCTTCGGCTATTGGTGCTCGGCCTAAGCTCGGCCGTTTAGTGGCCTTCATGGCCTACCCCGTAGATTGGCTTTCTCGGCCTATTCAGTTCAAAAGGGGTCTAGATTTTCATTTGGTCTTCTCATCATGAAGAATTCCCCTCAACAAAAATTTTGAGAAAAATTACATGCTATGTCACACTTTTGGAAATTTGTTTATATGTGTTACACTTAAAAAAAAGTTGAGCCACATTATCGCTCATATTACATATCTAAGTTATGTCTCGTTATCTTTTTTTTTACTGAATTAAGTCGTGTCACACTTTAAACATATGCGGCATATATGAAAAATAAGCTTCAAAAATAACATTAACGAAATTTCTCCTAAAATTTTAGAATGAGCGGGTTAACTTGGCTTTAAGGTTATGTCTTTTGTGAATCCAACACTTTTGTTAAATTTTAAATGGGTTAGACTCGAGTGGATCAATTAGATCACGAGATTTTTTTTGGTACAACCTTTAAGTGACAGTAAATCGGAAAAAGAAATAGATATGTTGATGGAAAGAGAAAGGAGAAATTTTGTTGCGAGTTATGAAACATACCACTTCGCATCACAGTCACGTCACGTTAAAACAATTGTATGATAATTAGTTAAGGTCAAAAAAATGTGTGAACTACCCAGGACATCTTTTCAAAAAAGAAAAGAATTAGATATTATATTCCCAAAATTGATTGTGATTTAGGACATTATTTTTTCTCATAATTCACCAAGTACAAGATCTTAACAAATAATAGCAAAAAATGGGGACATCAATGATGTTACATGGGATTCATTATCTCAGCACTCAATTCAAGGCAATAGCAACAACAGTTTTTAGTATCTGTTTATTTCAAAAACTCTTTAAATTATTTAAGATCTGTTTATTTCATAGTTTAAATCACAGTTTGAATCATTTTGCTACAGTATTTTCTCTCACAAAAATTTAAATTTTCATTCAAATACTCTATTCAAATACTCGAACCAAACGGACCTTTAGATTTAAAGTTAAATTTAAGTATTAAGAATTTTTTAGATACGTATTTGTTTCTCTTAACATCTGAAACCTTTGAGTATCAAGAATCTAAGTTTTTAAAGTTTTGACTCTCATTAAACTTTTGATATTTAGATATCTCTGCTACAGTAAAAACTAAAAATTCTCTCCTTTATATTAAAGAAAAAAATCATAATTTTTTTATTTGTTATTCAATTGAGATGATTTTTTTTTCATTGTATTCCTAGTGAATAGAAGAATAAATTAAGATCTATATTGTATATTTTTAGGATCATTAATATTAAGATTTTATTAGATTTGTTGATAAATCAAAAATTATTTTTACTATATCTTCAAACATAAACTCTAATTTTATTATATAGTCAGACTAAAACTTAAATACACATCCAAATATTAATTCAAATAACAATTTAAACTACTAACTTAAATCTTAATTTAAATAACACTAACTTAAATTAAATTATTAATTTAAATCTATTTACCTACGGCCCCAATCGCCTTGTTCTTAGAATTTTCGGGGCATTCATTTACGTGTGGTAACGTGCAAACACTAACCTCTATCCGAAATGTCAAACCGTTGACTTCATGTTACCTCAACAGATGAACTTTTCCACTCCCTAAAAAAGATCGGGATTTGGCAATTCTTCCCAAGGTGTGGGATTTGAACTGCGTTGTAGAAAAGCCCCAAATATGAGTCACAAAATTTAATTAAAAAGATCTCAAAAGCCCTCACTTTGGTCAATCCTCCAAAACGGATACCTCTTTTTTCTCAGAACAGAATCATCTTGTATTGGCAAAACCTAGTTCAGCAAATTCGTTGAACTGCCTGTGACATCAAGTTTTGAGTCCAATCATCTAATTAGTCCCTCCTCTCCCTTCAGATTTGGTGAGTAGGGAATGACGAGTAATGAAGAGAATATTTCTGTTGTCAAGAAAACCCCAAAACTTACTCTTCTTCCTCTTATTGCTTTGATATTCTATGATGTCTCTGGGGGTCCTTTTGGAATAGAGGATTCAGTCAAGGCTGGTGGTGGTCCTCTTTTGTCTTTGCTTGGTTTCTTGATATTTCCGTTCATTTGGAGCATCCCTGAAGCTCTGGTAACGGCTGAGCTAGCTACAAGCTTCCCTGAAAATGGAGGGTATGTGCTTTGGATATCATCGGCATTTGGTCCATTTTGGGGATTCCAAGAAGGGTTCTGGAAATGGTTTAGTGGGGCTATGGACAATGCCCTTTATCCTGTTTTGTTCCTTGATTACCTTAAGCACTCGGTACCGATCTTTAACCGACTAGTAGCTCGAATTCCAGCTCTTTTGGGGCTTACATTCTCATTGACTTACTTGAACTACCGAGGCCTGCATATTGTGGGGTTTTCAGCTGTTCTGCTTGCCATCTTCTCTCTTTTCCCGTTTGCTGTGATGGGTGTTCTTTCGATTCCTAGAATACGTCCTAAGCAGTGGCTTGAGGTGGACTTCAAGAAAGTGGACTGGAGAGGGTACTTCAATAGTATGTTTTGGAATCTGAACTATTGGGATAAGGCAAGTACTCTAGCGGGGGAGGTTGAAAATCCGAGCAAAACGTTCCCGAAGGCGCTCTTTGGGGCTGTGATCTTGGTAGTTTCTTCGTATTTGATCCCGCTACTTGCTGGGACGGGAGCTTTAGGAGCCAATTATGGTGAGTGGAGCGATGGGTACTTTGCAGAAGTGGGGCTGTTGATTGGTGGTTTTTGGCTCAAGTGGTGGATTCAAGCTGCTGCTGCTATGTCTAACATGGGGCTGTTTGAAGCAGAAATGAGTGGTGATGCTTTTCAGCTTCTTGGGATGAGTGAGATGGGAATGCTTCCTGCTATATTTGCTTCAAGGTAATTTTTATTATTGCTGCTTCTTTTTTAATCACATAAAACCTTTGTTTGTTTCCTTCTGGGTTGGAAATGGTGATCTAAATGGAAGGAATTTCAAGGAAACGTTGGACATCATTCAATAACATATGCTAGGATTTTCATTTTAAGGTTGAATAAACCAGAACTCTGGTATTGGTCTTAGCCACGCAGTTCAGCAGATGATATATAGTTTGAGTACTTGAAGTTTAAAAGTTCTGTTAGGGCCTTTTTTAAGCGCTCATTTGGGCCTTTTTTAAGCGCTCATTTCACTTTGTTTCATTAGGTGCTGGTTTTAGTTCCTGAACAATTAGACAAATTTAATTGTGATCTATGATTTCTAAAACGTCTCAGAATGAATTCTCAATCTATCAAATTGTTCCAAATTTGTTTTTCGGTATTTTGGATTGTAAAAACCTCAACAAAAAAGGCATGAGAGGACCATGTGCAATTCAATAAATGTTAATTTGCAATTTTACATGTCAGGGCACAACTATTAAAAAGAGGGTCATGTCTTTTTCTGTCGAGATATTGAAAAATTACATGAATAGAAGGACTAGTTTGGGATAACTCAGTAGTTTTGGGACAGTTTTTAGACGTTTCAAATGTCAGTGGAGCAAAATGAGATTCGGTTGTAGTTCTGGGAATAAACATGAATTTACCTTTTTATTGAAATAGAAAGTTATCTAACGAGCCTGTGAAATTGTTCTGAATGAGAAAGCTCACTATATGATATCAACACTTACAGAGTTGCTGAATTTAAACCAATCTTGTAGGTCAAAGTATGGGACACCCACCATTAGCATTTTGTTTTCTGCCACTGGAGTCATCTTCTTGTCATGGATGAGCTTTCAGGAGATCTTGGAATTTCTAAACTTTTTATACTCTATTGGAATGCTACTCGAGTTTGCAGCTTTTATAAAACTGAGAATCAAGAAGCCAGACTTGCACAGACCTTACAAAGTGCCCTTCCAAACATTTGGGGCAATCATGCTTTGCGTGCCTCCTGCATTGTTGCTTGTTCTTGTCATGTGTTTGGCTTCTTTGAGGACATTCTTTGTGAGTGGTGTAGTCATCATTTTGGGGCTTTTTCTTTACCCCATTTTAGGTTTTGTGAAGGATAGGAACTTGATGCAGTTTTATTCTCAGCATCCTGTTGTACCTTCAAATATCTATCTGGAAAGCCGTCCAGATGTGTCACAACAACAACAAGAAGCTGCGGACGAAGCTTCGATGGGCCTTCTCTCGGACTTATATGCTAAGACGGAAGAAGAATCCTCCGAAATCTGGTTAGAAGGGGTCCTGAAAATCGAGTAGGGCTGTTCGTTTTTACTATTGAATTATAACTATATTGATGGCAATTTCTCCATATTCACAGGTTCATCACTGTGGAGAAACATACTTTTAGTTCTCTGGCTTGTTCATCGCCATATTTCTTTTTTACATGTGGAATTTGCAAAGACTGGAGTGGAAAACCCAGCAATCTGAATACAAGAACTATATGATTACTATGTTGGCAGACGCATAGTACAAAGTTTTAAACATCTCTCTTTGCATTATCTCATTTAACAAACAATTTTTTCCTTGTACTTTCTTCTGAATGAGCAAACCAGACTGAAAAGGGAAGAAAAATAGCAGAAAAGGCCTAGAGAGCAGGATATGGAAAGACCTTGCTAAAGGGGGTCATGATTTGGTTCTATTTTTTCTGGCTACAACAATTGCTTTACGCATCTTAAAGTCAGAAGAATTGCACAAAACAACGCTTAAAACACCAGCATTCTTTGAGATCAGGCTGAAGAACATGAAAACTGAGCCCATGCAAGAAAAAGAAAATACAAAACGAAATTTTAGCAAATTCAGATTCTTGCATAGTTTCAATGAGCAAGATCTTTGGAGATCACTGTTTTTCAATATAGTTCCGTAGCATGGTTGATTGTAAAAAGTGTTGTCCCTTCACACTCTGGGACAGCTACCACAAATGCAAGAGAGCTTTCGAAGCCCTATCATGCATATGAAAGATGATTTTATTTTATTTTTATTTTTATTATTTTTATTATTTTTTATTTTATTTTATTTTAGTTTTTGCTGCTAAGCTTAGTCCACCTTTGACAAGCTCATGGAAACTTCATAATAAGGTTAGAATTGTTTTTATTGTAACATATGAGAGTTTTACACTGTAGTAACTTTTTTCTTTTCACTGTAGCATGTAAGACTTTATACTGTTTATAACTGAGTTAGTAGTGTAAACTATCCTACACCAAACACCCTTTAAAATGTATACTTTTGTTTTTTAACGGTTAGGGACTGTAATTCTTGTTTTTTTTTTTGGGGGTCTTGAAAAGGGGCCTTTAGTCAATTTTAAGGCGAATTTACAATTGGTCCCGAATTGCAGAACTAGATACTGCAAAAATAAATGTCCTCACTCCTCAAGATTTTTTTTTTTTTTTAAGTCCTCACTCCTCAGTTGACGAAGAAGGTTGCGCAGCAGAGGATGCCAAGAGTGTGTTGGAAATCAACTTCCAATACCATAGCCTAAACTGATACAATTATAAAGCTTTCATATGCTCGTCTTAACTCGGTTCCCAAGTATTCTTTAAAATTTTAGTCAACTTCAAGCGTTGGTTAAGTGCCAAGTGTACTTTGTCATGTCAAAGATTAGTGGCAGTAAGTTTTTTTTTTTTTAAGGAAATTATTTGTCATATTGAAGTAGATGATCCAATAGTTTTTAGTCAGTTCAAGATAGTATTGATCACCAGAAAAACACTACCGTAAATTGAAGTCTCAAGGAATATTTTTCTCAATGTGCAGGTATATTAAATTTTAGCCCGCTAAGTCATATCAACGCTACATTCGGACAAAAAGAAAAAAGGGCAGCATTATACATCCCGACCGAGTTATGGCCCAGCCCGCTCAATGGGGTGGGCCCCACTATGGGACCCACCGGGTGAGGCCCACCTCACTGAGAGGGCCAGGCCATAAGGACCCACCGGATGGGACCCACCGGGTGGGGCCCACCCCACTGAGAGGGCCAGGCCACAGCCCGGTGGGAACAAAAAAAGTTTTCCAAAGAAAAATTATTATAACTTGATCAACACGTGACAATCTAGCGGTGTTTATGAATGGTTTGAGCAATTTTTTCCTCCAAATTATCCACCAAATTAAAAATAAATTTTATTTTTAGACGGATCCATATTTTTACGTAAACTAAATCAAACCAAACCGCTCATAAGCAGTTTGGGCAATTTGTTAAGATTCATGATATATCTCGTAACTTGTCACATCTTGAAAATGAGACCGCGACTGTTAAAAATAATTAAAAATTAAATTAAATTAAATTAAACCATTAAGGTGGAATCGACTCATAAATAATAATACCAATGAAAACTATTAACTCGCGAGCATTTTTAACTTTGTGTTGTAGCCTTAGAATACAGTCAGAGAAGTCCATACGCTGATGATACCGTTCTTTAGTCTTTTATTCTTTTTAAACTGTGGTTTATAATTAGATTAGGAATATTACTAGAGAAACATTTTTTTTTATCACAATCCCAATTAAAATAAATTAAAACATAATAATAATAATAATAATAGAATCACAACACAAATATTTGTATTAAAAACACATTAAAATATTATACAAAAAGTTTAGAACTCTCTCAAAATACAAACACTCAAAGCAAATAACATAATATTTTTTCCTTTTTTTCCTTTTTTTTTTTCTTATGAAGCATTCCTACAAAACATTAACATAAATGCAACATATTACAGATATGATGTAGATACGTTTCGAGAGTACAAAATATTTTGTATAATCAGCTATCCTAATCATGCATGCATAGAGAATATACAGGCATCGATAAACAAAAGATCGGACCTTTAACGAAATGCATTTCGAAAATACTAGTTATTCCTTAATATTAGCTATCTCGACACTAGAGTCAATGAATCTAAAGGTTTTGACAACAACATGTCATAGAAAATATAGGATGTGAAGGAGAGCGGTTATTTAAGACACAAAAAATACAGGTGAATATGCTATGGGTAAAACCAAAAGATTACAAATGGAGGTTCAAATCCAATAGCCATTTCCTGCTTTCTTTCTTCCATCAAGCTTGGACGTTGCAGTGTTGGACTCCGTATGTATGCCTTGTATTTTGTCAAGCAACTCTTCAGCTGTTGAAGTAGTAATAAAGATTTGTGTCCCTGATTCTACAATAAAGTTATGTTCTATAGCATAATCCAAAAACTTTAAAATACCATCATAAAAATCATTTACAATTAAAAGACTTGCAGGTTTGGAGTGAATACCCAATAGACTCTTACTAGAAACTACAAATAACTCTTCTAGGATGCCTAAACCACTAGGTGATGCTATAAAAGCGTTAGAGTTATGAATCATATTTTCAGGACGCCTAGGGGATGTACAAAACTCTTATTCTTACCCATAGTTTTCCTACAGAAGTTCCCCTCCCCTCATCTAAGAGATGAGGGATAATCCCTATGACTTAGCTACTCCTAGAATGAGCTATTATTGCTACATTCTCCATTAATACTATGCTACTTCGCCCATAAATCAGGTTAATTTTTCTACATGTTAAGACTTGTCCTAAGTGTTCTGTAGCATTTAAATAGACTCTGTCTTTACCAGGACTCAAACTACAGAAGACACAAATGGTTTCGATTTTCCTAGATAAATGAGAGAAAGTCATGCTTAGTTTTTAAGACAGACTGACTCTTCTGTTTGGACTTCACTTCACAGAATATAGACCCATGTTGTTGTAGTGCCAAACCAAAAAAATCCTCCATAGTAATGCTGCCAATAGGAATGGTTAAAACTGTTCAACGTCAATTAGGCCATAACACCCTCCTAAGTTTCTCACTATCCCATGTATTATTACACACCAAGTCTACCACATTACAATCTAAATTAGCCATAGAAGGAATGCCAGCAGGCTTAAAGGAACCAGGCCCAGGAATCCAAGGGAAAAAGAAGACAGAGATTCTCCGGCCGTTCCCACCCTCAACCGCACTCCATTGTTCAACAACTCTCTCCCCCATAGAATACTCCGAGTGTAGAATATATTCACGACGCATACCTGCCTCTATAAAAGATGTCAAGGGAAAGTATTTCGCCTTAAGAACGTGGCCAACAAGGGACTTCGGATACTGAATGAGATGCCACCCCTACGCAAAGCTTGGTTGAACAGTCTACTATCTCTCAACCCAAGATCTCCAGCTCTCTTGGGCTTACACGTTTTCTCCCACCATATCCAATGGATCTTTCTATTCTCTTCGGACCCACCCCAAAAGAATCGGGCAAATAGGGCTTAGAGATCATAGCACAATTCTATTAGGAGGCTAAAAACGCTCACAGTATATGTATGTAGCTGTAGCTTGTGCCACAACTTTAATAAGAACTTCGACAACAACCCCCCTGGAAAAAAAAAAAGAAAAAAAACCCCACGATGCCACAAACGTAATTTCTTAGTCACCCTCTCTTTGATCCAATCAAAGCATTCCTCTTTTTCTTACTAATGAAAGAAGGTAGACTGAGGTACTGTCATGGTGATGAGCATCGTCAGTTTGGCCCAACCTCCTCTAAATCTGGCCCTTCAACTCGTGACCAACATTGAGACAGAAAGTAATAAGGGACATGGAAAAAATTGCACCAACTATTATTTCCTGAATAAATTCATAGAGTTGGAGTGGATGGGGATAGTTTTGTAATTTCACTTAAACGTGATCCCAAAAACCCACCTTATGGATTTTGTCTGCAACTTAATGGACTTAACCGTCTAAACGATTCCTTCAGCTAAAAATTCAATTCAATGAAAAATTTCTTGTAAAATTAAATCGAACCCAAATGACAAATTGCAACCCTAATTGCATAAAATGGTCGTTCTGTGTTTGTGGACCTAGTGGTCTTTTGATTGCGAAATAACTGTGTTAGGAGGTCAATGTGGGGCATTAAAAAAAAAAAAAAAAAACTAGTCTTTCACCTTTTCTTTTTCTTCCTCTGCTTTTTTGCTTTTCTGAAAGACGGCTAAATAACTTAATATGAAGACCAACCAAACGGGCCCTTGAAGTCTCACATCACAAATCCCATAAAAGGGTCACGTGCGTTCCCGCAAAAGAATGTTCGAAAGGCATTAAATCTTAAGACTGTTTGGTTTTGCGTCTGTTACCTCATAAATGGCATAAAAACAGAGACGGACAAACGTTATCGGGGAAAAAAGGGCAACAAAGACACTCGAAAATCGGAGTCAATTCGCAGCCTTGGCCTCGTCTTCGTAGGTACGACAAGTTCTTCCCTAGCTTAAATTGGTCCTTTGGGGCTTGATTTCTCGTCGAAGTACGAAATGGGTTTGTGTTAATTTTGTGTTTCCGCGGCTAAAATTTATTGGATTTAGGCTTTTTTTTTTCTTCTCAAATTATGTTTCCCTAATTGCGTAATTTTGTAAAGTTATGATCTTTAGTTGTAAGAAGATAAATTCTTTCCGGGTAAAAAGCATTTAGTTCCTAAATTAATCTATTTTTTCATTTTCGTAATGATTTTTAGGGTGTTGTAAGTGGGTTTGAAACTGAATTATCAAATGGGTTTTTGTTAGTTTTGATTTAATAAACTTGGAAGATCATGTTCTGATGCAATTTTTGTTCAATGCACAGATAAGACACTCCTGGAAATTAGGGTTTTAGGTTTGGGATTGGAGATCCCGTGGTTTGTTTGTCATCTGGGTTTTGCAGGAGGATCCAAGATTTTGATGAAGATTTTGTTTTGGTGAATTCGAGAGTGCAAAAATGTCTCTCGATCAAAGTTACTCCCGAATCGATACATTAGAGCTGAAAGCTCTGATGGTCGAGAAGATTGGGCTTCAGAGAGCTGAGAGATACTTTGATCACCTCAGAAGATTATTTAGCTTTAAGCTTAGTAAGTGTGAATTCAATAAGTTTTGCATTCGGACCATTGGGAAGGAAAATGTCCCTCTTCATAACCAGCTTATTAGATCAATTGTGAAGAATGCGTGCCTTTCTAAAGTTCCCCCAACAAAGGGTATTAGGAAAGTTGGGAGCAACCTCAATGTGAAGACTGCCAATGGGTGTCAAAAGAATTATTTGCAATCTCTTTATGGGAATGCCTTTCCTTCTTCGCCTCGTAAGGGTAGGTCTCCAGTCAATCGAGATCGTAAGCTGCGAGACCGCCCGAGTCCTTTGGGACCGTATGGAAAGCCTCAAAATGTTACGTGTGAGGAATTGCTTTCGAAGGTGCAAGAGCAGCAAAGCGCTACGGAATTGCTTTCTCTTGGCAGCAGACCTCCACTTGAAGTTGCATCTGTAGAAGATGGGGAAGAAGTCGAACAGGCTGCAGGAAGCCCTGGTGTACAAAGTAGAAGTCCAGTTACGGCTCCTCTTGGTATATCAATGAATTTGGGTGGGGCTCGTAAAGCCCTCTGTAATATATCTATAGGTAATAATTACTGGACAGAGACCTGTCAAAATAGTGGTGAGCTACCCGATACAAGATCGCTAAGAAGTCGTGTGAAGCGGAAGTTGGAGATGGAAGGGATTAATATTTCTGTGGACTGCATTAACCTATTGAATAATGGGCTGGATGCGTATTTAAAACGACTAATTGAGCCATGTATGGGCTTAGCCGGATCAAGGTGTGGAAATGGGCACTTAAAACAACTAAATGGCCAGTTTATACGTGGTTTGAATGGGACAGTGCCAGGGAGATTTGCACAAAATCCAACAAAATCTACCTGTGTATCCATGCTGGATTTTCATACAGCAATGCAGTTGAATCCCCATATACTTGGAGAAGATTGGGCCGTCCAGCTTGAGAAGATTGGCTTACGTGCTTTTGAAGAGTGAGCAAAACCTCACACATTGGGCAGGAACTCCGCAGTTGATCAAATCATGCAACATGCATAAAGATTACTGGTAGTCAATGGTTCAGTATTTTGAATCAATTCTTTAACCTGAAATGATTATTGATCTCTGCCAGTTACAGTGTCATAGTTATTATCAAGGAAATAATTAGTCAATTTCTGTGGGAAGTTTTGGATTAGGTTCATTAGGTTGCATCTAGATATGGGCTTGATATTTCTGGTGGAGGGGGCATGTTTATACATCTCTTTGTAAACTCCTCGATATATTACATGACATTACTGTTTGAAGAGTTTCTTACAATCCTTGAATTATTATTATTGTCTTTTCTCTGTCCCCTTTTTCCCATTGCACTGAATTGTGTATGTAGTTAAGCACCAATAATTGTTTTGAATGGCCAGTCACTTCAGTAATCCATCACCATATATGTGTGAATTTAAAAAAAAAGTTTGCACCGTTATCCGGAACGACAAATTTATTGGCAATGATTATAAATGACTAGGAATCAGCCTTTGGAAGTGAAAATGTTCTTCATATTGAACAAGTCCAAGGAGGGTCTTTGTTTGCTTTAGGTATGGTCTAACCTACAAATTTTGGAAAATTGTGTCCCTTACCAAATTACTTAACACAACTGCATCGATCAATACTTTTTGAAACCAGTCTCTTGATTGTTTTTGCTTTCCATATTACAAGATACTTTAAATATTTCTTAGGCATTAGATTGTTTCACTTTGAATACAGCTACAGACATTGAAACCAGTCTCTTGATCGTTTTGGTTCTCACTATTTTACTCGTATGTTAAATGGCATCTTAATTAAAGTCTCTCTTTGCTTGAGCTAACATGAGTTTGAATGCAGCTTTTCCATTAAAATAGTTTGATGTATCACAACAGTAAAGTTTTTATCAGTTTTAGAAGACTTAAAGCAGGATCTCTTGGAACTTGGGAAGGAATACTTTAGTTTCCCTTGGTGCGCAAATGTACATTATTCTTACTTCATTTACAAGGTATGTACTGAGATCATATCAAGCGGTCATCTTGGAACTTACATC
This sequence comes from Artocarpus heterophyllus, assembly GCA_025403435.1. Taxonomy (NCBI): domain Eukaryota; kingdom Viridiplantae; phylum Streptophyta; class Magnoliopsida; order Rosales; family Moraceae; genus Artocarpus; species Artocarpus heterophyllus. Next base: position 11,970,123 of record CM046336.1, read on the forward strand.
CTTACATGCCTGTGCGTGCACACACAGACGTGTGTCCACAGACAGATACAATATATAGGTAGTAGGTATTTGTGCTGGCCCTTGTTCCTATTTCCTTAATTTCTTGGTTCTTATATTATGTTAACGGCCTTCTTGTACTTGAAAAGGTGAGGTTGACAGGACCGCAATGGTACTCTGTGGGTTTCAGGAAGTCAAATGTAGCGACCGGTCAATAAATGTGCATCTAAGAACTGTTATCTTTGGGGCTTAATCAGATTAAAGTGAATATAAATAGGTTTGTTATGTTTCTAGTGTATAGTATGTTGGGTTACTTTTTTTTTCCCCTTCTGTTATATGGCGGTAGCACAACTTGCTAGAATTTTGAAATTTTTTATTTAACATCTTGTTATAATACTGTGTACTTTGCAGTAGAATTTGTCTCAATAGAATGTTGAAATTTCTCTACATTTTAACATCTTGTTATAATACTGTGTACTTTGCAGTAGAACGTGTAATTTTTTTTCTACTTTGTATATTTCCTTAGTGATGGTGTTTATCCAAAATTAAACTTTGTTGTTCGATGTATTGGACTAGCCATCCCTTGGAAGGTATTGTCAAATGATAATTTATTACTATGAAATGGGTGTCGTATTGGCCTGCCGGTACAAAGTTTTTACTTGATCTATGAAGTGTGACGTATATGTCATTCTGAAGTGATTTATTAATCTACAAACAAGTCTTTTTAATGGCTGTCTCATCTATTACTTTTTTTGCAAAATACCAGATCGGCTCATTCTGCCTTAAATACCATCGTATTCCGGTTTGATGATGTGTTTGAGTCAATGATTAGAAAAGTTCCTTTTCTCAATCTTGGTTTGTGTAGAAATTTGGAAACTATGGTCCTAGTTGACAGTGAGGGACTCGGATTCACACTAATTCACCGTACTACTTGCCTTGAAGACTATATAAGCATGCTGGAAAAATTCGTGTAGCATCTTTGATTTCTCGATAAAGATAAATATAACCAACAGTGATTCGATCTATATACAAAGATTTGTTTTTTTTGGAAAAAAAAAATTCTTGATACTTTTTATTGTTAGCAAGTGTCCATAAATCTCATGATAGGTACTCGAAGATTCACAATGAACTTCAATTGGAGCCCTTCTTTAAGTGGTAGCACGGTTGCCAGCGAAGTCACAGAGGAGCTCTGTTTTGCAATCCGCTATGATGCAACTGGTTCTTATCGGGCAGAAAAAAGATACATTTATAGGGTGTTTAACAAGTATAATTAGAATCAACTTTTTGATTCAACATATATGTGAGAATTTTATATTATAACAATTTTTTGTTTTTTATCGTAACATGCAAGAGTTTTACGCTATTCCTTAACCGGAAACTTAGTTTTAACTATACTTATCAGACAAGCTTTTAGACAATCCGGTGTATATTTCAATTTTTTTATTTTAATAATATTGGTAATTGCATGGATTGCACCTATTTCGCTGCAATCTTATCTGCCAGATTATATTGCATGTCCACGAGCCTGTTTCACTAGCGCTCGGGATGCCAAAAGTACCTAATATTTGTAAGTAACACAACGGGCCTCTAAAAAATGGAAAACATTTCCAGAACATAATCAAAAGTAACCTGCGCGAGAACATGACCGAAGAAGTATTTATCGTTCGTTACAATGTACTATTTAAAAGCGTCGTCATCGAATTCAAACCTATTGCTTTACTTACAGAAGACTATTGACATCCATGAGAATACGAATGCAGAAAGTGTACTACAATTTTGAAGGTTAGCAAGAAAATGATTTGTCAGCCCAACCGTTTTATAAGTGGAGCAGAAAGGAACACAAGTTCGTCATGCTTTTTTAGGCTTTGGCATTTCCTCCAAGAGCGCAGCGTAAATCTTCTATGGAAAATACGAGCAATCCCCACCAGGGACCATCCAGGCTTTGGACAAATGCTCCATTTCATCAACTAGCAGTAGCTGGTATTGTGCTTGCCTTCTCCCGGCCTGCCATGTATGTCATATAAATCGTCCACAGATATGAAAATGAATTGCTCATCAAAGGCTGTCAAAACGAAAACACCAGATAGTTATTTAAGTAGACAAAAAAGCCAGATTGTCTAAAATGTACAAGGACATACTTTGACAATATTTTTCAAATTTGATCCTCTTCTTACAAAAGGAAAAACCTACCGCTAAGCACTAACTCAAGAACCCTCCCTCACCCTCAATTCCTTGTGACCAAAAGAAAGCAAAAATCCAAGAACGTTTACCTGTAAATGAACAGGGATGAATCTGAATGTGATAAAATCACATAAGGGCCAGTACATAATGCCATTCAACATTGTGGGGAGCAAGTCTCTTTTTAACCTCGCAACAATCTCCAAACTGTTTTCACCTGGACAAGGCAATAATAATACGAACTTAAAACTTCAAAAGCGTACAGGCAGAACTGAACTCCCTTCAGGAAAAAATAATAATAACAATAATAAATCTCACTCGTAGCTTTAAAGAGCACAACCATAGTCAATCATGGTAACATCACCAAAGAGTTGCCCTAAGGATTGCAGCATGTTCATTTTGAGGAACGCTAAAAAGATAACATAAAAACTGATCTAAAGAGCATTGAACCTGTGACAAAGTACCTGGCCCGAAGTATATAATTTTATATAAAAACATGAAGCGGATAGTATCAAAGAGGCATACCTTGTAAACGAGCATTCAAGGAGAAGAAAATAACAGTCATCGTTGGGCCATATATTGTCTGCCCCAAGACCATCTTCTTCAATGTAGAGAGTAAATCACGTCTGGGAAAGAGTCTTGACATAAAGTTAAACCAATAATGCAGTGACGGTCCTAAAACTAGCAGCCCATATCCAGCCATACGTAAAGTCCTCACGAGGTCGTAATTTCCAGATGATTGTTGTGCTAATGTCTGATGATCAAATTCAAAAGAAAAAAAAAATCATGAAATTGTGTATTACCTTCAACATCAAACACCAGCAAATTTCATGAAGAACAAAAAAATTACTCGTCATGTTGAAATATGACAAATACATTACAGTTAGCAAAAGTTTATACCATTCAAATAATTACCGCGTAAATTTTTGTAGTATAAAAACGCGAGTAATGACTGTGATTTAAAGTTCTTAAAATATTTCACAAAAAATTCTACATTTCAATTTGACTCCCATAAATTGGCCATCTTCTGTAATTTTTACAAATAAATAAACAAATAAATTCTTTATTGTAATGATTATTAGAGAAACAAAAACATTAAAAATATAAATACTCCAATCAACAATAGCTCTATGACTGCAAAATCATGTATGAATTTTAATATAATGTTCTCATTAGCTCCTAATCACAACTATATAAAGCAACAAATAAGAAAACTTTTGTTTTTAAAATGGAACAAATAAGAAACTTTAACACGAACAACTACATAAATTCAGAAACTAAATAATCACCTAGAAAATGATCTTCCCTAGCAAAAGTGTAAAAAAAAGGAAATTTTTGGTCAAAGCACAAACGTCATAGCTGAAAGAAATCAAATTGAGTTCCAAAACTACACAGAATTGAAAACTCCGTCAAATGCCAAAAATCCTAGGGCCTAAAAATTCGCACCGATCGCCGCACCTGAGAAGACAAATCAGCGGCGGTGTAAACGAGCGCGGAGGTGACGCTCTTGGTGAGGATCGGCCGGCATTTGACCATCCCCAAGTACCAGCCAAGGATCCCGACCTCCTTTGCCGCCGCCGCCGAAGACGAAGACGAAGACGAAGAAGAGAAAGCCGACGAGAACAGAGACGGAGAGAGCTCGTAGTCCCTGGTCTTCCTCGCGGAATGAGGGAAGCGGAGGTAGGCTCTGGACGGCGTTTGGCTTCCGCCGACGAAACTCACCGGAGCTCCGGCGGAATCGGCGAGCGAGTATCGCTTGAAGAGCAGGCGGGGCACCGTAGAGGTGCCATTTCTCATAAAAGCGCCGCTCATGGTTTGGTCGTCTGACTCTGGGGTGAGGGGGAAAAAGAAGAGAGAGACAGGAAAGGGGTTTTCGGTGGAAAGTTTGGGGGTGTGACTTGTGAATTTCCCAAATATATGGCAGTTTCTGGTTCTCGTGGCAAATGTGAGTTTTTTCTTTTTCTTTTTCTTTTTCTGTTTTTGGTATCTTCTCGAGTTTGTAGATGTTTTTGTACTCGCTTTCTCGCCGGGGCAAATTGTCCTTTAATTATTATTATCTTTTTAATTTTAATTTTATTTTTTTTCCCTCTTGTGCTCAGGCTGTGAAGAGGCATTTATGGAATTTTCTTCGTAATTAGATATGGAATTTAAAGTCTAAAGATGGCTGTGGATTTTTTTTTTTTGAGGGTAGGACCTTGAAATACTTTAATTTTTGTTACAATAAGAATCATACTGGTGATGTATGTTTTTTGATATATAATCGAAGCATAATTACATCAAGATAAAAAGATATGTAACATTGATAAAATGTGATATAAATTAACGGTTTAACAAGAGCTCAACAAGTTAGGTATTTTTTGTGAGTTATCGTAGGATTCTTTAATTATTTTTCCTTTTATTATGGTTAAAAAAATTGTGGCCTAATTATTGGATAAAATTCCATTTTTTATACTAAGTGATATATAGTAAGCGATAATTTTTTTTTTGGGAGAAAAGTGATAAAATTTAAAGGGAATATATTGTCACTTTTTAATTAGTAAAATTTATTTTTAAAAAAGTATTTTATGATTAGAAATTAATCAATCATTTATTTCTGTTAATTCAAAAAGAGGACTGAGGCCTATGCTTTTGTCCTCTAACAATCATGGACCTAAGTTACAGCAAGCTCAAGCTATATTCGGCCGACTTATTGAGAGACATCTTTGTAAACGAGGGATTTTAATCCTGAACGATAAGAATAAAAATTCTAAGAGGTTATTTTTTTGTCGTTATGCCACTACCATTAATGTTATTTATCAAATCATTAAAATATGACCTATTAAAACTTTCGCTCCTTTCACTCAAGATTCGAATCCTCTTGTCCGCAAAAACATCCCTCAATTGAAAAAAACGTGAGATCTCGTCCTTTTTTTTTTTTGTCTCCCAAAATGGTTAAAGAAGTTCTAAACACGTTACAAAGACCTACAATGCACGGCGGGGGGGGGGGGGGGCGTTTGAGCAAACAATCAATTCAAGAAGCGAGTAGCCATGGAGGAGAGTGGTGGGTGAAAAAGACCGCTCTCTTCCAAATATAAAACTGAATTGAACTCCTTGTATTCATCCCCCTCCTTCACTTTCTCGACACGTGTCTCTCTGAACCACATTACTGAACGCCACGTGTTCCGAATCCCACACGTTACTTTTGTTTGAAACGTCTTTGCAGTCTCGTCCTTCTTCTTTACTTCAATTTACAACTTAGCTCTTCAGTTTTGACTTTCCTCTACTACGTGACGTACAATTCTTTTTTTTTTTTTTTTGCTCCTTTCCAAATGCATGTATCTGGTAGACATTGACCCCATCTAAACTTTCATATTATGTCAGCTCGAGAAATTTCGTGTCACATTTTATTTCTTACTTTTCTTTTCAAATATATTACTTAAAATTCAAAGCTAAAATTCAAATTTCTCTAACTTTTTTAATCTAAAATAAAAAAAAAATTCAAACTCTAATTGAAAAGTCAACTTCGCTTGCTTCTTAACACAAACATACGTACATAAATAAAGGGCAGTATTTCCCTGCGTCATGTTATGCTTAAATTAATAAGGGTGGTTCTAATTCTCACATCCGGTGTACTTTCTCTACTTTTTTTTTTTCCAAATTTTGTTATTATTGAATTGTTGATAAATAAAATTATATAAGAAAAATAAATTGGAAAATACTCTTCACATGCCTTGCTCTAAAAATTAAAAGAAAAAAAATCCTAGGTCTCTAAATTGTTTCCTATCACCGGTGTTGTTGCTGTGTTGCTTAGACCTGGTCGTAGTTCCAATTGTGATATAGCCTTGCTCAGACCGAAATGTCTATTCAAAGCAAGACCAAAGTTGGCGCTGCGTTTTCACGACATTTTGTTAAGTAGGCCTGCAAATCTTTCCTTATGGTTTCGACTTTCATGGCATTTGATCTTTTGTCGGTGCGTTATGAATCTTCTCTGCATACTCTGCATATTATGCATTTTAATATCTTAATATTTTCAACCGCGTGACATTTTTTTTATGGTTTTTGAAATGAGTGCCCGTGGATGGAGAAAAAATGACATTTTATGAACTTTTTTGGAATAACAAAGCCTAAAGGGTTTAAAAAAATTATCCTTTAAACCCTTAATTTGGAATTTAAAAAAAAATAAAGGGTTTAAAAAGCAACAACTTAGGTTTAAAAAACGAGGTACAACGTAACTCGAGAAACAACTGCCAATTTGAAACCAAACCGCCTAAGAAACCTAACTGACCATGATACATGGAACCAGCCATGCCAAGGTACATGGGGTCACCTTGCACCTTGCATCACAAAAGTCCGAGTCTCAATGCACGCATTAAGAAGATCCAAACTCTATACCTTAATGTTAGTATTAAATAAAATCACCGCTATATCATGCATACAACCAATTAACAATGTTGCCTCAGTGTAACGGGCTTTTAGTTACCCAACAGAGCTTATAGGCTATATATAAAGCCAATCCAATCTTTAGTATTAAAGAGGCCAGTGAATACAACAAGAAGTTCTTGTGCCAAATCTGGAATGGAAGGTCACAAACTCAATAGTCATTCTTATTCTTTTGGGCCTGCTTTTGCCACTTTTTCACAACCACACATGTATAACAGTGTACTATCACTAGATGTGTAACAACATAGCCAGGCATATTACCATTAACCTATTTTATAACACAATGTTATAACCCTTTAACCCCCTCCTCAGCATCCAAAGTCATACGGCACCAATCCTTTCAGCTCCGGCCCACTGAGTCTGTTGTTTTCAAAACTGCCAAAAAAACACAAGGGAGACCATACAAGATTGAACCGTTAGTACTCTACACAACTGTACAGACCAACGAGCTTCAGACAAGAAAACCCAAGAAGAGATGTTTTTCTTAGGAGCCGCAATTTAGTTTGCGAATAGAGGCGAATGTTGTGCTAAGAGCACAAATTTTGGTCCTAGTTTTTACATAAGTATCATACATCCTAAAGTGACTTTTCTGCAAGGGGCTTTAATGTTAAAACTACTCTTGATAGGAGATTAGGAACTGAATGTGTTAAGTAGTTCAAAGGTAGAACAATTTGTTCTCATGTTCGACGTGTATCCGCATAACAACATGTTATTGACTGTTTAATCTTTAAAGATGACACTTAAATCAAATCTTAGCTACATTTTCAGCGACAATAACTGTATTAATCTACAAAAGCCAATGAACATTAGAATAGCTATGGAAAGCAAGTAACTAAAAAGTCATTCCATTTGTTGATTCACATAAATTACGACTATGCTTGGTACATAAAGTTGAAAGAGCTAGCAAAAGGCAAGCGAAAGAAATGGTACCTTTCCATTGGAAATGTGGTAAAAGGGCCATCAACAGGTATTGTTCCGCAGAGATCATTGTTAGAAACATCACTGCAACGAACCGAATCTCGTAAGATTGCTAGCCAAACAATAAAAAACCAAATGACTTGGAACGTAAAATCTACTTGCAAAAACCACAGCTTACAAGATTTTAAGGTTAGATAGGGTAGTAAGCTCTCTTGGAATTGATCCTGTTAGTTTGTTGTTGTTCAGCCGTCTGCATCATCAATCCAACAGTATCAAATACTAATCCTAACAAATCATATGTTACACAATATACTAATTTCCGATTAGTTAGCGTAAAGGTACTCACAGAAATTTGAGTGACTTCAATTTGGCAAAAGATTTTGGAATTTCTCCTTCAAATTTGTTGTCATACAAATCCATGCCAATGAGGTTTTTCAAGTTGCCCAACTCCTTTGGGATTTTTCCCCTTATGTCATTCCTGTAAAGTTCCCTGCAATTCATTCAATAAATTACACTCAGCTTCTTAAAACAAATAATATCAAGTACAAATCACTAATTTGGCTGTGGATGTCCTTGAATTTGCTACCCAGATGGAGGAAAAAAAATTATGTTCTTCTTCCATTATTTATTTATTTTTATTTTTTTTCAAATTGTATTGATTTGTAGCCTAACAAAGCTTTATTGAGGTCTAATTTAACAAATTGAATTAGCTAAAACGTGTTCAAAATCACTTATCTAATAAGTTACAAAACTAACATAAATACTGAAACAGAACAAGGAAAAGAGAAGCAATACAAGTACTGAAGATGCTTGAGCTGTCCAAGCTCTGGCCCCAAAGTCCCAGAAATGTTAGAATTTCCCAAATCCCTGAAAATTCAAGGAAAAAAAAGGGTGAAAACATAACCAAACCATTAGCATTAGCTAATGGGCTAAAGAAGAAAAAACTTGTACAGTAGAAAAAAAAAGGTCAGAGCAACAGAGAAAAGCTAGAGAATCTCACAAACGGATCACATGGCCACTGGAATCACAGGTTACATGAAACCAAGTGCAGGGATTCACGAGAGTTGGGTCCCAGCTTTGCAGCACATTTGTGCGGTCCGACAGTCTGCTTCTCAGAGCATGCAAAGCATTTCCTGTTACAAAATTGTTTTTTAAAAAACAAAAACAAAACCCATAAACAAACAAACAAGAACATTATAAGAACCCACCAAACTCATGAATCAAACGCACAAAATAAAAATTTGAAGCTGGGCACAAATTAACAAAAGTGTAATATTTTCAGCAATTTTTTTTCCTTTTTCTTTCTTTTTTTTTTTTTTGGCAACTCTTGATACTGCTCCTTTTAAAGATACCAAAACATAAATCAAACAGAAAGAAACAAAAGAGAAACTTGTGGAAAGCCTTTGCAAAGGTTTGAAGTAAAAGAGTACCTTCAGAGTTTGTGGAGAGAGCAGGAGTATGAGAGAGTAAAAGCAGGAGAAAAGAGAGGCAGAAACATAGGGAAAGAGGAGCCATTAGAAGAGAAAAAACCGAACCCAGGAAGAGAAAAGTGGCAAAAACTTGAGAGGAAGTGAAACAAAACCAAAAACTAAAACAAAGAAAGTAAAAGAAGAAGAAGAAGAAGAAGAAGAAGGGCAAGAAAGAAGGAGGGAAGAAAAAGTCGATGTTCAAAGTCAAAACATCATTTTGTGGAATGACAGAAGTTGTTTGGTTTGTAAAGTAATGATGATGATGATAATACTGTTGCGTGTGTGTTTTGGGGTTGGAGTGCTAAATGGGTTTTTGGCTTTGGTTTCAAAAAATGCACAGAAAACAGACCAATGAGAAAGGCGTTGGAAACGCCCAGACGGTGGCCGTGAGTGACCCACCAAGAACTCCTTAAGTCCTTTTGTCTTTGCCGCGTTTTGAGTCAAGAACTGGGCCCCACTTTTGCTGTGGTCCCCACTTTCAAAGTGAGGAAGAACTAGAACACGCAGTTTGTTCAACCAGCTGGCTTGACCCCCCCTGTTGGAGTTGGACTCAGAGAGCCTGACTGGTTTAGGTCCCAGTGTCTTCTCTTCTCATGTTTTGCGTGGTGGTTTTTGGTTTGCTCGGAGTTTGGACTTTGGAGCTCTGGTTTATACTGTTTTGCTTGCTGGGCCAACCATGTTCCACCATGTGAGACTGGACCCCACATGGTGTAAAACTGTGTATTTTTTTTTTTGGTGAGACAGTGAATTGATGGGTCATGGCAATTATCATGATGGGTGCGTGTGAGACGGGGCAATTTGCATTTTTTTTTTTTTGTTGAAATTGGAGATTTAAGATGAGGAGTATTATTTGGCTGCTGGTGTTCTCTATAATTTCAGCTTTGGACTAAAAGCATTTTCATGCTTTGAATTCAAAGAGAGGGTACTGAGGCACTCGTGCAGATTGAATAAAATATCTCCACGATTGATGACTTTTCATTCTTATGTTTCCACGCTTGTCAATTTTGACACCAACAAAAAAAAAAAAAAAAAAACCATTTTTTAAGGGAAAATGGTTGTTTTATAAGTAAATATCACCTTTTGAATTTTTTTAATTATTATTAAGAAGCATTCAATTACGTTTTAGGATGCTTTTAGTAACCCTATTTTAACTACATGTTAAAATTGCTACAGTATATAATAAAAATATATTACAATGTAAAGCTTTTATACATTTCAGTAAAATCATTTTAACTACGTTAGGAAACACACTCTTTGAATGTCTCACTTTGACTGCTAATGCCTATCATATTCTTCCCCCCCCTCAATTTGGTCCTTGGTATGTCATGAATTAGAAGAAAGTCCCCATATTGTAAATTAGAGTATGCAAAACATCATTTACCAAGTGAGGAAATTCTTTTCCAACGTGATCAAAGGAGCCCCACACGCAGAGGCGACAAAGCCATAGCCATTCCAACGTGATCAAAGGAACCCAATGCGCTAAGAAACAGTCGCTGTTTGTGATGAAAAACTGAAGAGCATCATTCCAATCAAGCCATACTTGCTGTGAATCATTAGTGGATGGGATATGGCGTTCATATTAACCAACCTCATTGGATTTCATATGTTCTTTCTTTCTCCTTTTGTTTTATGGTTACCTACTAGTAGGATTTTATCTATTTAATTGTTAAATTTAGAAATTCAACGGTCAAATTTTACGTGGTGTTTGAAAAATGTAGTTAGAACCAATTTTGGTTAAAAATACTGTAGCATGCAAAGCTTTGTACTAACAATTTTTTGCTTTATGCTATAGTTGTTAAGAGCTTTACACTATTTATTAGTTAAAACCGACATTTCCGTTTTGGCAATCAAATTAAACAAATTTTAGTTTTCTAATTGTTTATGAATTGGTTTAAGAATACTAAGGTGCAAATAAGGATTTTCAGATTCTAATCTATGAAATTTTAAAAGCACATTGATCATTCCACACTGACCAAGATGTTACAAGTGAAATTGTTAGGAAAATATTTTACAAAAACTTAGACTCAAAACTGAACATTAGAAAAAACTAAACTATTTAAGCAGTAATTATATACTACATACAGGGTTGAGGGGCACCTCTTTCATATGCATATATAATTACTGCTTAAATGGTTTAGTTCTTTTAATGACTTGTAAGTTACTATTTATGTAATAGTAGTTACTATTCACGTCAGATATTATTCACGTCACTATTTATAAAAACAAAAAAATTAAAAAAATAAAAATTTTTAAAATTCATAAAAATTTTATTTTGTTTTATTTTTTGTAATATATTTATTTTATTAGTTTTAGATTAAGCCATCTATTTCTTACAACTTCAAAATGTCTTGATTAATAAAGAGTCAACAACCCTATTAGTGTCTTACCGGCATGTGCCCCACCCTTGTTTGTTAAGTTGTTTACAGTTTTTAGACAGATCACTAAAGCAGCAACCATATTCACCACCCCCCCCCAACAAAAAAAAAAAAAAAGAATTTGATTACTTGCTTGAGCAGTATATGGAATTCTCCTCAAGCTGAGTACTGTATATGCACATAATTTTTTCCATGTTTCATAGACCTACTCATTTTAATAACCTCTTGCACTTTTTATAGCCCTCTCAAAGAGGGAAACATAAGTCATGATTCCCCACACAAAAATAATTTCGCTAACTGTAAATATATACAGGTTAAATGTGCATTCCTGCCCATCTAGCATTTAATGTCTTACCCTTCATTATAATGTCTCGTGTATTGTTCACACGCAGACACGAGCAAAGGCTAGTCCGTTCATAAGTATTGATCCTTCTTGTAACATGATATTTGCTCCATGTAACAATTAAATGTATGACAATAAGAATTCATCTATGGCAGATAAAATGATAAATGTTGCACCTATTTGAAGTGATTGTTACACCGATCAATTATCCATAATTTAAGACACACCACCTACTTCAACATGTTATAAGGTGTTTGACAAACTCGATTGTAGCTCATCAGTTCTAACTCAAATAATGTAAAACTATCACACACTACACTATAAAGCAAAAATATGTTGTAGTATAAAACTTTCATATACTACAATACTTTCAGATCCAACTCTTACTTCCTAAACACCCCATTAGAGTAGGTTCTCTCTCTCTCTCTATAAGTACCTTACCAAAATCATCACTCCTATTAGCGTACATGCACAATCCATTGTTAGAACTGGTACAAGCAGAGTCCACTTTCATAGAAGCAATTCATTTATAGACTATCTATAGTTTTCTAAGTGAGAAATAATCTCTACTGCCATTAGAAGGATTGTACATAGCATTATATAGTGTTACATAGCTAATAGGAAAACAAATCTTAGTAGGATTTCATAATTGACTGTATACCTAATTTAGACAGCCTAACATTACGTAACTAAAAGTCCAACTATGCAGTAAAGTAGTCAATTTCCAACGACTACAATTAATGCACATGTTTCACAATCCATAGAATAGCCTTATTAGCTCCTACAAATACAACACCCCCTCCCTCAAGTTGGTGCATAAATATCAATCATGCCCAACTTGCTTATAAGAAGGTCAAAATTAGGCCTAAACAACCCCTTGGTGAGAATATCAGCTATTTGTTGCGTAGTAAGAACAAAAGGCATGCAAAATACTCCACAATCAATCTTTTCTTTGACAAAACGTCTGTCAATTTCTACATGTTTCATGTGGTCATGTTGTACTGGGTTTTATGCAATGTTGATAGCAACTTTGTTATCCCAATACAACTTCATTGGCATGTTTATCGACATCTTTAGCTCCTTGAGAATTCTTTCTACACATAGCATCTCACTAACTCCGTTAGCCATAGCTCTGTATCATGCTTCAGCGTTGCTCCTTCCAACTACATTTTGTTTTTTGCTTCTTCATGTGACCAAGTTTCCCCAAATATAAGTACAATATCCTGATGTGGATCTCCTATCAATAACTGACCCTGCCCATTGTGCATCAGTGTATGCCTCAATGCTCTGTTGTGGGGTCTTCTAAAAAAGTAAACCTTTGCCTAGAGTGTCTTTCAAATATTGAAGAATCCGATAAACTGCTTCAAACTGTTTCTCATAAGGCAAATGCATAAATTGGCTTACCAAACTTATAGTAAAAGCAATATCTGGCTATGTATGAGATAAGTAGATCAATTTCCCACTAATTTTTGAAATCAAGCTGTATTCATCGGATCACCTTTATTGTCATCCCCAAGTTTCTGATTAGGATCAATTGGAGTATCTATTGGCTTACAGCCTCTCATCCCAGTCTCCTTAAGAATATCAAGAACATACTTTCGTTAGGAGACGACAAATTCCTTCTTTGATCTTGCAACTTCCATACCAAGAAAATATCTCATAGGTCCTAAGTCTTTGATCTTAAATGTTAAAAAGAGGGAAGTTTTCAACCATTTTATCTCAAATACATCATCTCCGATGAGAATTATATCATCTATATTGTCACAACCCGCCTTTTCGGGCTGTGATAAAACTCTTTCTTACTTACTTTAGGGCAAAAATTTAGGAAATTTTTTTTTTAAACGGAAATAAATATTTACTTACATTAACTTTGATAACATCCAAAATACTTTCACATACTTGTATTTACATAATTAATACTTTTACTTTCATAACATCTTTCTTTTAATCATTTCATATCAAAATAACTTTAAACATGCGTGGCGGAAAACATTACAGCAGCGGACTCCATACCCAATCTGCACACCTCATCCGTCCGCCAGCTCATCATTACGACTCATTCTGACCTTTTCGTCGGAATACCTACAGCATGAAAAACTTAATGAGCTAACGCCCAGTAAGTCTCATAAATCCCACATGGATATTCACATGAATGCATGAATCAATTATGCTTTCTTATAAACTTTCTTTATTCTCATCATTTCTTATCTTTACTAGGGCCCAAGTGTTCGTACCATTGCGCAATTTCATTTAGGTCTACGTAACACCGTGACCGTAATATATCCTTTAAACTCCCCTTGAGTTAGGAGCCGGTACGACACTTTTCTTAATTTCTGGTGATACATTTACCAGTCCATTTATTATGGTTGACATACCATGCATGAAGTGATAATCACATATTATCCATGAAACATAAATTCTCTTGCATAGCATAGTACACACAGGTACTTACTTTTTATACACACTGGTACACGTTAATATACGCACAGGTATATAGCATAATGTACTCACAGGTACTTAACATAAAATGTACACACAGATACATACTTTATACATACTCAAGTATTTATCATTGTACACACAGGTACGAAATCATGATACACATGCTCATTTTCATTATTGTACACACAGGTACACAATATATTATACACACAGGTACAAAATCATGGTACACATGCTCATTTTTATTATTGTACATACAAGTACATAACAGCTTGTACACACTGGTACACATTAATATGCTCACACTTATTCATACATGACTATACCCCTAGGTATTCATATCATGGCAAACATACAAGTTTACACTTAATTATACGCACAGGTATACATATACATACATTTCTTTCTAAACCTACATTTCATACTGTAGGTGGGAATGGTACTTACTTGATGCGAATGTCGGGCAACTTAACCTCGATTTCCCTTCTCCTAGACTCCTAGGATCCTGTTGGCCAATTACAAAGCCATTAGCCAAATTTCACTATGTTTCGATACGAAACATCCGTTAGTTAATAAATTGAGTTGCATTACTATGTACAACTCTAAAAACCACTGGTTTTTTTCTTATTTCTATCTAACTTTATCCTATCGTTTCTAACGAAGGGCAAGAACCTTTTTAGTCATTTTCTTATTCCATTGGAAACATTTTAATACGGTTCGGGTTATTTGGACAAAAATGACGATTTTGCCCTCCGTGGGTCCACTAACCTACCAGAACTCGATTTCGTTATTCTTACGAAAATAACCATATACTAATTTCAAAATAACACCCTAGTAGGTCAAATCTCTTTATTTCTCAATTATGCCCCATTTTCATAAAACTTTGCGGTTTAGTCCCTGAACTGAAAATTTTGACGATTTTACCCCCGGGACTAAAATTTACTTCTTTGCATCAAAATTTCCTATTTTTCTCAAGGATCATTTTTACTTAAGGTACCATACCTTAAATCATTTGCAAAAATAACATTTTTGCCATTTAACACTTTTTTCACTTTTAATATATTCTTGAAAAATCAAAAACTCACAAACGATTGAGTTTTTAGACAAACCGTCCGCGTGACCTAACAGTTTCATCGAGATCTACAACTTTCATGTTTTAACCTTTCCCAAAATCTCACTGTACAGGGGGCCTTTTTGACTATTTTTCAAATCTGCCGAGAAGGAACTTTTTCTTTCAATTTAGTCCCTTTGGCATTTTTACAAAAATCCGTTTCAAACTTGCAATTCTACCCCTGCAGAAACCATTCCATGCCTTAATTCACACATTCTCATGCTCAAACATCACTTTTACAAAGTCAAACATCAAAATTACAAAATTAACACTTTTTGCAAAAATTGCCATTTTGCACTATAAACCAAAGTTTCACAACTCAAACTTGCCAATCATCACATATACATAAAATTCCAGCAAATACATGTTCAAAACCCCTCATGGGTTTGAAAGAATAAAATCAAAACAAAATTCAAAACTTTAAACTTTAAAACTTACCCAAATAACACTTTTTGGATTTCTAGCCTTCAAAGGCTTCTTGAACTTCTTCTTGGACTTCCTTTTCATGCAAAAATAGCATGGATTAATCTTTGCCCTTTACCCATGAAAAATCCCTTGAAAACTCATGAAAAAGTTTAGGATTTTACCTTAAAACTTGTGGGAAATCCTTGTTCTTGCTTGTAAAACTTGTTTGGGGTTATTTTTGCAAAGTTTGGGGGCTTAGAAATTTTTTTAGAGACCTGGACATGGCTGCCGAATCTTGGAAGGAAAGAAAGGAAGTGAATTTTTGTGATAACTTTACCTTAAATGCATCCTTATCACATTTGGTGACTCATGGTAACCCATGAGTATACCACTAGGTGTCCTCATCTTATTGGGCCACATTGCATGGCTTGTTGGCCCAATAGAATTCAAGCAAATGTCCACTTTGTGGAGTTAAAAATTTATACTGTGTAATTTTTTACCACACAGTATTTTTCCTATACTGCCGTGGTCAATTCAGTGTACTTTCTATCCTTAGACTGTATAAAAATATTTAACTTACTTTTCGTTTACTTTTTGAGGCCAATCATAACATTTTTCGTATCTGCGTTTTCATTTAGCAGTATTCTTATACTGCTCTGGCCTCCTTTCTACCCCGGGTTAGGGTTAGGACAACCTCTATATCCTATTACATTCTAATCATTCATTCGTTTATATCACAATTTTACAATTAATTGTGACATGAAATTCATTTTATGGATATTATGCACAAATCTTTGAGTCATCAAACTCATAAAATTTGTATTTTATAATATCCACCATTGCATTACATATGTCATAAAATTTGCAATCAATGCCGCTCATTCATATTTTATTGTAATTTTCACATAAATTACAATTTTTACAAAATTTCACATTTTTAAGAATAAATTCATTAATTAAACCTAATTAAATATTAGGTTTTATTGATGACGTTTTCTCGGTCATTACAATCTACCCCCCTTAAGAATTTTCGTCCTCGAAAATCAAAATAATTCAGGGTAGTCTTTCCTTATTTCATTCTCTCGTTCCTACGTTACTTCTTCTACTTGTTGGTTATGCCATAAAACTTTGATGAGAGGTATCTTCTTGTTCCTTAATTCCTTCTCTTCTTGTGCCAGAATTTGAAGTGGTTTTTTCTCCATAAGACAGATTCTCCTGTTTGTCAATTTCTTCCAGCTGAAGAACATTTGAAGGGTCCGGCACATACTTTTTTTTTTAGCATAGACACATGGAATACATTGTGTATCAATGCTAGATTAGAGAGTAAGGCTAACTTATAAACTATACTGCCTATCCGTTTAAAGATCTCAAATGGTCCAATATACCTTGGACTGAGCTTTCCTTTCTTTCTAAATCTTACAATTTTCTTTCATGGGCATTATCTTCCAAAAACCAAGTCTTCTACTTGAAACTTTAAAGGTCTCCGTCGTTGACTAGCATAACTCTTTTGCCGACTAAAAGCCATTTTCATTCGTTGACCAATTAACTTTACCTCTTCCGTTGTTCTATTAACAAAATCTATGGTCGACAACGCCTTTTCTTGGGTTTCGTACCAATGTAAAGGTGGTCTACATCTCTTTCCATATAGAGCTTCATATGGAACCATACCAATGGAGCTTCGATAACTATTGTTGTATACAAATTCGATCAGAGGAAGCTTTTTATCCCATCCTCTCTTAAAATCTAGCACACATGCTCTTAACATATCTTCTAAAGTCTGGATGGTCCTTTCTGATTGACCGTCCGTTTATGGGTGGAAGGCTATGCTAAATGTCAGCTTTGTTCTCATTGCTTGATGAACACTTCTCCAAAACTTGGAAGTGAATCTACCATTAGATAAAAAATGATAAACTTTGAAACTCAGTGGTATCTAACTATTTGGGTTACGTATAGTTCAGCTAGTCGTTCTACAGAACTGCTGAGTTTAATGGGTAGGATATAAGTTGATTTAGTCAATCTATCAACAATTACCCATATAGCATCATGTCCACCCGTAGTTCTGGGTAGCCCAGTTATCAGGTCCATAGTTATCTGATCCTATTTCCACTCTAGGATTTCAATTTTTTGTGTAATTCGCCTACTGGCCGTTGATGCTCAACTTTCACCTTCTGGCATGTAAGGCATTTGCCAACATACTATGTGATATCATTTTTTATTCCATTCCACCAATAATGTTCTTTCAAATCTTGGTACATTTTAGTAGCTCCTGGATGAGCCACATATGGTGTTTCATGAGTTTCTTCTAATACTTGCTTCTTTAATCCTTCATCATTGGGAATGTATATCCTACTCTTGTAACAGAGGATACTATCTTTCAAAATGCTAAATTCTGTTTCTTTGTTTTTAAGAACTTCATTCCTAACTTTAAGTAGCGACGGATCTGCTTCTTGTTGCTCTTTTAAATTCTCCAACATAGTTGGTTGAAAGGATCAATTAGCTAATCTTCCTGTGACTAGCTCCATTTCTACTTCCATCAAATCCTTTTTGGAGAGGTTTTGGTATCATCTATACCGTTACTAGCAAGGACGTTGTTCTACGACTAAGGGCATTGGCTACTTGATTAGCCTTTCCCAGGTGATACAAAATCTTACAGTCGTAGTCTTTGACTAACTCTAGCCACCTTTGCTACTTCATGTTGAGCTCTTTCTGTATGAAGATGCACTTTAGACTCTAATGGTCTGTATAAATTTCGTACTTAGCTCCACATAGGTAATGACACTATATCTTCAATACAAATACAACCATCGCTAACTCTAAATCATACATCGGATAATTCCTTTCATAATCCTTTAACTGTTGGGATGCATAACAATCACTTTTCCATTTTGCATAAATACGGCTCCCAATCCTATTTTGATGCTTTACTATAGATCACGAACGTTCCATGGTTCGGATATGGTATTGTCAGTACTAGTGTACTTGTAAGTCGTCCTTTTTAATCCTTGGAAACTTTCTTCGCATTTCTTAGTCTATTCATACTTTGTTGCTTTTCATGTAAGTGCAGTGAATGGTGCTGCAAGTCAGGAAAATCCTTCTACAAAACGTCGATAGTAGCCTGCTAAACCGAGGAAACTTCTAATTTCTGACACACTTTTCGGTGTAGGCCACTTATTCATTGCTCAACTTCGGAAGGATCAACAGATACTCCTTCTCGTGTCACCACGTGTCCGTGGAATTGAACCTTCTCCAGCTAAAACTCACATTTTGAGAACTTGGCATACAATTGATGCCTTCTCAATAATTATAGTGCAATCCTCAAGTACTTTTCATGTTCCTCTGGCGTTCTTGAGTATATTATCGTCGATGAAGACAATAACAAACTTATCGAGGTACTCTTCGATTCATGAGATCCATGAAAGCTGCTAGAGTATTGGTCAGTCAAAAAGGCATGACGTAGAACTTATAATGTCCATAACGTGTTCAGAATGCCATCTTTGGTATATCTTTTTCCTTAACTCGAAGTTGATGATGCCCTGAACGTATATCAATCTTTGAGAATACTGACGCTCCTTTAAGTTGGTTAAACAAATCATCGATCCTTGGGAGTGGATACTTGTTTTTAATCGAGATCTTGTTTAGTTCCCGATAATCAATACACATTCATAACATTCCATCATTCTTCTTAACAAATAGAACAGGTGCTCCCCATGGGGAATAACTTGGTCGGATGAACCCCTTGTCCAATATTTCCTTTAGCTGCACCTGAAGTTCCTTGAGTTTCCCAAGAGTAATTTAATATGGCGCCTTAAAAAAATTGTGGCTGTTTCGGGGGTCAATTCGATTTCAAACGAAATTTTTCGTTCCGGTGGTAATTCTGCAACTCGTCCGAAAACACATCAATAAATTCCTTTACTATGGGGACCTTCTCTGGTCCTAACTGAGCTTCTTTATCTTTCCTTAGTATATTCACCAGATAACTGGTACATCCATTTTCCAATATCTTCTTTGCCTTTAATGCAGAAGTCAACGCCTTGGGAGCTTTGGGAACTTTCCCTAAATGCATAAACTTCTCACTTCTGGAAGGTTGACACGTAACCTTGCGGTATCGATGACTAATCTTAGCCGGGTATTTTCCCTAGGAAATCCGTTCCTAGGATGACGTTATAATCTTGTATATCGATTATTCTAAAATCAATATACAATTCCCTTCCACATATGACTATCGATACATGACGTAACCAATAATCAACACTTAATACCTCCCTAGAGGGTAGTGCAATTCTAAAGGTTTACTCTATCCTATCTCTTTTACTTCCTATTCGTTTCGCAAACTTAAGCAATGCAAACGAATATGTTGCTTTGGAATCAAATAAAATATATACATCAGTGTTGGCAACAGAAAACTAACATGTCACCACCGATGAGGTTCCTGCATCTTCTTCCTTCTTCATGTAGGCATAAATTCGCTCACTTGGTTCCGGAGCTTCTAGTCGCCCTTGACTAACACTAGGGACTTCAATTTGTGCCTGAACTTGAACCGTATGCAATTGGTTTCCTTGAGACCTCTACTGAGCATGACTGTTCTAACTTTGGGAATTAGAGAAACAATTCTTGGCGTAATGTCCTTCTTTCCCCAGGCATAGCACTTGTTCGTGCTAGCCTTGCATTCCCCTACATGTCTTTTCCTGCATTGACTGCAAAGGGGTTTGTTATTTCCTACACCTTTAATCCTCTTATGGGGTTGAACTTTTGATTTCTTTGCACTATTCACGTTCCATTTCCTCTTACTGTTAGCAGTGTAGTTGCGTCATGCTTGAACGTTCTAGGACGACCCTTGACTTGGAACACTTCCTTGTCCTTTTACTTGTATAGCTTGACTTTCCTTGGTCAAAGCTTTCTCCTCCTTCTATGCTTTGAAAATCCTTGCTCTTTCTTCCTTATCACGGGCAATTCTAAACTCAGCTTTGGTCGCCCGTTTGATGCAATCCTCTACATCCTTGGGAGCTTGCCCTCCAATATCGACCACAAGGGCATTGTCGATTTTGAACATTCTCATTAACCGTCTTATTCGTTCCCGATCAGTGGGTACTAACTCGGGACAAAGCCGTGCTAGCTGATTAAACCTCTTTACAGCGTCAGCTACGGATATATTGCCTTGCTTAAAATTATTAAATTCTTCTTGTTGGGCTGCCACGATTTCTACATTAAAATAAGCCCTGCCAAATTCTTCAACGAAATCTGGCCTTGTCATTTTGTCTACATTCCTTTTTTTCTCTACCGACTCCCACTGTCTCCTAGCATCTTTAGTGAGAGAAAACAAAGCGCATAGGACTTTTTCATAGTCACTAAGTCCCATAAATTTCAAAACCCTTTCTATACCTGTAAGCCAATCGTCGGCCTCTAAGGGGTCTGTAGATCTATCAAATTCCAGGGCCTTTATCTTCAGAATCTTTCATAAAATTCAGTAGTGGATACTACCGGAACAGCCATAGCAGCTGGTATATCAACCATTGATATCAATCATTATATATCTATCGTGTATTTTCGTTACTATGTTAGTACATACTATTAACTTAATAGTATCCAATCAATAACTGCATGTATTCAAACAACATAAATACATGCAAACATACACAATTACATGAACTCAATATCTTGCGTCATACATTTCATTTCCTTTACCTTCATACATTTCATTTCATAAGCATTCATACATTTCATTTCATAAGCATTCTTACATTTCATTTCATTTCCTTTCATACATTTCATTTCATTTCCTTTCGTACATTTCGTTTCATTTCATTTCATTTCATGTCATTCACTTTCATGTATTTCATTTCATAAACCTCTTTCATTTCCTTTTTACATTCTCCATAACATTACATGCATAACTAACATACATACATACATACTTTCCTTTCATACATAACTATTCATATCATCTCCGAGAGCAATTATCACTTCTGGCTACATATATCTTCTTGCCAAGAAGGACACCATTAGCCAACATACATACATATACAAAGGCATCAAAGCCCAAAACTGTACTAATATCTCATCTATGTACGTCATAATACACAAAGATTTTCTTATGAAATTTTTTTTGTCGAACTCGACTTTAAACATGTCACTATATTCGGAACCCTCCTTAGGATTCCTCTTCTTCCTCCATATCCGAATCAGTCGACTTATCATCACTTGCGATTATAGGCTCTAGAGGCACAGGCTCTTCATCAATGTTATCATTATTATCATCATCAGCATCATCATCATCATCCATACCTACTGGAGGATCTTCTAATGGTGCGGCTACATTCTGGTCTGCATGTAATGCCGCCATAAGAGAATCATGAATACTAAGGTAATTTCGGGGATACGGTATTTACTGCTGGACCGCATTGGGAAGATTTCTCCAAATCACATCTTAAATGCACCGTAAGGGTAATTGTGGCGGAATCAATGGTACCATAGTACCACAAAATTTAAGAATGTAATGATCTACCAGTTTGCCTACGTATCTTCCTTATACCGATCTTACTCATAGGTACAATCGGTGTCTCCCATCCGCTCATAACATCGAAATCACCTAGACTGGAATAACGTTTGCTGGTGGTATGGGTGCAACTTAGCTAGAATTTGTCCTCTAAAACCTTACCAATCTCGTGGTTGCTTGTCAAGTTCAATCCTTAACCATATACTAAGGCTTCCCTCATCAATAATCCTGAGGCCAATAAAACTAGAAGATGCGGTGGCATATGACAAGCGTTAAAAATCACTTTAACTAAGCCATTCGGTCTACACCATTGGCTGCCGACTCCCATAATTCCGCGGTGGCATCTCCTCTTGAAAAGCAATGCTGACTCTTCGATCAGCTTCCATATCACAATCATGATGCGGCTCCACCATATACTATATTTATTGTCGTAATTAACATAACAGTATCATATAAAATAGTACTGAACATTCTTATACTTAATATCAAACAATCTTACTTGAGCGATGGCAATGGAGCAGACGACGATGTGCAGTAGGATGGCAAGATTTCCTCTCTGATACCAACTGTCACAACCCGCCTTTTCGGGCTATGATAAAACTCTTTCTTACTTACTTTAGGGCAAAAATTTAGGAATTTTTTTTTTAAAACGGAAATAAATATTTACTTACATTAACTTTGATAACTCCCAAAATACTTTCACATATTTGTATTTACATAATTAATACTTTAACTTTCATAACATCTTTCTTTTAATCATTTCATATCAAAATAACTTTAAACATGCGTGGCGGAAAACATTATAGCAGCGGACTCCATACCCAATCTGCACACCTCATCCGTTCGCCAGCTCATCATTACGACTCATTCTGACCTTTTCGTCGGAATACCTACAGCATGAAAAACTTAATGAGCTAACGCCCAGTAAGTCCCATAAATCCCACATGGATATTCACATGAATGCATGAATCAATTATGCTTTCTTATAAACTTTCTTTATTCTCATCATTTCTTATCTTTACTAGGCCCCAAGTGTTCGTACCATTGCGTAATTTTATTTAGGTCTACGTAACACCGTGACCGTAATATATCCTTTAAACTCCCCTTGAGTTAGGAGCCAGTACGACACTTTTCTTAATTTCTGGTGATACATTTACCAGTCTATTTATTATGGTTGACATACCATACATGAAGTGATAATCACATATTATCCATGAAACATAAATTCTCTTGCATAGCATAGTACACACAGGTACTTACTTTTTATACACACTGGTACACATTAATATACGCACAGGTATATAGCATAATGTACTCACAGGTACTTAACATAAAATGTACACACAGATACATACTTTATACATACTCAAGTATTTATCATTGTCCACACAGGTACAAAATCATGATACACATGCTCATTTTCATTATTGTACACACAGGTACACAATATATTATACACACAGGTACAAAATCATGGTACACATGCTCATTTTCATTATTGTACATACAAGTACATAACAGCTTGTACATACTGGTACACATTAATATGCTCACACTTATTCATACATGACTATACCCCTAGGTATTCATATCATGGCAAACATACAAGTTTACACTTAATTATATGCACAGGTATACATATACACACAGGTACAAAATCATGATACACATGCTCATTTTTATTATTGTACACACAGGTACACAATATATTATACACACAGGTACAAAATCATGGTACACATGCTCATTTTCATTATTGTACATACAAGTACATAACAGCTTGTACATACTAGTACACATTAATATGCTCACACTTATTCATACATGACTATACCCCTAGGTATTCATATCATGGCAAACATACAAGTTTACACTTAATTATACGCACAGGTATACATATACATACATTTCTTTCTAAACCTACATTTCATACTGTAGGTGGGAAGGGTACTTACTTGATGCGAATGTCGGGCAACTTAACCTCGATTTCCCTTCTCCTAGACTCCTAGGATCCTGTTGGCCAATTACAAAGCCATTAGCTAAATTTCACTATGTTTCGATACGAAACATCCGTTAGTTAATAAATTGAGTTGCATTACTATGTACAACTTTAGAAACCACTGGTTTTTTTCTTATTTCTATCTAACTTTATCCTATCGTTTCTAACGAATGGCGGGAATCTTTCTAGTCATTTTCTTATTCCATTGGAAACATTTTAATACGGTTCGGGTTATTTGGACAAAAATGACGATTTTGCCCTCCGTGGGTCCACTAACCTACCAGAACTCGATTTCGTTATTCTTACGAAAATAACCATATACTAATTTCAAAATAACACCCTAGTATGTCAAATCTCTTTATTTCTCAATTATGCCCCATTTTCATAAAACTTTGCAGTTTAGTCCCTGAACTGAAAATTTGACGATTTTACCCCCGGGACTAAAATTTACTTCTTTGCATTAAAATTTCCTATTTTTCTCAATGATCATTTTTACTTAAGGTACCATACCTTAAATCATTTGCAAAAATAATATTTTTACCATTTAACATTTTTTTCACTTTTAACATATTCTTGAAAAATCAAAAACTCACAAACGATTGAGTTTTTAGACAAACCGTGCGCGCAACCTAACAGTTTCATCGAGATCTACAACTTTCATGTTTTAACTTTTCCCAAAATCTCACTGTACAGGGGCCTTTTTGACTATTTTTCAAATCTGCCGAGAAGGAACTTTTTCTTTCAATTTAGTCCCTTTGGCATTTTTACAAAAATCCGTTTCAAACTTGCAATTCTACCCCTGCAGAAACCATTCCATGCCTTAATTCACACATTCTCATGCTCAAACATCACTTTTACAAAGTCAAACATCAAAATTACAAAATTAACACTTTTTGCAAAAATTGCCATTTTGCACTATAAACCAAAGTTTCACAACTCAAACTTGCCAATCATCACATATACATAAAATTCCAGAAAATACATGTTCAAAACCCCTCATGGGTTTGAAAGAATAAAATCAAAACAAAATTCAAAACTTTAAACTTTAAAACTTACCCAAATAACACTTTTTGGATTTCTAGCCTTCAAAGGCTTCTTGAACTTCTTCTTGGACTTCCTTTTCATGCAAAAATAGCATGGATTAATCTTTGCCCTTTACCCATGAAAAATCCCTTGAAAACTCATGAAAAAGTTTAGGATTTTACCTTAAAACTTGTGGGAAATCCTTGTTCTTGCTTGTAAAACTTGTTTGGGGTTATTTTTGCAAATTTTGGGGGCTAAGAAATTTTTTTAGAGACCTGGACATGGCTGCCGAATCTTGGAAGGAAAGAAAGGAAGTGAATTTTTGTGATAACTTTGCCTTAAATGCATCCTTATCACATTTGGTGACTCATGGTAACCCATGAGTATACCACTAGGTGTCCTCATCTTATTGGGCCACATTGCATGGCTTGTTGGCCCAATAGAATTCAAGCAAATGTCCACTTTGTGGAGTTAAAAATTTATACTGTGTAATTTTTTACCACACAGTATTTTTCCTATACTGCCGTGGTCAATTCAGTATACTTTCTATCCTTAGACTGTATAAAAATATTTAACTTACTTTTCGTTTACTTTTTGAGGCCAATCATAACATTTTTCGTATCTGCGTTTTCATTTAGCAGTATTCTTATACTGCTCTGGCCTCCTTTCTACCCCCGGTTAGGGTTAGGACAACCTCTATGTCCTATTTACATTCTAATCATTCTTTCATTTATATCACAATTTTACAATTAATTGTGACATGAAATTCATTTTATGGATATTATACACAAATCTCTGAGTCATCAAACTCATAAAATTTGTATTTTATAATATCCACCATTGCATTACATATGCCATAAAATTTGCAATCAATGCCGCTCATTCATATTTTATTGTAATTTTCACATAAATTACAATTTTTACAAAATTTTACATTTTTAAGAATAAATTCATTAATTAAACCTAATTAAATATTAGGTTTTATTGATGACGTTTTCTCGGTCATTACATATATACACAATCAGCACAACTATTTTCTCATCATGTGAATGTTTAATGAACATTGTATGATCACCTTGCCCTTGAGTGAATCCTTGACTTTTAACGAACTAAGTAATTTTCTCAAACCACTTGGCCACTGTTTCAATTCATATAAAGATTTCTTCGGTCTACACACCTTTGTACCAAACTTTTCATCAAATCCTGAAGGCGCATCCATGTACACTTACTCCTCTAAGTCTCCATTGAGAAATGCATTCTTGACATCCAATTGCTATAGAGGCTAATCAAGGTTAGCAGCAAGTGACAAGCGAACTCTTACGGTATTTAGTTTTATAGCGAAAATTTATAGGTAGTCAATGCTGTAGGTTTGAGTGAATCCCTTGGCAACTAACCATGCTTTGTATCATTCTAGGGAACCATCAGAGTTATACCTGACAATAAACACCTGTTTGCACCCTACAGTTGTCTTTCCTCTCGGGCAAGTTTACTAACTCCCATGTGTTACTCTTTTCAAGAGCCATCATCTCCTCTAAAATAGCCTTCTTCCACTCAAGGACTTTTAGAGCATCCTGCACACCATTAGGAATCTCCATACAAGACAGCTATGAGGTAAAAGCATGAAAGAGAGGTGAAAGGTTTTTGTAAGACACATAATGCGATAAGGGATGTTGGGTACAAGACCGCACACCCTTTTGGTGTGCGATGGTGTGCGATGGGAAGGTTGGAATTATTCGACTCAGAATTGGTATATGGTGCAATTATCAGCTATGAGACTTAGAATTTGAAGATGAAGTAGGTTTAGCATTTTGTGGAGACTCGATAAGAACATTACCTAGGGGAATCACGGATTCTAGGCAATGCCAGGGATTGGAAGGTCCGTTCTTTTGAGTTGCCTTTCGTCTCAAATAGACAATGTCAAATGGTTTCAACCCTCTAGCTCTCTTGTTAAAAATCATGGAGTCATAATCATCATGAGATGGCACAGTAGGAGAACCTACATTCTTTGTATTTAAAACACCCAGTTTACTTCTATCCGATATAAAGACATATGAATTTTTAGGTAGAATGGTCAAGGTGGGAGGAGAATTATTTTGAGTATATTTGGTTTGAAAAACATCATCATTATGAGACTTCGAATCTTCAGTTTGGTTCCCCCCCTGAGGATGGGGTAACAAACATTTTTTTGGAAATAGGATCAAAGCATTTATACCCCTTTTGATTAGGAGCATAGCCAACAAACAGACATTTTATGGCTCGATGCTCAAAATTTCCATGATTGTTATTGTGAATGTGAACAAATGCGGTATAACCAAATAGCTTTAAGGGTAAAGAAGAAGATAGCCTATATGTTGGGTAAATTTTATAAAGCACATCAAGAGGTGTTTCAAAGTTCAAAACTCTATTAGGCATCCGATTTATAAGATATGTAGCAATAAGAACAACTTCCCCCCAAAGATATTTAGGTATCTTATTAGCAAAAAGCAAAGCTCAAGCTACTTCCAATAGGTGTTTGTTTTTTCTTTTAGCCAAACCATTCTGTTGTGGAATGTTAATGCAAGAACTTTGGTGAATACTTCTTTTTCAAGGAAAAAATGACTCACACACTTTTTGAAATACTAGCAACCATTATCACTTCGTAAAATTTGAATGGGTTTTTGAAATTGTGTTTGTACCATGGTGTAAAAGTTTTTGAAAATTTC
This sequence comes from Artocarpus heterophyllus, assembly GCA_025403435.1. NCBI lineage: Eukaryota > Viridiplantae > Streptophyta > Magnoliopsida > Rosales > Moraceae > Artocarpus > Artocarpus heterophyllus. The sequence goes on from CM046336.1 coordinate 11,997,997, forward strand.
TTTCACTTTAGATTTTTCTTTCATCAAATAAACCCAACTTAATCTTGTGTGATCATCAATAAAAATTACAAACCACTCTTTATCGAAAAATGTAGATGTTCGATATGGACCCAAGATATCACTATGGATCACAATAAATGGTGTGGTTGGTTTGTAAGGTTGAGGGAAGAAATATGCACAATGATATTTCGCAAACTGACATACTTCGCATTGAAAAGAAAATGGATTCTTATTCCGAAATATATTTGGAAACAAGTGTTTTAAATACTGAAAATTAGGATGGCCTAAACTATAATGCCATAACATAATATCACTATTCTTGAGAGCAAAAGCAAAATTTAAATAAGTACTTTCACATTGTCCATTCGAGTAAGATCCATCTTCAAAGTAGTAAAGTCTATCCTTTTCCTTAGCACTGCCAATCATCCACTCGTGGTCAATTCCTGAAACTCACACTAAGATGAATGAAAATTAGCTTGACACTGCTGATCGGAAGTGATTTTACTAATGGACAACAAATTACGAGACATATTAGGGACGTGGAGAACATCAAGAAGAATTAACAATGGAGTAAGTTTGACTGTTCCTTTCCTGGCAATGACTGAGAGTGAACAGTTGGTAATCTTGACCTTTTTATTGCTTGTATGGGGACCATAAGCTTATAATAACTTGAAGCAACCAGTCATATGATAGGTTCCACCAGAATCAGTGATCCACGAATCATTAGAATTAGGAATGATACTCAAACATGCAGTGGTCAGAGAATTACCTTTTTGAGCAACAAAACAAGATAGGGTTAAAGAAAATTTTGGGAATTGGAATAATTTGTACAGGTGTTCCTTGGTGAAAGGGATTGCCTTTGAGTTGATAGAAGACCCTTCAAGTTGATAGAAGACTCTTGAGGATTTTCAGTTGTGGCTTGGTAGGCTCAATCATTGCGTTTGGACTTTGTCTTCTAGTTTGCTGTTTACCATGTAGTTTTCAACAACTCTCCCTCGTATGCCACAGTTTTTTGCAATGTTCGTACCATGGCTTCTTATGACCATTGTTTTCAGAGTAAACACATTTGGATACAATGGTCGAGCCTTCAGTTCCTAGGTTGGGAACGGTTTCTTTGCTATGTAGCATCATTTTCCTCCTTGCTTGTTCACGTCTCACTTTAGAAAACACCTTCCAAATAGGAGGCAGGGGTTTCCTCCCAAGAATGCAGCCTTGAACGTTATCCAAACTCCGATGAAGGCCAGCTAAAAACGTGTAGACCTAATTGTCTTCATCTCTCTTCTTATGACAAGTGTAGTCATTTGAATTCTCCCAAACATCGTCATAGCACTGATCAAGGCCTTGTCATAATGTCACAAATTCATTGTAATAAGTGGTGACATCATGGTCACTTTGCTTAGATTACCAAAGTCGGGTTTTTAGCTCAAATATTTGAGAAGGATTTTCAAGAGCCGAGTAAAGTTCGCAAACAGCTTCCCACATGTCTCAAGCAGTACGAAGAAATAGATGTGGCTTCCTAGTGGTTGGCTCCATTGAATTAATGAGCTAAGCAATAACAAGGGAGTTCTTGGACCGCCATTTTTTCAGGTGAGGATCTCCTGTAGTAGGTTTAGTTGTCTCGCCAGTCAAATGTCTGATTATGCCCCTACCATCAATAGCCAACTTCATAGATTGAGCCCACTCAAGGTAATTCTGCCCATTGAGTTTCATAGTTGTGAGTTGTATGGTGGAATTCTGCGAACCAAAATTTGCAGAAACAAGGATGGAAAACCTGTAGAGGTAGGGTGGCTGATTTTGGAAGAATCTGAGGAGATGGTGGGGTTGTGTTTTGCCCCGATCAAAGCTGCCTTAGAGGACATTGTGAAGGAAAGAGAAAAAACACAGTGGCTCTGATATCATGTAGTTTTCTAAGTGAAAAATAATCTCTATTGCCATTAGAAGGATTGTACATGGCTTTATATAGTGTTACATCGCTAATAGGCAAACAAATCCTAGTGGGATCCCATAATTGACTCTATACCTAATTTAGACAGCCTAACATTAGGTAACTAAAAGTCCAACTATGCAACAAAGTTGTCAATTTCTAACAATTACAATTAATGCACATGTTTCACAATCCCTAGAATAGCCTTATTAGCCCCTACAACTCCAACACCATCCTATTGGCATCAGTAAAAGGACCAAAACCTGATCCACAGGAAATATAACAGGTAGATTGTGGTTTAACATTGCAAAGGACAATCTAAACCTAAGGCAATTACTTAAGTAGCACAATATTTCTTCCAAAGACGATGGTTCTCATACAAACCAAAACAGCTTGGGCCAAAACATGACACATATATTCAATTACATATTTCTGGATGATATGATCATAATTTGATCACTCAAGTTATTGCTCGTAAGAGTACTTTCCACCAAAAGAAAAACTAATCAATAGGAGGATAAAATTAAGAAACAACATTTTAACACATTTACTTTTAGTAGCCGTTTCCCTTTTGACATATATGCTTCTTCGCCACAGAGCTTCATCAAGCAAGTTGCAAATAACAGATCAGAAAGGTACATAATAAATAACATCTTAGAGCCGTTACTAATCTGCAATTCTTCTGCAGTTTAATGTAGTCATTTTTTTAGGTGTGGGAAACAGGTAAAGAGATCAGCCTTAGGGTGCTTTGCTTGGGCATGTTCCTGACACTTCACCTCTGTTGTGGTACACATGAATGTCTGCATGCACACCTTGCGCTGCATTCAGTAACAATTACGGACCACCAGATGCGTCGTCGTCGTCGAAGGAACCAGTCGCAACCACAAAGAGTGATTGAACAACAGCAAGTTAAAAGTCATTATCTTTGTTAGCGCTAATGGAGTCTAATGAGTTGCACAAAAATAACAACAACAATGTTCTGAAAGCTATAGCTTCATACGACTTCTCATCATCAAAGAATGAAATATCCAAAAGAAAGTTCCAGAGAACAAAAGAATAACTGCAAGTTCAAAAGCAGAAAGGAATATTGGAATACAAACAAATGAGATTCTACTTGTTTTTTCCGGACTTCGTAACAAAGACTAAGCAAATAGAAAATGCAACTCTTAGAAATTTCTGATTGTGTCAATAAAATAAAGGAGGGTATATCTGAATTCTGAATAGTAAGCCCCACGCTTGGAAGGAGCTGAAATCAAAGCAGAAACAATGGAATTAACAGGAGAAGCAATACCATGAGACAGATTAAAGTAAAAAATTTTAAACTAAGGATGCTGAGAGGAAGAAATCTTGGAATAAGCTTAATACCCTCCTCGCAATATAACTTTTTAGGCTTAAAATAACAACCAGAAGGCATAGTTAAACCTCTCCAAGAAGCAACACAACTCACATCCATAATATATTTATATATAATTGCCAATGCATAAGAACATAAAAATTCATATTACAAACCCAAGTGTCTAACAGGGAAATATATATATATACATACGTGTGTGTGTGTGTGTGTATATGTATATTCAGCGGCTTATACGCTTATCAGACACTGATATATAACTTGGACAAAAACTATATGACAAGTATTCTAGCAAACATGTATATTAAGAAAAACAAAAGATACCCACAAGCTCCCAGTTAAAATAGCACAACAAATAGCAACACAAAAAACAAAAAAATCCACATAGCTTGCAGAGAGACTACCTGGATAGACATAGCTTTCTAGTTTGAATCAAGCTGGCTGCCTAAAAAAAAACAACCAGCACGTTTAAGACCCAAATTACGAAATACAGATCCACTAAATCTGATGATGAACAACTCGAAATATATACAGAAAAAAGTACCCTTTACGGGCTTTTGTTTCTCCATGCTCTTCTCGCGGGCCATCTTGGACTTCTGACCGTTGCCTCCTCCCATGGCTGATGGTGAAGGATGGGTTTAGCAGGGAAGGAAGGGCAAAAAGGTTTGTTCTTTCGATTCCCTGAAATTTTTTTAATATATTTTGTCGAATTTTATAATGAAATTAATTGATTTGCATGAAGCAGGCAGGGTATCATGAGAACGACATGGCGGTTTTGCCTATAAAAATTTCCTGTTGTTTAAGGTTGGGGTGGGGGGAACCGCAGCGCAAACGTAATGCTTTTGTCGTTTTACGTGAGTGCATGGAACCAAATTCCTAACACTTAAATTTCAACATGTAAGGCCATTATGTTACTATATACAATTTTCATATATTAAATATATTTAAGTTAGATGTCATAAAAAGATTTAGTGGATTAAACTTTTTACACCTTAAAAAAGTCTTGCATTGACTGACATGCTGTTAAAACAATTATACCCTCTTGATCAACAAGCATTTCAACCAAAAAATCATAGATCTTAATTTGTATAAACCGTAGAGCTTAAGGATATTTTTTATATTCTAAATATATTGTGTGATATGATTGTGATATTTTCTATAAATATTTTTTTTCTTGTGGTATAAAACAATCCAAGTCTAAAATTTATGGCATTTTTATAAAGACCTCCATACTACAGTGTTCAAGTTCTAATGTTAAGTTTCAACTTGTTTTTAAATACTTTATAAGCATAAGATGCACGTTTTTTAGCCGTTTGAAAATTTGGTTATATGAAAAAGTTTGGTGAGATCAAATTTATTAAAATATTTTTTATAATAAAATTTAAATTGTTAAGATACTTCAAGTTTAAATTATTAATTCAAATTAAATTGACTTCCAAATGTCCCATTTGCTTTTCATGTTTATCAAGGTATTTGGCAAGTATGGTTAAAACTAATTTTTTAGTTCAAAACATTGTAACATACGAGAGATTTATACTATAGTAACTTTTTGCTTTTAATTATAGTATATGAGAGCTTTATATTATTTGGTAACTAAAAAGTTGGTTCTAACTATGCTTGCTAACTTGGTTTTAAATACTTTATAAGCGTAACATGCACATTTTTTAGCTGTTTGAAAATTTGGTTATATGAAAAAATTTTAGTTGAGATCAAATTATTTTAAATATTTTTATAATAAAATTTAAATTGTTAAGATGCTTTAAGTTCAAATTATTAATTTAAATTGAATTGACTTCCAAATGTCTCATTTGCTTTTCCTTAGATATAATAAAAGAGGTGATGAGGAACATTGTTTCTTTTTTCGTCAACCAAAACGCACCATTTTGGTGCTTTGATTTTTTTTTTCTTTGTTCTTTTTTCAAACTTTTTTTATCATTTTTTAATTTTTTTTCCTCCCTTTCTTTTGCTTCACTTTTTTTCCTAGGTTTCATTTGTCTATTGTAATGTCTTATCTTTAAAATAAAAACCTGCAGTTTTGACCCTTTAAGCAAAAAAATTGTTTCTTAGACCTCCAATATAAGTTGTCTTTATAATAATTCCATTACTTGTAATTAATTTTCACTTATATTGCTATTAGTTTCCGTCATTATTTTCATAGTTAATTTTTTGTGTGTATCAATGTTGTCATGGTCATGATTGAAGAACTAAATCAAATGTTACTTGGTTAATGAAATAAATAGTTTAGATTCTATTAGGGTGTTTGAGAGAGTAGTTTAAATCAAGTTTGAGTTTGAGAACTGTAGCATGTAAAAGCTTTATACTATTCACAGTTCAAACTATTAGTTTGAACTACTCTTCCAAACAACCTATATAACTAATAAACCGTCTCTTTTCAAACAGAATCTAACTTGAGGGTTTTTTAAAAAAGATAGAGTAATAAGAAAACAATTTTGATTTAAAAAAAAAAAAACAAATTGTTTTATCAGTCAAAATCCCTTTCGTTCCTTTTAAAAAATTAATTTATTTGTTTCTGTAACTATTTTACTACTCATCAAGCCCCGTCCATCATACCCATCCCAAATTTTGTTTTAAAACAATCAATTTACTAATTAAGAGATCCAAACTGTATAATACATTAAATCCTAACGCAATTAGATCCAAAATGTGTCAATGGTCAAAATAAAATATGCATATCCTCAAAAGCTATTTCTGTAGCTTTTTCTTTTTGAATTTCTAAACAAAATTTTATATTTTTATGGTTTTGGTACTCTGTTATTTTGAAAATGTTAATTTGGTACTCTATAATTTTCAAAAATATCATTTTGATATCGTAATCTTGTGTTTTTTGATGTGAAATTTCCTACTTTTTTTCATTTATGATTCCTATATTAATTTTGTAAAGAATAATAGTAAATCAAAATAAAAGATAAAATAAAACTCATCAAAGAAAATCATATGAGTAGATTTATTCATTTTTTATATTTATTTTCTTTGATAATGTTAATAATAATATGAGGTCCATTATTAAAATGGTATGTAAGAAATTTTATATCATTAAATACAGGTTAGTATACAAAAATCATATTTTTGAAAATCACATAGTGTTATTTTGATATTTTTCAAACAATAAAGTATTAATGTGATGTTTTTTCTAAAATACAAATACCAAAATAATAATAACTTTAAAGTTTTTCTTCTATTTTTTTTTATTCATATTCTATCATATGAAAACTTCAATTACAACTCAATATGTACATTGCACGGACCAAGACTAGTCATGTTTACTAGTTTGCTGTTTTGCTATTGTTTTACAAGAATCGATATCTTGCTTTTCAGCGTAAGCGATTTGTCGTTTCTTAGATTTGGGGTCTTGAAAAAGTTGTCGTTTGGCTTAGAAGAGTATGCTCTGTGCAGTCATTCTACGACTTAGATAACACGTCGTTCCCCTTTTATAAGGTAAAGATAAAGGTAATGATTTGCTGTCGTTTTAGCAGTTCAGGAGTGTGAGCTTGAGTTTTATGCGAAAGTCCAAAAAGTCAACCTTTGAGTTATCTCTACATTCTTGATAATCTCAAGATTATCTCTTAAGTTTTAATTAGAGTTAAATATATGCAATTTCTCAGTGAGAAATAAAAAAGATACTTATTTGTTTTTAGCCCTTAAATTTACAAAAAGAAATAATAATAATTTTAATTTCAATCAAATTTAATGATTTGAAAATGTGCCCACACTAATAAAGGTTCTTACTTGAAAAGTTCCTAAAAAACAACCTTTTAATTGGTCAAGATTTTTGAAATACCTTTAAACATCTCAGTTTTTACAATAATTGTTACCCATAAATTATTTGAAAAAATTTTAGAAATAAATTTTAAAAACTTGATAAAATAGTGAAGAAAAATAACCAATGTGTTTGGACGACTACATAGTAGGGTTCATTGTAGGACGAGACCGGTCTAACAAGTCTAAGTTTGAATCTAACCAATTATATGTGGTTGGTGAAAACACCAGACTTTATGTAGAATTAGACCAATCTGACCTGCTAATTTCTTAGTTTTTTAGAATATAATTTATTTTATTTAAACTTTCACTTTATTTTCATTAAATTTAATTTATTAGATAATATTATTTAGTTTCACAGTTTTCTCTAATAGTTAAAGTAATGTTTATAGCCTGTTTGGTACGCGCCACAAGCTATGCACAGTCTACTCTCAAATTATCAGGTTTTTCGGATTAAACCATTTTGATGGTTTGAAAAAATTTCAAACTAGATAGGACCGTTTTAACTATTGCAACCGGACCGAACCAATCTATTTCAAAATGATCTGGTATAGTTTATTAACCACGGTTTTGGAGTTTAGATTTTTTTGTGGTTTTTATTTTTATTTTTATTTTTTTATAGACTAGGTTTTATACTTTTAGAACACTCTAAATATAGCCAAACCCCAAAGTTAAAACATCATTCTAAAAGAAAACTGAAAATAACAAGCAACAAATATTAAACACAACACAAAACTACAATCTAAAGCAAAATATGAATAATACAATCATAACTCCAAACTCTAAGTATAAATAATATAGTGACTAGTGAGAAGGTAAAAAACTTAATTTTAATTAACTAAGGATACATTTTTTATTATATGCACATATAAACAATCTGTTTTGATCCGAATTGCCACAAAAATATTATAAACTGGACCAAATCGTTTACAAGTGATCCTATCCAGTGTTATATCACCAGAGAAACTGTTTGGTTGTGGAACCGGACTAGTAGTCTGAAAACCGCTGGATTGGTCTAGTCTGACTTTTTTTTTTGGGTTTTTTTGCATGCAGGTTTGAATTGATGCGGTTTAGAAAATTGTAGTTTAACGGTAGTTTTGAAATGATGTTTAGAATGTAAAAGCCTGAAACAAGAATAACAAACACCATACTAAAAAATTAGTATTTAAAAAATTATGATTTTTAAAAAAAAAACGAAAATAAAAAGGGTTTTTATTGCAGAGAATGACACGTTTTAAACTATCAGCATTATTTTTAATTATTTCTTTACTGTATATACCAAATGCACGTTTTTTATAAGCCCATAAGTTTAAAACCATTTAAACTACTTTCAAACCTACGCATCAAATGGGCTATTAGACATTATAGTTAAGGACACTTGTGTCATTTTATCAATTAACCAGGGAAAAAGTTATGATATTCTTCTTCTGAAAATTTGAAGAAATAATTTTAAAATAAGTAAATTGCTGTCATCCTCCATGAACTATTTAAAAAGTGAAGAAACGGTTTCGGTTCTTTGTTTTTATTCTTAAATTGTCCTAAACTCTTGAAATAAAACCAAGAGAACGTCATTAAAAATTGGACAAAAAAAAGATATTTTAGTAAAATAATAACAATAACAATAATATTTATTTATTTATTAATAAAAAATGACAAAACATAAAAACAAAGAAACACGAGGAGATACTTCCTAAGTAGTACGGTTTTGAGCGTCAAAAACAGGTAAAAACGTAGAATAATGCTCCACTTCACACATCAATCGTCATTAAACATATATGTTCATTAACCAAAAAAATAAAAAATCGTAAAAAAAAAAAAACACCTTGAACTCTCACAAGCTAAAACTTATCCTAAAAAAAGTTGTTGCTCTTATAATTCACTAGTAATGCGCTATAAAAAACCAAAACAAAAACAAAAACAAAAAAGAGCAAAAATCAATATAATCTCTTTTAATTATGTACAAAAGCGCCGGCCCTTTCAGGATATCTATGAACAGCTTTTCTATTTCTTCTTCTCGGAATTGGAGGAGGTGCTTCTGAAGAGGGCACCTCTTTCTCTTTGGGTTCTGTTATTGCCTGTAGATCTTTCTCGTCAACTTCTTCTTCTGTCTTTTGTTTTTCTTTTTTATGTTTTTTGCTGCTTTCTTTGGCTTTTGTAGTCATCTTCAAGGACTGCCTGCAGCCAAAAGAAAAATATACGAGAATTGAGAGAGAAAATAACTTGATAAGAAATATTTGTATTTTATGAATTATCAAGCCTTTAAAGAAAATACATGTATCGGCCCTTGTTATATATACACAAATCATAATGATAATCGAAGTCATAATAATAATCAAATTCAAATAATCTTAAGGAATATTCATTGAATAAAATATCTTAAAACAGCTCTAATTCTAATAAAATTCTAATTGTCTTCTCCATCATTTATACCAATCCAATCTGAATCTAGTATTTTTGTGGTTAAAAAAAAAAAAAGTAGTGAAATGTACATTGCTATATAATACAATGACAGATAAAAGATTAGTTTGAGAAGTAGTTAAAGAATTACGTGGTAATTTAATAAACTTTAATCAACTTTCAGCTAAAATCTATATAGTTAATAATTTAAATGGGCACGTATTTTATATTTATAAGGTAATTTGTTATACGTGAGTTCCAATTCTATTTGGACTATGATATTGCATGTTTCTTTTAATTAGCTTGGCGAGAAGAGAAAGCATAAAGAAGTTTGAGTATTTAATTTCTGCAATTACCATCCAAAAGAATTCGATTTCTAAAGTAAAAATCTCGTTATATATCTCAGAAAAAAAAAAAAGAACCTCCTTGTGTATACTCCTAAAAAAACTCCTAGCATGTATAAAAAGTTGTCTCTCTTTTCTTATTTCTTTTTTGTTTAAAGTTTAATGTCGTTTGTATTAAAAAAATTTACTCTAGTCAAGCGTTTCACTTCTTGTTTAAAAAATGTGATGTCGTTTCTTAGTTTTAAAATCTGTCATTGTTCCCAAATAAACAAATAAGAAAAAAGAAAACGCAAACCTAAAGAATGAAATAGAATAATGTCAATATTCAGCACAAAAAAATGTAATAACAAAAATAAAAAGGAGAGAAAATTATGCAATGTAACCTACTAGTACTAACGTGGTAATCTAGGATTTGAAGGATGTGAAATTGGTGCAAGTGCATTATGTTGTTCTTTTCTATTCTATGATAATCAGCCAAGAAAAAAAAAAAAAAAAGGTTCTGTATGGACTCAGATTTCTCTCTTTCTATTATGTTCCAATCATATCTGGAGTGGGATTTCTCTCTTTCTTCTTGTTAATTTGAAATGGGTTCGGTTTAAGTATTTAACTCCTATGAAAACTAGGACTTCTGTGAAATTGGTATAATCCTACAATATTATTCAAAAAAGCATTGGATTTTCTATATTATAACTGAAATCGCCGAGTAGAGAATGTCCACATATTGTTAAAGCTAGTTTTCTAGTTTTCTATTTTCTCCCCTTCAATGCTTTCTACAAGAAAAACCTCAAAAGTGTGCTATATGGAGTAGGGTATACACTCAGGGTAGAGTCAGAAAAATTAGTCTAGAATTTGAGTATAATTTTAGGTGAGGCGGAGTATAATTTTAATAGGGTGAAATGTGATTTTCATAAAGCTTTACAAACAATGTTAGGAGGAAAAAAAAAGTTCCACCCATTCTGATCTGTGAGTAGTTTCGTCCTTATATATAATATACATCAATACTTTTGGTTCGCCTTTAATTATTGACATGAGGAATAAAGAGTTCTATGGATAAGAGAAATATATGTAACATAAGATAAAAGAAATATATGTTAAAAAAAAAAATTTGTCCATCCTGGTCTGTAAGAAGCTCACTAGTTTTGGCCCGCCTTTAATTCTTAACATGAGGAATGAAGAATTGTATGGATAAGAGAAATATATGTAACATAAGATCCAACAATATTACACGTTCTTTCTCTCCGCCCTCCCTCTCAAGAAGAGAAAAGAGGAAACATGTTCCTATATTAAATCAGACTAAACAAAATAGACATTTTCATTTACAGGCTTCCTCGTCTCTTCTCTTTATATTCAGGATCAATCTGAGAAAACCTTTCCTTGCTTCCTTTCCTCCTCTTCAGCTTTAATCCAAGCAGCCTACCCAAAATGAGAAACAACAAGTAAATTCAAAAGAATGGATAAACAAAAAGTTTAACAAAGTAAAGCTATCAACAGAGGAGATTTGATTTTACCTTGTCCCGTTCGAGTTTTGATAAATGTGGCTTCATGGAATTGCCTAGACTTAAGCCACCCCAGGCTTCTTGCAATTCCCTCTCTCTTGCCTCTCTTCGAGTCACGGAGACTCTAGCACGGTCCTCTGGTTGCTGGGCAGCAGCCAGTTTTTCCCTCTCAAGTCTTGACTTGTGTTTAACCAGAACCTGGTCCAAACCGCCAGCTTCCTCCACCTGCGGACGTATATTTGGCGGGTCTTTCTTCACTTTCATGGCTGCTTCTTCCTCTAAACTGGCTCTCATCTTCTCTCTCTCCAGCCTGGAAACGTGTTTTACCAACACTTTGTCCAAGCTTTCGTATTCCGTGCCAACATTTCCACCATGTTTCTTTTGGAGTTTATCATATCTGCTATCATGACCCAATGCCAAGGCTTGCATCTTCTCCCTTTGCAGCCTGTGTACCGGCTTAACCAAGATCTTGTCTAGGCTATCTTCATTCTCTTTAGTCTCAGCCCTCATATTTAAGTTGACATTTTCTTTCCCCTTGAGGCCTTCATCAGAATGAGAGCTAGAATTTCTCTCCTCCTGTGTGACTGAAGCAGACGAATCAACTAAGTTTCTGTCCTTTGCCTCTTGGACCTCTTTTTCTAGTTTCGATATGTGTTTCACCAAGAACTTATCTAGACTGGGGAGTTCCGAACCATCTTCTTTAACGCGACTATAGGAGCTGGTTGGTTCTCCTTCCATTTTTTTTCCATAATTCTTCCTTGCTTCTTCAATCTCTTTTTCAAGTTTTGAGGAATGCTTAACGAGCACACTTCCCAAATCTGTAACGGCATAAGATGAAATTGTGTCTCCTTGCAAACTGTTATTGCCCGTTTTAGAATCCACTACTGGTTTTTTCTTTCCCTCTTCAATCTCTCTCTCAAACTTTGCTGAATGCTTCAAAAGGATGCTTCCCAAGTCTGGAATAGTCTTGGTTGAAGTTTCACTTTTATCTGAAGTACTAACAGAATTCTCAACTATTCCTTGCTTAGAAGACTCCTTCCTGCTGTTCCTGGCTTCTAGAACTTCTCTTTCAAGTTTTGTCATGTGCTTTACTAAAAACTTGTCTAAACTTGGGAGTTCTGGTTCTGTTTGCTTCTTTCCTGTTCCCCAACAAGATAGTCTTCGTTGGGATTCTGTACCCGTGTTGCAGGTCTTATAATCAGCAGCAGGGCCTGGCTTGTTGTTTTCGATTTCGGCTAAGACGGCATTTAAACCACAAGTTGCAACTATAGTGGCAAGGGAAGAAAGCTCATGTTCTTGTAAAAGTTGAAGCCTGTCAAACATCATGTTAACAAGTTTGATCTTGTTAAGCCTTTCAAGCGATTGTCTTCTCTTACTTCTCCTTCGTCTCGGCTGCAAAACTGGAATCTTGCAATCTGAATCTTGAGGGCTTAAGCTACCCGTTCTAGATACAGCTTGAGTTTCTGATCCAGACTTTGATTCACATTTTGGAGAAGAATCCTCAGTCTGTTCCTCATCATCATTTTCACCCATATCTGGATTCTGACTGATCTTTCGAAGCAGATCTTTGAACTCATCCTTCTTAAAAGAAGGGCAGTTTGCAAGCCTTATCAGTGCAGTTTTCACTGCTGCAGCTACTTCTTTATCTACGTCAAATGCAGTTTCAAAAGAACCCGTGACAGCATGAGTGGTCGATCTTTCTCCGGAAGAAGAAGAAGGATATGTGTCTACTTGAGAAGGGTTCTTGGGGCAGTTTGGTATGTCGTACATGTTTACTCCTATAGCTAATGCTGCTTCAAAAGCTTCTGCCGCGATGTTCTCTGCCTTCAGCAGTTGTGCTTCGGCTTCTTTGCTTTGGATCCTGAAGAAACCCAAAAATTAAAAATAATAGATAATGAAAGAGTGAATGAAAAACCAAAATCTTGATAGTATTAATGTCTGCTTTTGTCAACTGAACCCTAACCTAGCTGCTTTAAGTATCCGGCACCAAGAAGCTTCCACTAAAGCAGCCTTTCGAGCCTCGATTGCCTTGTTTGCAGCCTCTCTAGTTGCGATTTTTTCCCTCAGAACTTTTGAGTAGTGAGGATTTGAATCACCAAGAGTTTCATCAAGTGTCAAATTCATGCCAGCTACTTCCTGTCATGAGTAGGTGCATCAGTTTAGTTTATAATATTGAAATTAGATATTTGGAATATAAGACCAAGAGATAACCTGCAGCATTTTAATTTTCCTCTTTAAGTAGGAATCCACTTTCTTGCGGGGGAACCAAGTGATCGGTGAATTCTTACGATGGTTAGGCTTCTTTATTTGTGAAGTGGATTTGTTAAGAGAATTCAGAGTTGATTGGCCATTCTCTTTCATTTGCTTGTTCTGCAATAACAGCAAAACGGACAAAAAAAAATTCTCAAACTTCAACAAGAAACAAAGGGGAAAAAAAAGTAGGATAGTAATATTTTATCTTCAAAAAAGTACAACAACCTGTACACAACAATTAAAACACAGGAAGTCCTAATCTTCAAATGTATAAAGATATTTAGTTTGCTTGTGCTCCAATATTAATGAACAGAAAAAATATAAATCTCAAACTTGAACAAGAAAGAAAGAAAAAAAATTCAGATGGTAAAATTTCTTCAAGAAAGTGTAAAAACCTGTACACAACAGACAAAGCATGGTAAGCCCTAATCTTCCACAAACGCATAAAGATATTTCAGAAAAACATTATCAATATCCTAACAAAGTCGATGACATATGCTTATAAAAGATAGGCATTCAACCATACAAAACAATTGAAATTCTCAAAAGCTAGGTATTTGCATTCAATTTAATCAAAATCAAATTGCATTCAATTTAATCAAAATCAGACTAAATCTAAAACAGCAAACCCTTAGGAACCAAGTGGAATTCAGTAATATAAGCAGCAATGTCCTCAAATCCAAGAAAAATAGTTTGGGACAAAATGTCAAAATGATAAGAATCTTCGAATTCATCGATATTTCTTAAATACAATCAACTTAAATTACAAACATTATCACCGAAATCCAAACAGAGATCACACACTTATTGGTTCAGTTGTTACTCGTTAGGGTTTTTAGTGATTTCTATAGTCCAAAAACCATCAGTAAAAATAAAATAAATAAAATAAAATAAAATAAAATATTTTTTATACATAAAAAAAAAAAAAATCAATCCTTAACACCAAAAGCCAACTACTTAAACGTGATTCAAGAATACGGAAGAAACAAAATTGAAAGAAGCACAACAAAAAAAAAAAATCAAAAAATGTTACCTTTCCAATCTTTGACGTCGCAGTGAGAGATTCGGAGGCATCATATTCTTTGTTCTCACAGTCGAGAACGGTCTCCGAAGAAAGTTTCGAGTCAGAGACAGAAATACAGCCTGTGTCCAAGCATCCAAGGTCCATTTTCCAGAATTCTTCTGTTGCTCGAAAGTCGAAAGAAGCTTCTGAAAGCGTCCCTGGAGAAGATGATGATTCGGAAATTATTATTGTTGTGAATGATTGGGAATGAGGAGTGTTCTTTGATGTGTCGGTCGGCGATTTCGTTTTTAAATGAAAAAGTAGCCGTTACTGGTTGTCCCTCTTTGGGCTTCCAATCCATTATCCAACGGTCGTTTAAAAACCGAGGCGCTATGATCCTGTGCTTTATGGTGTATTAAGATCATCAACCTTAAACCCAATGATATGTTGACGCGTGTTGTTTTGTGCTTTTGTCTGCCATGGACCCAATGATTGATTGGCACATCACTTGACATCACTTTTGTGGGGTCAAACTTTCAATTGCCTTCAAACGATAGTAATTAAGGTATGTAGAAGTAATATAATCACAAATCCAAGGTTTTTATGGAAAAGGAAATTTGTTTTGAAAATAGATGAACAGATACAAATGGGACATTTTTTTTTTTTTGAATGAAACTTCATTCAACCAAGAAAAGTACAAGTAAAGTTGCTTTCTTTGTTTATTGAGGACAAAGACTATCTCAGTTGATGCTAGTTTTGTCGATGTTAGGA
This sequence comes from Artocarpus heterophyllus, assembly GCA_025403435.1. NCBI lineage: Eukaryota > Viridiplantae > Streptophyta > Magnoliopsida > Rosales > Moraceae > Artocarpus > Artocarpus heterophyllus. The sequence continues at coordinate 12,013,313 of CM046336.1, forward strand.
CTAACAGATCAGACAATAAAGTACTGAGGGACAAATAACAATGTTTGAGCCGATAAGAGGAATTCCCACTCGATACTACAAAATAGAGCTCGACAATAGCTCGTTGCAACTGCTCATCGACTAGCAAAATCAATCGATAAAACCTAAATTTTCTGTAGTAGAGGCAAAAATAACTCCAAACATTAACTACCTGAACTAGATACATATCTAGCTAAACATAACTATATACCCCGCTTCTGACTAGTGGGTAGGCCACACACAATAACTCTAGAGAAACCATCTCCATTATTACAAACAGTTTCAAAACAACTCACAAAAAATACAAAAAACACAAACTAACATGGCGGAAACATCACTGCCTTTGTTTAACAAACAATGTGGCCTCCATAGCGATCCCTGGTACTTAAGTTTGTTACCGTCAGCCACCTGGACACTCGAAGTTTCTTCCTTTGGCCAGCTGCCTAGTAGAGACTGTTCATCGTCACTCTGCCGCCGTTCCCATGGCCAATCCGAGCCCTAACGCCTCCTCCACCACCGTTGGCAAGAACCCAACGGGGTCCCACAACTCCGGCAGCGTATAGGCGACAGCAAGGCCCTCCCCACCTCCAGCCTAGCCAGATCCCCGAGGCTCCTTTCTTTCGCCAGTTGCCCATCAGGAGGTACTCACGACCTCTCCCCCACTCCCATGGCTAGACAAGGTCCACTGTGCCCCATCCATCATCAGCGGCACGAACCCATCTAGGTCCCTCAACGCCGACGAGAACAAGCGATTGTAGATCCCGTCCAACCCACACCCGAGCCCAAGCACCGATGCTCCTCCCGCCCCCTCCTCCCCAACCTAGGCCTGATCGAGCTCCTCGCTCCCCACGCCTGTTGCAGACAGCCCTGCCCACCTAAGCTTCACTTACTTCGATCATGTCCCTCTAGCTTCACTGAACCCCAGCTCCGTGTGGATCATCCGTTGGCCACTCACTCGACGAAAAAGAAAAGCCAACGGGCCGGCGACCAAACTTTCTCTCTCTGCTCTTCCTGGAGGACTCTCTTTCTTTCTCTCGCTCTCTTACAAATGCTTTCATACTATATTTGTTGGTTAAATTATGGGACATTTTTTTTAGGAGATAAGAAATGGGTATATGCAAAATGAGAAAACGACAACGCGGCGTTAGCCGTAAAGGAACTGCTAAAAATAAATCAACGTCAAAAAACGATAAACTTAAAAAAAAAAAAGGGCGTAATGGTGAACTTCCAAAAACCAACAATATAGAAACGACAGAAATTTATAAATTAAAAAAAAAAAAGACAACATCAAATAAAAACGACAAAAAATAGAACGACATTAACAGGAAACGGCAATTAAATGGAATGAACGACAGAAAACGATATCATCAAGAAAACGACAAAAAAAAACACACTAAAAACTTTCTGAAAAATGGCACGACGTGAAAACGCCAAAAAATTTGTTTTAAAAAAAAGCAATGAATGAAAGGTGCATTAAAGGAAAAACGTCGATAAAAAGAAGTAACCTCAACTGACCCAAGTGGTTGAAGGGCTGATATGCAGAAAGTATTGGCTCCTCATATTTTATTAATGTTGAATATCTATTATTTGTTCTGGGAATCAATTAGATTTAGAGCCCCTCTTGTACCATACGCTGATGAAGCTCCACACTGCTATAGATCTTTGTTTTTCCCTATTTTATACCAGGCGTCATATTTCTTAAACAGAGATTAATATAAATAAAGAAATAAAAATAGCTGTTACTCATGATTTGTATACATTATTCGCCTGATGGAGAAGAGTAAATAGAACCGTGGGATTGAAAAAGAGTATTGTATTTGTACCAAATATGTTAATTGACCCCATTTAAAAAAAAAAGGTTAATCCACTGCTACATGAACTAGCTGGTTCGCCCATGGACAGAAGCTGAGAGGCCTAGTTTTTATGCAGAGATGGAGCCAAAAAAAAAATTAGTAAGAGGCAAAACGTATACTACCATTATTAAAAAAAATTAAATAAAGGAGATATAAAACTTTAAAAATGACAATATAATTTCAAAGGCGGAGTATAATTTTAAAGGAGACAAAATATATTTTCTATGAAATTTTATTAAAAGAAAAAAAATTCAAAGGACGGCCTCCCACCTTTGTCCACTCTGCCCTGTTTTTATGGATTTCAAATCATACTCAACTAAATAAACTAAAACTAAAGTTTGAGTACTTCTGATGGTAATGAAGATTTGAGGATTCTGATTTCCTCTTCGACCAAATTGCAGTAATCCCCAAAACGACACATCACATTATTCCACAAAAAGTGACCAGCTTTCCATTGAGAACTAACACCAACAAATGAGGAAAATCAACCATCAATTATATCCAATTAACTTACATTTCCAAGAACAAATGGTACAAAATAGATATATTTTCTCTGAAGTCTAAATGAGTAAATAACCACCTGCTCTTGAAAGGAAGATATTACGATGTTTGACTGATGATAGTGCCATGGTGATGAATCAAGTTCAGATATGGAAATTAGTCCTCCTCTACTTGATCTCTAATCCACTTTGTGGCAACCCATTTCTCTCCTTTGATCACTGGACAGCTTCCATGGAGAGACAACTGCAGAGTAGATCAAAAACTTAATATGCCGTGACAAGCTAAAAACTTAAGCATGAAGTCCCAATCCATGAGGGCCCTTTGTTTTTTCATCAGTATGATGTGGGAAAACTAACAAGTTTGACTTGTTAAATTGAAGAACAATATTAGGATAATATTTACCTGATCAATTGTGCCATTTGGAAACACCGAATAGAACAGTAATCCGTCTCCTCGCCGGGGCTTCACTTTTAAGCCAGTGCACTTTCTGTAATCAAACCCCAAACCTATCTTTTCCCCGTTCTGCAAATCAACAGTAGGATTATGGGAACTTGCAAACAGATATGAACATAGTTATTTATTGAGAGGTGAAACATAAAAATTCCTAGCCTACCTCAAAAGGAAACATAGTTTCACCACCCTCTTCCACATCAGATAGGTACAACAAGAAAGAAGCAATCTGCATTGCGAGTGCAATGTATTATTAAGTGGCAGTAGTTTCATAAAACAGGATTGACCAAAAAAACATAGAGATAAGATGATAGGTGAAATAGGCATTTTTAGCATATCCTGCCTATTTTAATAGTTTCAGATATAACTGTAGTAATACAGAATGTAAATGTCTCTGATGAAATATATACAGCTAGCTTGCCTTTCAAGAGTTCAAAGAAGAAGGCAGGCTAGAATTAGCATTTGCTTATGTCAATGAAAAAGCATTCAAAGCCTTTGAGTAAATGAAAATCTTAAGAATTACACTTAGCCATGAATGCGTGTATGAATAGCTGAAAGGTCGCTACTTATGACATGTTCTGGTTAAGGTAGCAGTTTGTGCGCGTACCCTTTGGCTCTTTTGTGGGCCGTACTCTGCCGGGTTGAATGCGTCGTAGTGAGAATCATACTTCTGGCCTATGTTATATCGCAAAATATTGAATGCCTGCAACATGGCGATAGCCCCGCATTACCCAGGTTAATAAAGAACTGACCTGTAATGAAAGGTTAACTATTTCAAAGCAAAGCATGACTTCTGCTTAAAGTGAAAAGGAAAAAGGGTACAAATATCTAGGAACAAATATACAATCTCTAATCCCTCTTTAACAACTAGAATGTAAAAGATCATCTAGGAAGAATCTAGAAATACCAAGTAGATCTATTGAAACAAGCAAAAAATCTAGCCGTTTTTTAACTTCGAGCACAACATTTCCGAGCCATGACCATGCCCGAAGTAGTAACGACTTAAGAATAAGGATAGTCATAGGAAAACCTACCTCACCATGGGTTGTTGGTATCATTGTAACCCTAGCAATCTTTTTCTCAATAGCATCCAAGATTCCTGTCTTGTCTTCAGATGCACTGATAAAGGTGCCTGAGCTATTGTCAATTATAGACCAAAAGTTACTTTCTGCTTGCAGCAAGCCGTTCTTGGTATAACAGCCTTCACATGAAAGCACAATAAAAAATGGTCATGCAAAGAAAGATACCTTGTCCTAGTTCCCTTTGTGCTCTCATCGGTTTCTCCCTTCCGCAAAGCCAAGGTAGAAGGCTTGAGATTGGATTTCGCCGTCTCAATTATGCTTTGGCATTGTTCAGCAGTTGCAAATCCTGGAAAGTAAAGAGCTCGCGGCTTCCAGCTTAATACCTACAATCGATAACAATGAAGAAAAAGAAAAGGGAAAAAAAAGTAGAATCAACTAGTAGGCTCAAGGTGAAATTTTTATATAATTGCTTCAGCTTTCAATGCTTTCTAGCTCATCAATATAGCTTAGTCTACCTCAGTTAATGCCTAATACATGAATGCTTTCTCATTATTGAAACCTTACCATAAAAATATCTTGTACTAGATCCCTGATAAACAAAGCAATTCCAATCACTTAAAGCCATATCATCACTGCATTCAAATAACTCAACCATCTTAAATCTTTCTCCCAAAATAAAAATCGACCCTCCTCTACGTGCACCAGGAAAAAAAAAAAGAAAAAAAAAACCTCCTCTTCCACAAATCATTGTCCCTTGTGTTGCCATGGATTCACCCAAAATTTTGGCGTCGCATAACTACTTTACAGGCACGTCGTTTCTTAAAAGTTCAGGACTTTGTATTATAAAACATACACGAGAATAGACGTAACTCAGCCAAACAATATATATAATAGATTGAACTTTCTTAATCCAACTAAAACCCGTGATCCAAAATTTACAAGGAAATCAACCCAACTGGGATTCCGTACCTGAAAAGGAATCACTTGAAAAGAGCCATCTCCGGTCTCTCCGAACGGCATCGCATCCTCATCGTCGTTTCCGACCGATTCAAGAACTCTCGAGCCGGGCCGTACGCCCGGGACATCCTGCGATCGATCCGAATTTCGAAAAATTTCTCAGACACACATATACAAAATACTATACGTATAGGTGTATACAAAAAAGTGTATAACAGACCCGATAGAGGAGATTGGAGACGAAGAAGCCGGCGAAGAAGGAGAAGAAGCAGAGAAGGAAAGCAGTGGGTGGCACAAACTTGGTTTTGGAGATCTTAGCTCTGCCTTTCATCTATTATGGATCTCTGCGTTTATTGAGCTTTCTTCTTTCTTCTATTATGGATCTCCGCGTTTATTGAGCTTTCTTCTGCTTTAATGGAGGTAGGTATATTATACCAGTATAGTAATGATCGAGAATTGGCAGTGTTCCGTTTTTCTTTCTTGCTTTATATTTATTATTATTATTATGTATATGCATAATCTTCCTTTTATGTTATATAGAGATTTTTCTGTAATTGTTACTTTAATTAATTTGGCAATCTTGTCAGATCTCTGTTCTTGGTTTTCCTTTTTTTTTTTTTTTTTTTTCTTTGCTTAGTATTTTTCTTTTCTCACTCTTTTCTCTCTCTGTTTGTGTGTCTCGGTTTTTTTTCCCTTTTTTTTATTTATTTTTTACTAATTAAGCAGAAGACCGAACGCGCTAATGGCGGGAGTTTTGCGTCATGTCCCACTCCTTCCACCCCGTGCTCTCCATTTTCCAACTCCCACGAATTTTTTTTTTTTTAATGTTATGTTTTTTATTTTTATTATACTGAACCATTTATTTGTTAATTTATTATAACAGCGTCCAGTCTCGAGGATTTTTACTGGGTTTTTTTTCACTAATGCAAGGTTATCATATGTTATAGTATCAAGAAAAAATAAGTTATAATATTTTTAACTAAAATTAATTTAAATCATTTGTCCAAATCACTTTCTTAACGTCGTATACTTTGTTGTTCTCCGTCGTTCTTAACCACTCTTGTAGGGTGTTTGACATAATGGTTAGACCTATTAGTTAGAACTGTAAATATTGTAGTATATAAGAGCTTTACATTGTGACAATTTTTTTACTTTTATTGTAGTATGTGAGAGCTTAACACTGTTCTTAACGAAAAAGTTGATTAGAACCAGTTAATGTCATGTTAGGCAAATAATTTTGAAAAGTGAAGAACAAGATTATTAACAAAAGAGAATAAGATAAAAATGTAGAATGTTGTATTAATAGATGAATGAATTAGGCTTTTGGGAAATACAGTGTTAAGGAATTTCTCATTCCGAAATGATTAGAAGAACTACATCATATTCTTAATAAGATAATTAAGTGCGTTTTACAAAGCTAGTTTCAACTATATACAGTATAAAGTTTTTACATACTATAATACTAACAGTTCCAACTACGTTTTAAAATACTCACGTTCCACGTTCCGAGTTCCTTGTTTTATATGAACTTATCTAATTAGGGATTGTTACGATAGACATTTAGGGCTCGTTTGTTTCGATACTCGAATCACGGTTTGAATTATTTTGTTACAGTGTTTTCTCTCACAAAAATTTAAATCTTCATTCAAATACTCTATTCAAATACTCGAACCGAACGGCCCTTAATATCCCTTACAACCCCATCACTCGAATGAATTTTGGTCAACTATCGAGGACACGTCATCTCAATGCCAATGGTAGGCTTTGTTCTTCAATCATAGATCTATTTGCATACAAGCGCATTTCAACGTGATGCATGGAATATTTTTTTTTTCACGTGCCTTGTTAACCATGATAAGAATGATTTTACCACCCTATCGAATACCTAGCAGTACTAGAGTATATAATATTACTTCTTCGTTGTTTAGACTGTGGGACTCATGATTGAACAACTCAAAATAACATTGAAATTAGTGACATTTTTTTTAAAAACAAGAATCTAACTGTTTTAGAAAATCATTTAATGTGTTTGCTGGTTAGGTTTGATAGTATTTTATGAAATTATCCACATAAATAATATTTTTAAGCTAAAATGTAGAATGAAGGCCCCTACATGGATGTAGGAAAAAAATAAAAAATAGACAGAGATTACATCTCGTTACGTGTTTTAGATAGTATGAATTATTACTTATAGGGTGTTTGAGAAGTGAGTTAAAACTGAAAGTAATATAGCATGTGACAGCTTACACAATAGCATATTTATGCTTTATGCTGTAGTATGTGAGAGCTTTTCATTATTTCAGTTAAAACTAAAAATGTCAAACAAAAGGCTCATGTTTAAATAAAATTCAAATAGGTACTTCGTTTTTTAAATAAAGTTCTCACAGTACATTGAGGTCTTTTATTGCAGAAAAAAATATCATTAGGAAAAATAAAGACCTTTTTTTAAAAATTTTGATTTTCTTGTTTTTAGAAAAATGTTCTTGTTATTTTTATAATTCATGTATTAAAAAAAATTAAGTTTAGGATTTTTTTACTTAAAAACCCTTATAAGTCTAAAATATGCGAGTGAAGTCCTCGTATATAGTTTTTATCAATCTATTAATTTATTATATGCAAAAAAACAAAGAAAAGAAAGAAAATGAAAGGGTATTCTAAGGGCTGTCATGTGGGACATTTCAAACATGTCATAATAGGAATAAAGTAAAAGCATTTCATTCCTTAGGGAAAAAAAAGTAAAAGCATTTCTGGGAAAACAAACAGTTGCTCACTTTTATCACGACATTTTCTGCAAATTGTTTGAATTATTGAGTACAAATAGATCTTGGGTTGTCGTTTTTCTCCTTCATGCGGTAGAAAAGTCAAGAACCGAGTGTTCAGAAAACTAGTATATACAATACTAAAACGCCCCTAGTTTAATTGATCCGGAATTAGAATTGGACGGACTGTTGAGAGGAAAGTTTGAAACTAAGTACAAATGGACCATTACAGGTAAGTAATAATTTGAAGGAGAATACGTGGTAAGAAAAGTCTACGGGCAGCTTCTACATGTTCTGATTTTTCTTTAGTTCTTCGTGTCAGTCCTAAGTAACATGTTGAAATTTTGACAGTTTATTTTATATAAGAATAATTTAGAAGTGTGTAGAACTGATTTGTAATGAACTAAATAGATCTTCAATATAGAGAATAAACCCATGTTTGCGAAACCATAAAGAAATATAACTGGGACAGGTAATAAGATTAGAAAAACAATTAAAAAAAGAAAGAGGATAATTGATCTTCAATTCAATTTAGTATTAGCTATTTAATATTTACTTGTTTTTTATATGTTATATAAGTTGGAACAAAATTTTGTTTAACACTAAATCGACGTTCTTGTACAGGAAATTCAAGATAGAGAGAAGATTTGTCAAGAACATTGAGAAAAACTTAAAGCCACAAAGAAAACTTTAAGAACAAAATAAGTAAAAACAGGAAATCTGGTATGATTGCCTTTAGGTTTTGTATTGAAAATTATGTCTCTGATCCTCATCTTCTAATCTGAACGGATTTATAGTACATTAGGAATGGACAGTTTAGTTCTCCCTTTAATTTGAGAATTTATTCTCTCTTTACCACAAATAAAACTTTTCACATTTTGGGTATTACAAGATAATATATTTAATATGATGTAATCATCAGTCATTGATAGCCTTTAACTATCGACTGTTACATTACTTGACGACGCCTTGTGACCTTTAAGCCAAGCCTTAGATATTCGGATACTCAGAATGCTTGGATTCTTGGAGTTCTTGGATGCTCAGACGATTATATGCTTAGGTGTCCAGATGTCCGAATATCTAGGTGATGTTTGGATGATCATCTCGTCATAATTATATTTTTATTATTGTGAAAAATCTCTTCTAATATTAGCCCCCAATCTTCAAGCATTGCCTGCCAAGCGAAAGTGACTATTTATTTATTTATTTTTTTATAACCTAAAAACCTTTTTTTCCCGGTCAGATATGTCCAATCACTTTGTTCTCAAACATCCCAAACACTGTGTTGCTTACATCGATCCGAGCACTTAATGCTTGGGATTAATACAAGCACTTGTTGCTTAGTCATTAGGAGCACTTCGGTGCTTTTGTCTTATTCGAGCACTAAGTGCTTGGCCATCTTGAGCATTTTGGTGTTCAGATCCTTACACTTTGATGCTTAGATATTTTGAGCTCTTTGGTACTTAGGTCCAAACATTTTGGGGGTTTTTCTTTTCCTTTTTAACTTGGGTGGTTCCTAACATCTTGATGTTTGTGTAGTTTCGAGCACTTGGTGCTTAGGTAGTTTCACCTTAGTGCTCGAGTGTTTTAAGGGCCCGTTTGATTAGATATTCGAATCATGGTTCGAATCATTTTGCTACATTATTTTCTCTCACAAAAATCTAAATCTTCATTCAAATACTCTACTCAAATACTTGAACCAAACGGACCTAAGTATCTTTACAGCTCAGATTTGAAAAGTACCTTAGAAGCCTAGAGCATGGAGCACCTTCAAAGTTTGGATTTTGGATTTGCAAAGTACCTTTGAAGCTCAAATGGAGAGCATTTTGTGGCTTGGAATGCAAAACGTCTTTTGAGTTTAGAGTTCAGATAACTTTATAGCTTGAACTCAAAACGTACCTTCAAGGCTCAAATTTGTTCTGAAAGAAGTGTGGAACACTTTTGGAGCTCAAAATTGTCGAGCAATTTCGGAACTTAAAGCTCAGAACTAGGACTTGTAAAGCTCAAAGTGCAGAATACCTTTGGCGTTTGAACATGCGGAGTATCTTTGAAGCTTGAACTTATAAAGTACTTTCAGAGCTCAAATGAAACTCGAACTTGTAAAGCACCTTTAGAGTTCCGGTTACTCCTTCAATGCCTTCCCCCAAAATTGGATTACAATGAGGAAATGAAGTAGAAATGATTGACCCATTCAAGGATTTGCAAAAATCTTCAAACTACAATTCTCTAAGTGTCAATGTTGATGCTTAGAGCTTTTTATTTCCAGTATTGAACTTGAGCTTTACTTTCATGACTGTCTTTTTTTGTTTGTCCACCTACTTAGCTATGCGAGTTCCTGTATTTGAGCCTACTTAGCCAGCATCTTTTTTCATGATATATTCAGAATTTGACTCCTTTTTCTTGCAATAATATCATTTTTTACTATTATATTTTTCTATTATTGTTATATCTTATCATGCAAAAATTTAAAATCCTATTGAACCTGTACAATTCAGACCTATCAAATTAACTCTTTTTTTATATTTTTAGTCTTGTTGGACTATTTTACATTTGGATCTGCTGAACCATTTTTGTTATGTTCAGGCTTGCTGAACTTTTTTGTGTTCAGATTGAACTACTATATGTCCTGACCTGCTGAACTTCTTTTTTTTTTTTTTTTAATGTTTAGACGTACTAATTTTTTTTAATGTTCAGTCTTGCTGAATTATTTTGTTTCCAGACCCGTCGATCCTTTTCTTATGTTTAGACTTGTTGAACTTTTTTTTGTGTTCAGTTCTATTGAACTATTTTATGTCCGGATCTGCCGAACCTTTTTTTTTATATGTTCAGTCTTGTTGAATTATTATTATTATTATTATTATTCTTATTTGTTTTCGATTGGTAACATTATAGTTGTTTGTGTATGTTCGAGCTTGCCATATGTGGCACTATAACTTAGAAACATTAGGAACCATTCACATTCATGTGTGTGTAGTTTCTAGAGTTAACTTTACAGTGCCTTCAATCCATGGAATTCATTGGTACTTCTTTGAATTCACGAGCTTGTTTAGTTTTGCTTTAATGACATCATTGTTATTTTTATCTTCATAAATGTTTGAAATTTTTGGTTTGTATCTTAGCAGAGCTGTAGCTGTCCATCTTTTTTACATAAAAAAAATAAACTCAACTTGGTGATTATACTTTGTCATGGCTGCTTAGGTCTTTCATATTCAGGCTTGCTGAACTACATGTTGCGGCTTGGCAATGCTGAGCCATTCATATTTGCGTTTTCCTACTTTTCGAACTTGATCTTGTTTCATGCCATTTCATGTTCTTTTCCGAACCAAAGCTCTCTTTGTCACTTGAATATGGTTGCCTTATATTCTTTGGTTGATCATACACTCTTGCTTTGGAATGACTTGGGCTTCTTTTTTGCTTTGTTTGGCTCGACCATAATGGACAAATGGGTTCTTGGACATGTTAAGCTAAGCATTTCTTCGCACACTCAACTGATCTTACAAGTTGATATTTGCATATTAGTAAGCTCAAAGGGATCCACGTGTTCTCGACTTCATCAAAGGTTCCTTTGAAGTGTCCCTCGAGCCTCTTGAAAACTGGGGTTCTTATTCTCTTTGCTTGGATGGGTTTATTTCTATTGCGCTATAAGATATTTAAAATATCCTGTCACTTATGGTTGAACATGTTATTAGACTACATCTTGGCCTTGATCCTTGTTTGCCTTCCGTTTTGGTTTGCCTGAGTTGGTATATTGTCGCACTCTAAGTCATTCATGTGGAAGGCGGTGACAATCCCCCTTAACTCCGATGTGCCAATTTCATTGTGGCTCTTGCACGAATAGGTTTCTAAGTTCTGCAAAATGAAAATCTCCGTCCTTTCTTCGCGAGCGCACCTGCTTTACTTCGTGGTCAGATGTTTGGGCAACTTTCTCTTCGAATTGTTATTGTCAAGCAAGTGGCTCATCTTCTAACTCTCTTTAGATTTGTCTTCTTTGGCTTGATGACTTTGCTTACCTTCTGTACTTGAAAAATTTATTGATGGTGTTTGTTGTCCTTTAGTTGATAGCGCCCTGAGCATGGTAAAGATGAGTTTCGAACATACACTTGCTAAGTTCTTCATGTGACTTTTTAAGTTTAATCCCCCCGAGTGCTTGAAATTTGTCCAAGTCCTTGATCAAGGTTGTTCTTGTGGGGTTGCTTGGAATTTGCCCGAACGCATGCTCGGAGCTGTTCTCGAACAAGTGCTCTAAGCTTTTCCAAAGCCTATATTTAGGAATTTCCCGAGTAGGTGTTCGACCCTTCTTTTTCTTTTTCTGCATTTTCTTCCTCATCCTTTGTCAGTGGTATTCTTTTCAAATGAACGAAATGACTAAAGCAAATGACAAAATAAGATAAATGTATGTTAACATACACGGATATTTTTATTTGTCTTTGAATATTTTACTTGGCCTTTTAATTAGGCATTACATCATGATAAAAATTTTGACTTGTAACAATTTTATAGCTATTGATACTATTTCTAAGATACCCATCCTTCCATGAGTGTCTCGACAATTTGTAAGAGCACTGAAAAGCAAAGCTTTATCTAGATCAATATGGTTGGTACATATTTTTTGCTCCTTTTTTGCCTTCTTTGTTTAGGAATGAACATTGTATAAGTCTCGACTTGAGTTGATGAAGCTGCACATTGCATCGTGCATTGGGCCAGTTGCACAAATCGGTGGTGACATAACTTTGACGTTGCACATTGTGTTATGCATTGAGCCAGTTGTGTAAATCGATGGTAGAATAGTCCTCCGATCCTGAGATAGCCTTTTTATTCCTTTCGTTCAAATGAGTTTCTAATATGTTTTAAAATACTGATTTGCATCACCTAATCCAGGTAGCATTAACCAAGTGTAAATGGCTTTCACTTACACACACTCAGAGGATCTAAATAAGATAGGGTTCACATTTGAATTAAATCTATGCACATTTGTAATGTTTTGAATTTTTATTGAGCTATGCAATCTGCAAAATCTTTGAGGCTGATTTCAATACATCAACTCAAAACTTGCGTGTTTTTATTTGTTTTTAGTTTAAGTTTTTCTTTCTTTTGCTTGAGGACAAACAAAAAGATAAGTTTGGGGGTGTTTGATAACGCATAATAACGCATGTTTTACAAGGTTTTAAATCATTTATTTTGTAATTTTATTTGTTGTCAAATCCTCTAATTAAGCATTTTTGCGTGTCTTTAAAATTTTAGTGTGTTTTCTGCAAAATATGTTTAATATGTATTTTTATTGTGTTTCTATGTTTACTTATATATTTGATGATTTATAGTTAATATTTTTGGGCTTGGTTGTAAGGAATTTTAATTCTGGGCCGTAAATGAGATAAAAATGTAAAGAAAGTTGCAGTTGGGGTCAAGCTGAGTGAAGTCGCCAAGCCGCGCCGTGTTTCCTCCTTTCTTCTCGCTTGCCGTGCATGAAGCACACTAACTCCTGCCCTTTCAGCGTTGACGCTGCATGCAAGCCACCATGCATCCAGCTGGTTCTGATGCGCATGTCGCAGTTGTTTTAAAAGTGGAAGCCGACGCCGATTTGTTAATTTTCTCTTCTTCTTACCACGATACACCTGAAGCTTCATTACATAGACAAAAAATAGGTAATGGATAGAATGAGAAAGAAAGGAATTATTTTTTATTTGATTAGTTTACCTGCTTGGTTGAATTTGGTTTTGGTAACTTTTGCTATAAATTGATGGCGTGTTTCCTCAAAAAAGGATGCGAATTTTTGAGAGGCAGAACCCAGCCGTGAGGCTAGGCGTTTGCAAAGTGTTTTAGTTTTGATATTATAATATTTTAAATGTTTTGTAATATATTGTGAGAGAGTGCTGTGAGTGTGGGACGAGGGTCCATTAAATCGGTGGTGACATAATTTTAATGTTGCACATTGTGTTATGAATTGAGCCAGTTGCATGAATCGATGGCAGCATAATCCTCCGATCCTGAGGGAGCCCAAGTGCTATACACCTTTTTGTTACTTTCGTTCAAATGAGTTTCTAACCTGTCTAAGACAAAAGTCCTTTTCTTCTTTATTTGTGTGAGCAGATTCTCGCATCGTGGTTAGACATTTGGATGTCTTTGTTCGTGGCATTGTTGTTGTTGAATCGACAAGTTCCTTTATTTCTTCGTAGTTTGATTCTCTTCTTCATTTTATTGACTTGGACCACTTTTTTCACTTCGCAAGGTCATGGGTGGGGCTTGTTGGCCCTTGGCTGGTAATGTAGGGCCCCTTTGGTTTTATTCTTTAAAACAATTTTGGTATTTTTGGAAATTTTAAAAACAAAAATGAGTTTGGAAACATGTTTGGTTACCAAAGAAAACCAAAATATTTTGAAAACAATTCTGGAAACAAAGAAAAAAATAGGCAAAAAAAAAAAAATCTATTTTCATTTTCCATTATCTCTCTCTCCTCCTCCCTCCCTCCCTCCCTCCTCAACATAGAACACCTCCTTCCTCCTCCGCCCACCCTGCCAGCGACCCTAGCGACCCACCCAACCCCTCTGCCTACCTTATCCGCCCACCCCGTCGATGACCCCAGCTACCCACCTAGCCCATCGGCCCTAACGCAACGACTACAACACAGCCTGTTCACGATGAGAAGCTCGCAATGGGAAGGAGCTCACAATGGGAGAGAGCTCGCAACGGCGACCTAGCCTCATGGATCTCGACAAGAAGGAGCTGGGTTGGTCAGGGTAGGGCTGGGCTATCGGTGTGAGGTAGAGCTAAGCTGGTTGGGGGTGGGATGGGACTTGTCGGCGTGGGGTTGGGCTGATCGGGGTGGGGCTGGGGCATCGGGGGGCCATCGAGGTGGGCCGTCAAGGGCAACCTGGGATCACCAGAGTAGAAGAAGAGGAAGAGGATTTCTCCTCTTTGTTTGATTAAATATATTACAAAATATGAATATATTAATAATTAGTTTTTTAAAAATTAAATTTAGGTTTATTTATACTAATAATTTTTGGTAAGCACAGTTTTGGTAAGCACAGTTTGTGAGTGTGTGAGAAACTGCTCTTGTAATCTGTAATCTCCTTCATCATAGTGGAATCTGCAAGCGGCAGAAACAGGACGTAGTCTCAATTTTGGACGAACCTGTATAAAAATTTGGTGTCTCTTTTTCTTCTTTTCTCCTATTTATTTTCTGCAATTGTTCGTTCTTGCGATCCTTGGAATTAGGAGTCGCCTAATTCCCCAACAACTGGTATCAGAGCGGAGGTTTTGATCAAGAACGATGACTAGAGAAGAAGGTATGGCAGCCGACATCACCAAATTTGATGGTTCAGATTTTTCCTATTGGAGGATGCAAGTAGAAGACTACCTGTACAGCAGGAAACTGCACTTGCCCTTGGGTAGTAAACCCGAAGGCATGAAGGATGAGGAGTGGAGTCTCCTTGATAGACAGGTACTCGGTGTGATCCGTTTGACTTTGTCAAAGAACGTTGCCCACAATGTTGCAAAGGAGACCACTACAGCAGGGATGATGAATGCTCTGTCAGAGATGTATGAGAAGCCCTCAGCCAATAACAAGGTACATCTCATGAAGAAGCTTTTTAATTTAAAGATGTCTGAAGGTGCCTCGGTGGTAGAGCACCTGAACAGTTTCAACACCGTCCTAAACCAATTGGTCTCGGTAGAGATTAAATTCGATGATGAGATCAATGCTCTAATTCTCTTGGCCTCGTTACCGAATAGCTGGGAACCCATGAGGGTGGCCATTACGAATTCTCTTGGGAGTGCAAAATTGAAGTTTGTTGATGTCAGAAATTCTATTCTGGCGGAAGAAGTTCGCAGGAAGGACTCAGGAGAAGCCTCTTCGTCGAACTCGGCCCTTAATGTTGATAATAGGGGCAGGAAACTTGACAGGCAATCCAACAGAGATAATGGCAGGAGAGGCAAGTCGAGGAATGGGAGAAGCAAGTCAAGGAACGGTAGGACCATGGAGTGTTGGAACTGTGGGAAGACAGGCCACTTGAAAAAGAACTACAGGGCTCCAAGGAAGAACGAAGACAAGACCAATGACGCAGCTAACGCCGCCACTGAAGAGCAACAGGATGCCTTAATCTTGTCTGTCGACAGTTCTTTTGATTCATGGGTGATAGACTCAGGAGCTTCATTCCACACCACAGCACACCGTCATGTCCTGGAGAACTACGTTGTCGAAAATCATAGTAAGGTTTATCTCGCTGATGGAGAACCTTTGGATATAGTTGGCATTGGAGATGTCAGCTTAAAAATGCCTAATGGGTCGGTGTGGAAGATTCATAAGGTGAGACATGTTCCTAAACTAATGCACAACTTGATTTCGGTGGGGCAACTGGATGATGATGGACATAAAGTAACCTTCAATTGTGAAGGTTGGAAAGTCACGAAAGGAGCGATGGTTATTGCTCGGGGACGCAAGGCTGGAACTCTCTACATGAACTCTAGTTGCAGAGATACCCTATCAGTTGCTGATTCTGCTGCCAATACTGAGCTATGGCATTATAGGCTCGGTCACATGAGTGAGAAGGGTATGAAGGTGCTTCACTGCAAAGGAAAACTGCCGGGTTTGAAAACTGTTGATCACAGTTTGTGTGAAGCCTGCATCTTTGGTAAACAGAAGAGAGTGAGTTTCTCAAAGATGGGTAGAGAGCCTAAGTCCAGGAGATTGGAGCTTGTTCACACAGATGTGTGGGGGCCTGCGTCGGTGACTTCCCTTGGTGGCGCAAACTACTATGTGACGTTCATTGATGACTCAAGCAGGAAGGTATGGGTTTACTTTCTGAAAAACAAATCTGATGTGTTCGATGCTTTCAAGAGATGGAAAGCCATGGTGGAGAACGAGACAGATTTGAAGGTGAAGTGCTTGCAGTATGACAATGGGGGAGAGTACCTAGGTGAAGATTTCAGGCGGTACTGTGCTGAGAATGGGATAAAGATGAGGAAGACCATTCCAGGGAAACCACAACAGAATGGGGTAGCTGAGAGGATGAACATGACTTTAAACGAGCGTGCTAGGAGCATGAGGTTGCATGCAGGGCTGCCAAAGATGTTTTGTGCTGAGGCGATTAACACAGCCGCTCATCTGATCAACAGAAATCCATCCACACCACTGAAGTTCAAGCTACCGGAAGAAGTCTGGAGCCATAAACAGGTTGATCTCTCTTACTTGAGAGTGTTTGGTTGTGTTTCCTATGCACACATTGATTCTGCTGCTAGAAGTAAACTGGATGCCAAGTCAAAGAAGTGTTTTCTGGTTGGCTATGGCGGACTTGAGTTTGGTTATCGTCTCTGGGATGACCAAAGCCGGAAGATTATCAGGAGCAAGGATGTGATCTTCAACGAAGGTGTTCTGTACAAGGACAGAGACAGCACGGACTCCAGGGGTTCAGGTTCTGAAGATAAGAAGCCTGAGGTGATTCCATTGAAGGATCTGCCTGAAGTGGAGGTGCAAAATCCAGAGGTTGAAGACCAGAAAAACATAGCTCCAGAAGAAAACCAAAGGACTCCTACCACACCAGTCAGGAGGTCTAGCAGGACAATCAGACCACCGCAGAGATACTCCCCAACTCTACATTACATCTTGTTGACCGACAAAGGTAAGCCAGAGAGCTTTGATGAAGCCGTGGAGGCTGGAGATTCGGTCAAGTGGGAGTTAGCCATGAGGGACGAGTTGGATCGGACATGGCAACTGGTAAAGTTACCACAGAGTAAAAAGTCCTTGCACAACAAGAGGGTATACCGGGCAAAAGATAAAAGTGCTGGCAGCAAGCGGTATAAGGCAAGGTGGGTGGTAAAAGGATCCAGAGATATGCTCACCAAGATGGATCCGATTGAGAAACTGAAGTTGTGCGCAACTTCAGTTGGACTTCTCCAAGAGGCGTGAGAAGTCGTTGCCGCTGCAGTGGGAGACATGGTGATTGATTAGTCTCCAAGTGGGAGATTGTTGCAGATATGGAGCCAAATCAAGTAGACAACCCAGCAAAAGAAAGGAAAAGGGAGAAAATCGCGTCCTCGGAGGCAGGGAGCAAGCGCCGCGGCTCTGGCAAAAGAGCGCCACCGCGCTGGGGCGAAGGCGCCAGGCGAAGAGCGCCTAGGCGCCAGGACAAGAGCGCCTAGGCGCTATGTGGCAAGCGCCTAGGCGCCAAGGGCTTTACGCCTAGGCTCAAAGAGGATGGCGCCTAGGCGCCGCAGGGGAGCGCCGCGGCGCTCGTTTCGAGCGTCGCGGCGCTGACGCGCTGTGCTGCGCGATGTGTTTTAAATCAAAGTCGAATTCAAAGGTCCCAAAAACGGGAAACCACTAGGGTTTCCCATTAGTTGCTATTTTCTCCTCCTTTGGTTATAAATAGACACAAGGTGGCTAGGGTTGGGTGTGTGAAAACTATGAGTGGCATAATTTTGTGAGAGGTAAAATTCTTGAGAGCTCCATCCTTGAGAGAGAGAGAAAAATTCCCATTGGGTGTTAGATAGAAGAGAGTTTTGGTAAGCACAGTTTGTGAGTGTGTGAAAAACTGCTCTTGTAATCTGTAATCTCCTTCATCATAGTGGAATCTGCAAGCGGTAGAAACAGGACGTAGTCTCAATTTTGGACGAACCTATATAAAAATTTGGTGTCTCTTTTTCTTCTTTTCTCCTATTTATTTTCTGCAATTGTTCGTTCTTGCGATCCTTGGAATTAGGAGTCGCCTAATTCCCCAACAAGAACATCAAGAAAAACTCCACAAAAAAAACCATAAGAACAAAATAAATAAAAACCAGAGTCCGATCATATTGCCTTTAGGCTTTGTATTGGAAAATTGTGTCTTTGATCCTCTCCTCTCAATTTGAGAGGATTTTATAATATATTGGAAATGGACGAGTTTAATTCTCCTTTTAAAACGAGAATTTGTTCTCTCTTTGATGCAAATAAAACTCTTCGTCTATTGTGTTACAAAATATATTTGATATGATTTAATCATTTGTAATTGATAGCTTAATAACACATAATAATGCATGTTTCACAAGGTTTAAGTCATTTATTTTGTAATTTTATTGGTTATTAAATCCTCTAATTACGCATTTTTGTGTGTCTTTAATATTTTAGAGTGTTTTCTGTAAAATATGTTTAATGTGTATCTTTATTGTGTTTCTATGTTTACTTTGATTTTTTTGTGATTTTTAAAAGTGTTTATATTTGTGAAATAATTAATTTTCCTAGGCTTAGTTGTAAGGAATTTTAATTCTGGGGCAGAAATGAGATAAAAATGTAAACAAAGTTGCAATTTGGGTCAAGGAATTAATGTTTAAAACTTTCTGGTAGCAGCTTTTTTGAGAATAGATAAGCCGAACCATCAAGCCGACTAAGCCGAGCCACCGTATTTCCTTTTTCCTTCTCGTTTCTCGTGCATGAAGCTCACTAACTCCTGCTCTTTCATCGTTGACGCCACGCGCAAGCCGCCACTCATCCCGATGGTTGTGACGTGCATGTTGCCGCTGTTTAAAAAGTAGAAGTTGATCCCTGATTTGTTAATTTTCTCTTCTTCTTACCTAGAGATGCAACAATGGGCCGAGACCCGTAGGCCGACCCAAGCCCATCCTGCTACAGTGATGGGCCGGGCCAATATATGTTGGCCCATAGGCCATGCCGCCTGGGCCAATATATGTTGGCCCATAGGCCGGCCCGGCACGGCCCATGGAAAATCATGGGCCGGGCTGGGCCTGGGTCGGCCCGTCTAGGCCCACAATGGGCCGGCCCATCTAGGCCCATACTGGGCCGGCCCATCTAGGCCCATACAGGGCCACAATGGGCTGGCCCATTGTGGCCCAATTTCATATAAATATATATATATATTTAGATATATTTTTTCATGTTCATTCACAGGTGAACATGACTGAGTATGACCTTCCCTAGTAAGTCATGTAAGGCCCATTGTAAGTCATGTATTATCACATCAAAAGACTATACATTTAATATATATATTATTTAATATATATAAGAATTAAATATTATATAATATATAAACATGTCATATTCACCCGTGAATGAATAATTGAATATGGCATGAGATTTCCCCAATACAATTACATCACAATAATACGTCTGTCGAGTTCTTTTTCTTTTCTTTTCATTTCTTTTTATTTTTTTCCTTGTAGGCATGCTTTGCTTTTGAGAAGTAAAGTTGAGAATCAGATGCTGAATCTGTAGGTTATGTATTATCACATCAAAATACTATACATTTAATATATATATTATTTAATACATGTAAGAATTAAATATTATATAATATATATACATGCCATATTCACCCGTGAGTGAACATAGCATTAGATCACCCATGCACATCACATTGTAATAGGCCTAACAAGCTCTTTTTCTTTTCTTTGCATTTTTTTAATTTTTTTCTTGTAGGCATTGTTAGTATGTGTGAAGCTTAATTATTACCTTGACGCAGATTGCCCCTATGCAGAGGTTGTACGTGGATCGACCTTCGCGGTAAGGTCGACGTAGGGGTTGGAAGGGGGGTGGTAAACCCCCCTTCCGGGGGTTGTAGGGGGCGGAGCCCCTAGGCAAAAATTTTATATGCAATTTTATTTTACATAGGGGTAGTTTAGGTTTTTTATATAAGGCATGCTTTGCTTTGGAGAAGCAAAGCTAAGAATCGGATATTGAGTCTATAGGTCATGTATTATCACATCAAAATACTATACATTTAATATATATATTATTTAATACATATAAGAATTAAATATTATATAATTTATGCATGCCATGTTCACGCGTGAGTGAACATGGCATTAGATTCCCCTATGCAATTATAAAGGGGCAGGCCTTGTTGGAAACAAAGTGCGCAGCGGAATTTTTAAAATTTTTCATCAGAGTATTTTCTAAAACACAAGTTTGACATGTTATATGTATAAATTAAACAGATCTTACTAACCTCAGTGTGCCGAAGAACCTCCGCGACCTGTGTAGAGAAGTAACGTTCCAGAAGAGCCTCAACCAACTGGTCTTCTTTGCTATTCTCTATCCACAACCGGAGTGAGTGTGGGCTCACACGTACAGCTCTTCCACCGGTGACTCTCCTTCCAACCAATAGAGAGAACCCAAAGCTAGTGTTCGTGATTTGTGAACAAAAGCTCTCAGGGAGTTTTTAGATGCTCACTAGAAGAGTATCACTCTTAATCTCTCAAATTGATCTGAGTAAATCATTAGACTCACTCCCTTTTTATACCTATTGGTCCTAGGGTCAGTCCATATCAGATTTGGTCTCAAAAAATCGAAACAGAATCAAGTTCGGATCAATATCTGATAAGATACGCGTGAAAATACGTAATCTTATGTGCGCTGATAGGCAGGCTGAACTGTCTGATAGGCAGGCCGAACAGGCCAGTTCGGCAGGCCGAACACGTCATCCGGCAGGCCGAACTGCCGAGAAAAAATCTCCGCAAATCTTTTACTTTCCACCCGAAATTCTAAAGGATAAAGTCTCAGTTTTGATTCAAATAGCCCAATAGAAAAGATTTCTGATCAAAACAAACTTTATCAAGATAATCTCTAAGAAAATAAATCAATTCACAATGATTCTACAAGTTTATCTTGTTCTAATTATCCAAAATTAAAACAACCGATAAACAGACAAGAATTATCCGAACGCAATAATTCAACACGTTCATCTTGAACTAATTTTCTTACATAATTAATTCAACCGATAAACAGACATGAATTATTTGATTCTTACAAATTTTAAACCAATATGATAAATCTAACATAAGTCACCAATTATTGGAAAAGCACGCCGTGTCGTTACAGGATTTTATGAGCTAGCAAAGGGGACCAAAATGGACCTATAAAGTTCAAGCTCATAATAATTATGAAACCCAATATCCCAGATATACATTTCACAATTATCAACTCCAACGCTACTCCACTAAAAGCTTGGAGCTGCACTCTCAAACTTTATAGAATTACGAAGCTCGTGTAGCTAAGTCTCCATGACATATCATAGTGTATCGCATCCCCATATGATCATCCATAATCGGTTTAAGGACAAGTTCCGTCTTACCTTCCCGATTATTTTTATCTTACGTTCCATTGTCTCACCATTAGAAAACTTACCATCCAAAGATAGTATACCATTCGGTTACACCTATATATCCAAATGGTTGAGCGCTCTAATTTTCCAATTACAGGACAACGCATATAAGAGGATATCATTACTCCTAAAGAGGAGCTATGGATTCCATATCTATGAATAACAAGTCTACTGCTACCAAGAGTCATGCCTCCAACGTACCGGCATGCATGCCACTATAGAGATGTGGGAGTCACCCATTGGTACATCAAAAGACACAAGTAGAGACAACGGGCCCATTATTCATCTCAGGATTAAGATACAATACAAATGATTGTCTAAAGTGAATCGATTTGCCAAGACAGAATTACTAATCCAAATCAATTCACTTTATGTCCCGATCCAACACATCGTCACCTATGACAACGCGCCAATGTTTCTATTCACGGAGTCCAACTCCGATGGCCAAGACAAACCATCTCCCAAAAGGGATATAGACAACATAACAATCTTTACATGAATAAAGCACCCAACTTTATTCCCTCGATTGCGGATCATATGTTTTAGACCATCACCTTAAGAGTCAGTGTCTATCGCATAATCATCCCATCATATGCCCAACTCTTAAGGTTTAGACTGACAGTCTCAGACTACTGTTTGCTTATCATACATTCAACGAATATGAACGTAAAGAGGACAATATTTGGTATATATAAATGAATAAATTCTTTATTGATAAAAATGTCTCCAAAAACGTATTACATTTTTACTCCTTAGAGCATACATGTCTAACAGGCCTAACATAGAGGCTCAGAAGGAAGGCCTGCAATGTGCAAAGCTGAGATGTTAAGTCTTTAGCGAATTGTCTAATCAAGTTACACTTGAAAGAAAAAAAATAAAAAAAATATATTTAAAAAATAAAAAATAAACTCTTTTACCTATAAATAAACGTAGAACATTCACATAGATACTCATTCAACATATGTATTATCTTATTTTTTAGATTACTTTTAAACTTTTTTACCTATAAATAAACGTAGAACATTCACATAGATACTCATTCAACATATGTATTATCTTATTTTTTAGATTACTTAGAGTTCTTCATAGAAGGAAAAAAAATTTGAAGGTATAATTTATTTCATTTGTTGTTCATTAATTTTGTATTGTTATAAGTTAATTTTATTGTGTAATTATTTTATTTAATTTTTATATTACGTTAATTTATTGTTATTTTTTATTGAAGCTATGGCATCATCACATAGAGGGAGAGCCAACATTTGACATTTGGTGATCAACGAAGAAGAACAATTTAATGATCCACTGTAAGAAATTGGAGTTGACTTGCTATCTCAAGTTGATGGCTCCTCTGAAGTCACTCGTAAGGGCAAAAAGAAAATTCAACGAACTTCACTAGTTTGGAATTACTTTGATCTCGTAACACGTACAAAAGAGCATAGTGTAACAGAAAAGTGCGCAATTTGCAAAGTATGCAAACAAGACTACACAGATAAATCCTCTTTTGGCACTGGTCACTTAGAGAGGCATCGCAAAAAATGCAAAGCTAAGCATGGTGTAGGTGGTGTTGATTATCGTCAATAAACACTTCAATTTAGCCCTGATAGTAGTGTTACCAATTGGTCATATGACCAACAAAGAAGTAGAGAATGGCATGCTAGATATTTGGCTAGTGCTCAACAACCAATTAGTCTTGTTGATGATCCAGCCTTTGAGGAGTACATTCAAAATGCTTATAATCCACAATATAGGCGTATTTCAAGAACTACCACAAGAGCTAGCACCATGAAAGTTTTTCATTCAATGAGGAAAAAGTTAGTAACTGAATTTAATTCATGCACTGCATCTGTTGCATGCACATCTGATTTGTGGGAAGGTCGTACCAAAACTAGTTATATCTGTGTAACTGCATATTATGTGGATAAAGATTGGTCTTTTCAAAAAAGATTAATTGCTTTTCGACCAATGCCTTATCCGCATGATGCTAAGGCCATTCATGATGTCATCATGGAAGTTTTTGATTTTATGGCATTAAAGAAAAGGTTTTGAGCATCACATTTGATAATGCATCTGCTAATACTGTTGCTATTAACCTTTTCAAAACAACATTGAGACCACAACACGACGAAATACTTTTTCACCAAAGATATGCTTGTCATATTATTAACTTGTGTGTTCAAGATAGCATGAAATTTTTTCAAGGTTATTTGGAAAATATTCGAACGGCCTTAGGTTACATAGCAAGTTCTGGCTCTCGAATTGAAGAGTTTGCTAAGCTTTGCAAGAGAGCAAGCATGAAACCCAGAAAACTTCCAATTGACATAGGACATCGGTGGAATTCAACATATTTGATGCTGAATGCATGCCTACCATACAAAGAGGTCATAACCGCGTATTACAACTTGAAGAATCCAACTGAGCCGCTTCAAGAATTTGATTGGCAAATTGCTTCATGCTTTTACAATTTCTTAAAGGTTTTTTACGAAGCCACTCTCCAACTCTCAGGTGTGTACTATCCCACCTCTCCTCATGCATTATATAAGTTGTACAACATTGCTACAACCTTCAATATACATAGAGATTTTGACATGTTTAGGGAAACTGTTGAGTTCATGGAACAAAAATTCAAAAAATATTGGGAGCGTGTTCCACCTTTGTATTGCATAGCCACTGTATTGGATCTGAGAGTTAAATTAGCTAGTGTTGAATATTTGCTTAAGGGTATATGGGAAAAATTAAGGGTGCTTTCTGACATCATAACCATTCAAAATATACAAGCAAAAGTTAACAACATATTTACTGCATATAATGAAAAATACGGAGGAGGCCACACAATATCCCCTGCACCTTTAGCAAATACTACTTCTGTACCACATGGTTCTTCATGGGCAAGTATGATTAGCTACACCGTATTTCGTTTCGGTGCATCGTCTACATCTTCAACACGCAGTGAATTGGAAAACTATCTGTAAACAAATTTTGCAGCATTCATTTTCAATGAGCAAGGTGGTGGTCATGATTTCAATAAGTTTGATCTTTTGTCATTTTGGAGATCACAGCCAAGAACTTTTCATGTGCTCTCTAAAATGGCTTGTGATAGACTAACCATACCAAGATTCACAGTTACAAGTGAACAAGTATTTAGTTGTAGTGGTAGAGTACTTGATGAACGGCGTGCACGTATGAGTGACGATATTCTGGAAGCAGTAATGTGCGTCAAAGATTGGGAGGATGCTCGCAGAAGAAGCCAAGAAGTTCAAGATTATTGGGTTGATGACTTTGAAAATTTAGACATTTCTAATACTCCCATTGGGAGTAATACGTTGTAATTAATTATGAACAATATTTTTATGTTTTTTTTTTGTTTTTAGTAATTTTGTAAACATCTAATGTATAATTATCCCGATTGTACTCTTTTTTCCTTACTAAGGTTTTGTCCCACTGGGTTTTCCTTGGAAAGGTTTTTAATAAGACAATCGTAAATAAAATATCATTTTTTATATTTCCCTTAACTATTTAAACTTTTATATTTATTAACTTGTTTAAAAATTTAAAAATTTAAAAATTAAAAATTACATGCTTAGATGAGCTGGCCCATTTAAACCCATGATGGGCCAAGATGGGCCGGCCCATTTCAGGCCCACGACACGGCCTGGCACGACCCATATAAAATTGGCCCACCGGGCTGGGCCAGGCCAAGTTATTTTTAATATGGGCCGGCCCAGCCTACGAAATTCATGGGCCAACTCGACCCGGCCCGCAGCCCGTGCGGGTCTAAGGAGAATAGGCCGGGCCGGGCCGGCCCGTTCTTGCAACACTGTTCTTACCATGATACACTTGAAGCTTCATTACATAAATAACCAATAGGTAATAAATATGATGAGAAAGAAAAGAGTTATTTTTAATTTGATTAGTTTACCTGCTTGGTTGAATTTGGTCTTGGTTTGTTGTTCTTATTTTCTGAACCTTTGCTATAAATTGATGGCTTGTTTCCTCGAAAAGGGAGGGGAATTTTTCAGAGGCAGAACCTGGCCTCAAGGCTAGGTGTTTGCAAAATGTTTAGTTTTGATATTGTAATATTTTAAGTGCTTTGTAATTTATTGTGAGAGTGCTCCGGTCTCGAAGGAGGGCCCACCAAACGTGAGAGCTCCAAGGTCTTTCTAAACTCTATCTGTATTGTCTTAATATTGTTTTAATATTAATATCTATGCTTGTTTATTTTGTTTTAATTAATTTTAACCATGTTTGTTATGTGTAGCTAATTTGTTAGTCTAGAGGAATATGGACCTTAGTTGGATTTATGTTTAAGAAAATGACTTAGAATAATACAACTTAAATATCAATTCCATTTATTTAGCCAGTAATTAGTTGATTTTGTGTTTGCAATTAGTACTTAAGAGAGGAGGATTCTAAATACGCGTTTAGGATACATAACCTGGGAAATTATAAGAGTTGAGAGACCTAGAGTTTTTTTTGTAGCTAATAAATAGAATTAGAACATAATGAGTCCTTAATAATTGGTTAACAATAGAGATATTGGAATTGATTATTTAGGATATTTCTCAATTAGTACTTGAGAGATGAAAGCTGAGACACATTAGAATTGTAGGCCCATAAATTGGAGAATTTGAATTGACATTAATTTTGACAAATACCGAGCATAATGAAGATTTGGTGAAGTAGTACCTTTAGACTTTTGTTGTTATTGTTTGTTTATTTTTAATAGACCTTTGTTGTTATTGTTTATTTATTTTTAAATAGTTCATAAGCTTTATTTTTAATTTCATTTAAGTGTTTTAAATTCAATTTTAATTAATTGGTAGTCCAAATAATCTCAGAGTTAAAATAACTTTGGTATTTAACTAAAAATTAACACAATCCCCGTGGGATCGATATCCGTACTTAATTGTACACTTTTCTACTTGAGAAGGCCACGTGTTCTTGTGTGTCACGGAAATCAACCAAGAATATCCTTTAATTATCGATCGTTATATTGCTTGACGACGCCTTGTGACCTTCATGCTTCCGCCTTTAAGCCAAGCCTTGGATGTTTGGATACGCAGAGTGCTCAGATGCTTGGAGTGTTTGGATGCTTGAGTGTTCGGATGCTCAGAGTACTTGGGTGCTCAAAGTGCTCGGATGCTCAATGATTAGATGCTCGGGTGTTTTGATGTCTAGGTTTGCGATCCCTTGATGCTTGGATGATCACCTTGTCATAATTATACTTTTATCATTGTGAAAAATCTCATCCAACATATAATGTAACAAAAAACAATCCAAGTTCATTTTTTGTATTTACTAAACTTATAAATAGTGATCTATTGATACAATTACTTGAATATTCTCTTTTGCATAATCATTAGCTTTTAACATATGAAATTTTTAAATATATACAAAAAAGTTTGTCATTTATTTCTTTGAAAAGAGAATCAATATTTAAAAGATGTAAACATTGACATTGCATTTTTTTTCTCATTTTCGGTATTATGTGATAGCACTAAATTCTGATTTCTGAGGAAAACATTTTTCATCCGAAGTAAACACAAGAAAATCCATTATATACCTTAGTTTTTAATTTAGAGAAAATTACATATTATACCATACTTTTAAAAGTTGTATTTATTTATGTCATACTATTATTTATATTAAATGTAAAATTATGCTAGAAATGAACATTTGTAACGTTTATAAAAAGTAAATCTTAAAAGATATATTTATGAAAATTCCCCTTTTATTTAAAACTTGATATCTCAAAGAAAATTAAAGTCGTAAACTAACCACTAGGTAAGTTGAATCACCAATTAAATTATGAAATATTCTTTCCATCCTATGGGTTAGAACTCCAATACTTATAAAACAGTAAGTTTCAACTAATATATCGTGTATTTTTTAAATTGAGAGCTATTATTTTATGAGTAGCCGGGTGTTCTTAAATTATGACTATAAAAGTACAGCTTTAGCCTTTAGGCCTTCGGGAGAGCTCTTTTCTATTAATGCCTACTACGGGACAATCAAGGGGAAAAAAATGGAATGAAAAAAAATATTCCAGCCATTGAACACCAACTAAAAATTCTAGAAACGTGGCATCACTCTTGAAATTACAACCTTAATTAATAAAATGTGGTCTAACCTTCAGCAAAGACATCTACATATTCTAGAAAAAAATAGACCAGGAATTACCAGGTGCGGTGCCTTTGATAGCAAGGGGCCACACAAGAAAGAAAATATATTCCACAAGCACTTCAACTGGGAGCAACAAACAAACAAACGATAAATTCATTATCTTAATTCTTTTCTTTAATCCATTTATAGAAAGCATCCATATTATGGGGCCATTGAATGGTCTAGGAAGTAGAAACCATAACACGTCAATCTCCAATATGAGAAAGAAAACAAAAAAGAAGCCCCAAAAAAAAAAAAAAAAGACTAGGCTTTGAGCTTTCACTTTTTTGCCTTAATATTGAAATATGGGTCTTGCTTTTTGTTTATGATGAGCCTTCACCAGTTGTTCATAAAAGAAACTTATTCTTCTACAAATTCACAAAGACATTGAATGCAATTTATTGCATTATATATTTGGTTATATATACCCCTAACCATCTTCCAAGTCTTTCTCATTACTTTCACACCAAAACTCATTTTATACTTCTGTTTTCTCATTTGGCCCTTTTTTTTTTTTTAACTTTGCTTATAACATATCATCGTTTGGCACCTACTGAGGAGGCATGGTTAAAGGAGGAATCACCAAAACAAGGTTGTTTTTGCTTAGGTAATGTCCTAGAGTTCACAAATGTTTTTAACATTCTTTCCCTTTCTAAATCCCCTCACCACAATGCTTGATCATTTCTGGCTTCCTAAAGAGAATTATGAGTGGCTTTAGTACTATTTCTCTTTCTTTGTCCAAAACAATAAAAGCATTGCATGCCCAACTTGCATCTTTGAGAATATCACGTAGTTATTATAGATGCATGACATATCATAAAGAAAACCAAATAACTTGATTTTATCAACTGAAATAACGGCTTTACATATGACCCTACAGTTACTAAAGACTACCTAGGAACACTAATTAATGCTTGATAATGTGTGACATAAATTATAGTAGCTAGCAGTTAAAAAATGAAATTAGCTACATCTCTTAAATAGAAGATTGCTTACAACATGAAATATAAACAAGGGTAATCCTAGCAAGTATACGCGGTTCATGTAGGGAAGCGAAGCGAGTGGAGCGACAAGTGAGCAAGCTCCGGGCAGGAGGAGTAGAACTAGATCCGCCGGAACAAGCCAATATTTCCAACAAAGGTTGCAGTCAGAAGATCGAAGGTTCGACATCGTATTGGACCCCACATCCGCGTACGGGAATCTACGTTCCAAAAGGCCATGAATATGTTATTGATGATGTCCCTAAGAATGCGGCCTGTTTTGATCGGACTTACTGGCTTAGGAACGTCGACGGGGTTGAGAAAGCCAACCATGATCTTCCACCCGATCGTTACTTCTAAAATTACAAAGAAGCAATCTCAAGCAATTAAGCTAGCTAGCTCTGAATCTCTACCTCAAATATTGGACTATATAGTGGAAACTGATCACAAACTCTTAAGGCTTAGATCAGCTAGTATGTCCGACTAAGGAGCTAGTCAACTTATGTTAAATAAAACGTTTAACTAGTATTTAAGTAGTGATTAAGCTAGGAACTGTACGTACTTATTATTTGGTGTAACAAACGATGTAAGGCTTATGATATATTTCTACCTTGTAGCACTTTGTCTCGGGTTGTAAGCTTTATGATATAAATAATATTGGATACTCTGGGGTTAAAACTAAGCAATCTGAAATAAATTTTCTTGGTTTATCGAAATTCCTTGTGTTTAGTGCTTCCTTTTTTTTTTGTCCCCTCCTTACTTTTGTCACAATTTTAATTATCCGATTCATGTTGATGTACAGACATGTTCACAATTTAAATAACAAGTTTAGTGGTCTATGTCATTATTATTATATTTTGGCTGGAGATCTATGTTAATTATTGGTTGTTGTTTGTTGGTTATTAGGCAATAATATACATTGCCACAAATATATATATTTAAAAAAAGTGATATATGTGGTTTTTGACTTATCATTATTGATGATTCTGTTGTCCTTATCATTGGATTTAATAAGCATAAAGCATTGATGCTAATTTTTCACAAGAAAATAATAAAAAAAAAAACCAAAAACGTTTGTTTGTTATATCTTCGGAGTTATTCCACCAAAAAGTATTATTCATGTTGAAAGAATTATATCATTTAGTTCTATGAGAAGCTAGTATCGTAATATTGAACGCAATAATCAATGGTGACTACCATGCATACATGATGAGCCCTTCTTGCCCAGAGACTGAATGGTTCAAAGGTGAAGCAAAAGTGGTGCCTCCTTTGAACAGTAAAAGGAATGAAGGCCAAGCACAATTTTTTAAAAGAAAATTAAATTACACTGTCTCATTTATTGTTTTATTGTTTGTTTTCGAAGTCATGAGCAAATAGTAATATAATAATGGGTGATCATCAAATGCAGAATTTCAATCGAAAAGAACAACATCAAACTATTTCTAAGGCTAAGGCGAATATTATATTTAATACTTTTTAAAAGTAGCATCTTTGTTTTTGAAAGGTTAAAACTAGCATATTGATAAGTTTTTATTTTGTGTCTCAGGCTCGTTTAGGGTAGCTTTTATTTTTACTTTTATATAGTAGAATAAAAAAAAACATAAATTAGAGCTTTTTAATTAATGTTTGGATAGTATATAGAAAAGTGTTTTTTGATTTTAGAAGGACTTTTTAAAAAGTATAAAAGTAATGAGTGTGTTTAGTAATGCAGTTAGAACGAATTTACAGTAGCATGTGAGAGCTTTACGTCATAGCATACTTTTACTTTACATTGTAGCATGTGAGAGTTTTATAATGCAATAGTTGAAATGACGTTGCCAAACAAAGCAAATGCAATATAAAGATATAGATAAAATTTTCTAATTTACTATTCACAAATAAAAGTTAAAAAGGTAAATAAAAAGCTTTTCATATACATTTTTTTTATAAGCACTAAAGACATGACTTATTCCAAAAGTATTTATAAAAACAAAAAGCTTAAACAGTTTGTCCATCAAGACAGGTTCACAAGCAACTTTTAGACTGAATAAGTCACAAACAATCTATTTTGAGCCATTTTAAATGGGGGCGATTTTAATTTTAAATTTATTATCTTGTATAGCTACTTTTAGCTACTTTTATTATGATTATTAAGGTTATTAATTTTGAAATAATTTGAAAATCATAATATTGTAATGGTTAAATTAGAAAGTCAATACATTAGCCAATAGTAATCAAATACGAAAATTTAACATATGTTACATTTAGTGTAGTGGCACTAGTATTACATATATAAAATTGAGTACTTAGTCTATATATAATATAATATAATATAATATAATATGACATGACATAATAATTACATATAATTAATGGCTAAATTGTTGGATAGGTCCCCAATTTTTTTTTTGGAACTAGGTTTAACATTCATTCCTGATACAAAAAGACTGATTTAACAAAATTTTGGATGGAAATGAACTTTTAGGCATTAGTTTTTATCAAAATTACTAAAATATCCCTTAAAACATCACTTTTTCTCTCTCTAACTATTCTCCCTCAAGTCTTTCAATTCAGTTGCAATTTACTCTATAATTTATAAAGATATTTATCTTTCTATACTTCTATTCTAGGTTAATTCAAAAACTATACTTTTAGTGTTCAAACTCATCGAATGTATGCCTTCAGATTAGATTTAATATACAAATTTACATCTTACCTTAGTCAATAGTTGATTTTAACCTTTAAAATGACCAAATTATCCTTAAGTAACATATAAAAAAAAACTGAAAATTTTTAAAAATAAAAAAAAAGCAAAACACCTATTTTTAAGGTATTCTATACATTTTTGAAGGCAAAAACCTTGGTATAGAGTTTTTTTTTTAAAGTTTTTTGAAGTTATCTTATTTTTTTAATTTGAGAGTATCTTAATTATTTTTTTAGGTCAAAATTGAAGATTGATTAGGTAAAACTATAAATTTGTGTATTAAATCTAATATGAATGTATAAATTTGATGAGATCAAAAACTGAAAGTATATTATTTGAATAAACTTAAAATACAAGGTATAAAAAGATAAATACCTAATTAATATAATAGTGAAGATCAAACGGTGATCAAGAACTCTAATTTTCATGTTTATAATTCTGTTCAATTAAGTATATTCTTTTTTTTTTTTACTGTAAATTGTAATGTCTACATCTGCATAGTCTTAACACTAAATGGGGCCACCAGACTAGTAGCCCCACACTTCTTCAGATCATAGAACCCCCCATATTTTGCCTTACAAGACACATAATGCCTCCTCCAGCACAAGCCAATTCCCGATTGATATTGCTCCTCTTCTTTAAAACCAACAAAAATTGACAAAATATAACTGATTGTTTAAGATCTATATTTGATAAGTGTTTGCCCTAACATGGTATGACATTGATATATATATATATATATATATATATATATATATATATATATGAAAAATACCCTAATACCTCTTATATTTTGTCAAAATATTACTTTCGTCCCTCTTATTATATAAATAGCCAAAATATTCCTTGTATTTTTAAATTTCAAGCTTTTGAAAATTTCAAGATTATCCTGTTCCATCTATATTAAATATTATTTTAAATATAATTTAACTTAAAATTAAATACAAAACAATTTAAAATGATCAAATTAAAATTTCAATTAAGCAAATATTTCAATTATTTTGAGAGTCTTTTAACTTTAAAAGATTGATTTTATATAGTATTTTGGTTTAATAATGTTTTAGATTGTATTTTGTAAACATTAGGAGGGCTAATCTTTGTTTTTTAAAAAAAGGTTAATTGTTTTAGGGGATATTTGAGTATGAATTTAAAAACTAGGGTTGTTTTGTATATTTACATAACGACAGAGAAAAAAAATGGTACGCTAACAGAATACAAATGACATTTTGGGTATTTTTTCTTATATATATTTTCTAATATTAAATTTGAATAAACTTCTGAATGAACAACTCCACCCATAGAGAATATATCCCACAAACATATACATAGGCATGTTTACTTTCTATCAAAGAGAACGAGAAAGGAAGGAGTAATTTTTCTTTTTCTCTTAATAATGTGTTTACTTACAAATAAGTAATGAGAATTTTATAGGTCCCACACAATATATGGAATGAGGAAAGGGAATGTCAACCTCACATCTCCTTTAATATTGATTCCCTATCAAAGGGAATGGATGCTAAAGTTGCATAGATGTCCAAATTCAAATGTTATTAGTTAATAGTTTTTGAGTTATGTAAAAAAAGATTGTATTAATTATATTAATCAAGATTCCCATATTTAAATAAGTAAACACAAGAGGAGAAATGAGATTGTTTCTCATTATAACATCAAATAAATAAGAAAACACAAAAAAAAATTGAATAATCATCATTTCTATTATTTTACTTTTGTTTTTCGATCTTAATACCTTATCCATTACATTCCTTTACAGTCTAGTAAATGCATTCTATGTATCCTCCTAAAATTTTTTACAACTTGTTATTTTTAAAATTAACCCCCATAATTTGTCAAATCATTAATTTGGCTAAAACTCTAACGTTTTTTTTATTTTGAATTTTTAAGGTAAAAATCAAACCATTATTTTGAAAAGTAATTTAATAATTTTAATGAAAAAAATATTCAATAATTTCTAACGGTCAAATTTAACAATTTATCATTTAAAATGATCCTTTAGCAGTTAAAATAAAAAAAAATTAGGATCGATTTAATAAAAAAATTAAGAACTAAAATAAAATAGTCATAAAAAAGCCAGAAACTAGGGTGACAATTCACGCATGCCTATAACCTTAACAAATCGGTAGCCTCTTAAGAAAAATAATAATAATTATGAAAATAATAAAAATCTCATTGGGCACCGAGACGTCATTTCCATCCAAAGTACAAAAAGGAGACAAAGCGTCATCGTTTACAGCTGCCACAACACAAGCCCAAGCCCTCTGCGTCGCTGAGTCTGACCACTATGAACGCCCATTTCTTTGTCCAAAAAACCGACAAAAATAGATATCCAACACTGTCATCCATTCCACATCCAGAGGCTCAGGGTCCAAATCGCCGATCTCTACCACGTGGCTGAATCACAGCCCTCAACAATCTCCCCAATACTTCGCCCTTGGAATTTTTTGTTTAAAAAAAAAAACGCCTCTTTTCGGTCTCTCTCGCTCACTTCCCTTCATCTTCCACTGATTTTCTCCCAGCCTTCCGCGAAGCGTTCTCTGAATTTCCCGTTTCATTCCAAATCCCTTCCATTTCTCATAAATTTGGATCTGATTTCGAAGCGAAAATAGCGTAATCTAGGGCAAAAGCTTTTGGTGTGTGCATGACGAGCGCTTCGGAGCTGTTCTACAATAGGAGGTCTCGTCTCGGCCGAACCAGTCCCGATCTAGTGCTCGATTCTCCTCCTCCCGACCGGAGTTTCCATCATAATCCGACTCACAGTCGCCGGAATCTCCATTACAGTACGACCGGTGGTGGTGGTGGTGGTGGTAATCACCGACATGATCTCGACGGCTGCGATCCCCTCCGGCGGTACCCGCACGCCCGCCATATTTACCCCCGTTCTTCTCACCAGGTTCGCAATCGGATTAATCTCTTTTTTTATTTTTTTATTTATGGAAAATTATGTGTTTGGTTTGTGGTAGATTTTCAAGTGTTAAAACCCCTCTAGTTTTGCATGTGCCAGAAATTCGAAATCAATTTAGGATATTTTTGGTGATTAATTGGATTTTTGGACCGAGAAGTCAGTTTCTGTTTTTGCCAATTTATTTATCTGATTAGAAATTTCGCAAGGCTATTGCTTCTTCTAGGTCATATATGTGTTTCATATTGCAATCTGAAACACTTCTACTTTCCTCTGGATATTGATTTTTCTCTATAAGATTTGCTTTTTGGCTGTAAAAGAACTTGCTGTGGTGTTGTTGGCCATGGATTTTTTATTACGTTTTTTTCCCCCAAATTAAGTTTCTCCGGGAATCTCTTTGGGGCCAGAGCATAGTCATTACTACCTTTGGCTATAAGTCACATGACCAAAATTCACTTAAAAATGCGTCTTTAAAAAAAAAAATGATAACAAGCACTTGTTTGGTGTTGTTAAATTGCATGCTTTTTGCACAAACGAATAACCATGTTTAATCTAATAGGGAGACCATGCTTTGCTTGTTTTTAGTTGTCTCACTTCTTACGTGTCAATTGGGTGGTGTATTGCTTTTATTGTTAAACCTTTTGCGATATTTCATGTGTCGTGTTATTGTTCAGGAACGGGCAACATTTCGACTTGAAGAAGGTACGAGCCAGTTTGGTTCTGGCATTGAAGAAGAAAACTTAATCAGTCCAAGCACGCCAGCATTGAGTCCAAATGAAAGGCTACCTGGAGCCGTGCTACTTGCAAGGGCGAGGCTTCGTGAGAGGTTGAGAGGTCTTCCTCTCCCTGGAAGCAGGTCAGTTTCCTGCAATATGGCATTCTAATTTTTTTTTATGTGAAGTTGTTCTTAGTAAGAATTCTTATAATTGCAATGCGGCATTCTAAGCCACTAAATTGGTCAAAGTCATTGTTATCTCATCAAAATCATTGCTATATCTCAAGTTCTGAACTTTTGACGAATAAGCTAATAGTTTCTCTGATCTGTGGTGGTTGATATATATATATATACACACGCAGACACATATATATTTTCATCTCATAGTTTTAAGATTTTCCATTTTCTTTTTCATTTTGTAATATGATAGGTTCTTGTTGAGTTGTCATTATCTATCATCAAATTTTCTAGTCCTTGATATTGCCTCTCTGGCCCACAGCTTGACTCTAATTATGTTTTCTCCTTTCTTTGGCGTTTATTCAGGCCACGCAGTAGAAGTGCATCAAACAACACTGGTGGGATCAGGGCCGGTGTTGAGTCAAGAGCTTTCGACACAAGTGATTGGGAGACTGAAAACCTAACCGGCTGGTTAACTGATAGCGTCCCATCTACTGACTTGAACTCTCAAAGTGTATGGCCACAACCCTCACAAGGACAGAATAAGAAGCCGAGTGGTCTTACCCAACAGGCTTTCGATTGCTTGCAGCTGGAGCTTTTCAGCAGCAAGGAAAGTGGTGCTGAAGAAGTGGTGTCAAGAGCCCCCCGGGATTGCAGTATATGCCTTGAGAGCTTCTTCCAGGGAGATCGCCTTATATGCTTGCCATGTAAGCATCGATTCCATGCTGTTTGCTTGGATCCCTGGCTTCGAATTCGCGGTGACTGTCCTTATTGTCGAAGTGTTATTGTCGTAGAGAAAAAAACCACGAAAACTACGTAGTCTCAGTTGAGGTGTTTTTAACTTGGTGTTGTAGTGTAGTGACAGTTTTGGGACTTCCTGATCAACGCATGGATACCATTGCTGCCCCTTTTGGTTATATTGTATATCAACTTATAGATACCACTATGAATCCGCGTCTTTAACGTTCCGGTTCCTTAGTCTAAATGTGAATTTAAGAATTTTTTAATATTTTTACTTTTTTTTAGGTGTTTGATAAAATTAATTATAACAAACTTTTTAGGTTAAAATACTATAACATATGAGAACTTTATACTATAATAATTTTTTTTTATTATTATAGCACGTGAAAGTTTTATATTATTTTTAATAAAAAAATTGATTCTAACAAATTTTGCTGTTGTAACTCTCCCATGCCTTTTTTCTACATTGTTGGAGCTACAAGTGAGCTCAGCCCCCAACCCTATCATATTTATTGACCGCCAGAAGTTTCTCATTTTTGAAACAAGATATCTGCTTTCCCTGTATTTTACGCAATGGCCAAGAGGATCCATGGCGGTGTGATCGTTTTCACAACTAATTAAATTTGTTAATCTCGTATAATATAGAACTATTGTGACTCACTAAGCTTAATTTGATACGTGTGCCATTAACATAACGTAAAGATTAAATTATTATCAAGTACCTAAAGTTTTACCGTGTTTATTTCCTCCTTCCTCCAATTTGCTTGTTGGTTCTCTCTTTGTACAAGTCAAATCACACGAGCTTGACTGAAGGTCTGTTCAATGAAGGGCCACTAAGACAACCATCACGCCGCTCGCCAAATAATAAATAAAAAAAACCCAATAAAATGTTGGAAGTCTTTTCTCCACTAGACTAGGTTAGCAATGTCCCTTCCTATTGGTCCGAAAGCTAAAACCGGTCATATGATGAAAAAGTAATTTGGACTGCAACATTCGTATTTAGACAATCCATTGAAATTATATATTCTTACATCTTATTATATAAGAGGTAATAAGTCCTACTGTTGTTTGTTACTATTATCCATGTACGGTACCAAATTGCAGACGACAATATTTAAGTTGTCCCTCAATGGCAAGGCAGCAGATTTTATCATTCCAAATAATTTTCATTTTCTTCCTCTCAAAGAAATTGAAAAAAGAAAAGAATCAAAGTAAAGTCTATGATAAGTGACACCAAAAAGCCAGCTATAACACATATCTACAACAAAAAATTAAAATTTGATCAATTTGTAAACGTCACAAAAACTTTGTACTCTCCATTTACAGCAAGTCCTAGTATAGTAATTAGTGAATCTCATATTGGTAAATTAGAAAAGCAAATGAATCCATGGGCTGTCTGTGACCCGCATGGATAGATATACACGTAGACCGTATAGATAGGTATACACGTATGAGTGTGTATATATATATATATATATATTCACAATAAATACACAAGAATGGTCGTGCATTGTGACTTCTATTTATTTTATTATGAAAATTTTTTTGACCCCTTTGCGTGTTTGCACATAAAAGTCTTGTTTGCTTTCCTTTCTAGACGTCAAAGATTATAAACTTCTTCAAATTCTTCCAATTTTCTCATTAAAGTGAACCGTAAAGCAGAAGAAGTCTTATCAAAATGCCGTGTAATGTAATCACCTTTCTAGAGTCTGGGGTGCAAAGGGTTTGGTAATATTGTGATAAATAATATGACAATGATATTCATATTATACGTAGAGCTTCAAAACTACGTTTAGAAAAGGGCAAAAAAAAAAAAAAAAAAAAAGTAGCAAAGAAAAAAGTCAAAAAAAATTGAGCAAGAAAAAAGAAATAAAGAAGGACATATCAAAATCATTCCATTTTGTGACGACTGTTTTGTGTAGTTGTCGTGATGGATTTTAAGCTCTATACGCGGTAGAGTAAAATTGTGAGATTCAGTGGGTTTGTACTGTTTCCTTCCTCTTGACGCGGCGACTTTTTTTTCTCTCTTTCTTCCTATTCACATTCAAGCTACTCTGCACACGCTTTCTCTCTCATTCTCTCTCTCTTCTCTTTTTCTCTCTTGGATTATCTTTTACCTGACCACTTCATTTGAGCAAAAAAGAAAACCCCTCTGAAAGCGACCGCACAGAGACGAACAACAACATCAACAACAACAAAAAGAAGAGACGAAGGTTGTGATAAGAGACGAAGATGTTGCGGTCGTGTTACAGGGCGCTGGAGAGGTGCTTTGGGCTCCGATGCTGCGGCGGAAGTGGCGGCGGAGGAGGGAGGGACGGGCTTTTGTGGCACACGGATTTGAAATCGCACGCTTCCGGTGATTACTCGATCGCGGTGGCTCAGGCCAATTCCAGCCTCGAGGACCAGAGCCAGGTCTTCACGTCTCCTTCCGCAATCTACGTTGGCGTCTATGACGGCCATGGCGGTCCAGAAGCTTCTAGATTCGTCAACAAGCATCTTTTCCCTTATTTACATAGTACTTCTCCTTTTTCCCTCTCCGAACTCTCACGAAAGAAAATGAATTGAGAGAAATAATGCTTTTGTTATATATATATTTTTTTATGAATGATGATTATTTATGTTTTTCTTTGATTAATTATTGGAGGTGCAACGAGGAATGAATATGGATTCTGGAGATTGTTTGGAAAATTTAAGATTTTTTTGCTTAATTTTTGAAGCTGATAAAGTAAAATCTTGGATGATTTCTCTTTAACGGTCGTTGTGTTGGAATTGTAGAGTTTGCGACAGAACAAGGAGGATTGTCAGCAGATGTTATAAGGAAGGCTTTTAGTGCCACTGAAGAGGAATTCTTGCGTTTGGTACAGCGATCATTGCCGGCGAGGCCACAAATTGCTTCGGTCGGCTCTTGCTGCCTTGTGGGTGCCATTACAAAGGACGTTCTTTACG
The DNA here is from genome assembly GCA_025403435.1 of Artocarpus heterophyllus. NCBI lineage: Eukaryota > Viridiplantae > Streptophyta > Magnoliopsida > Rosales > Moraceae > Artocarpus > Artocarpus heterophyllus. The sequence continues at coordinate 12,052,281 of CM046336.1, forward strand.
TGGCGAATCTCGGGGACTCGAGGGCGGTTCTCGGCCGGCAAGGCACGGAGAGCAGGAAGAAACCAGTGGTGGCAGAGCGGCTGTCGACCGATCACAATGTGGCGGTTGAGGAGGTGAGGAAGGAGGTTGAAGCGCTTCATCCTGACGATTCCCATATCGTTGTGTATACTCGTGGAGTTTGGAGAATAAAGGGCATAATTCAGGTATTGGAATTGAGCTTCTTATGATTTGCAAAATTAGTTGTTTTGTTTCATTATCAGATTGTTAGACCATGATTGTAAGATCAGACTTGATAACTAAAGCATTAATAGGGAAAAGAGGCGTTTTTGCTAATCAAATGAAAATTAAAGAAAATTGATATAAATATGTCATTTTAAACAACACATTAACTTTGTTCATCACAAAACATAGAAACGGGAGCTGCATTTGATTCTTGAAATATGCTAATGATTCAGCTGGTCTAAATGAACTTTATCTTCGTTCTTATTTCTATTGAAAATAGGTTTAAACGCATAAATATGCCCATAATTCTGCACAAGTCAAGTAGTGTATTGTCTTCCATGCATGCGATGTTACACAAAGACCAGTCTGAAGCAGGGCTTTTTTCTTTTTGTTTCTTTCCAATCAATTTCTTCGTTACATGTATGACTTTCTTGGTTGATTTGTTAATACTGGTAGCTATTTTCTCTTTGTATGGGATTAGGTAATTTTTCGCGTTGATTAAGTTCATGGGGGCCATGTTTTAACCCACTTTTGTTTCTTTAGGTGTCAAGATCTATTGGTGATGTATATCTAAAGAAGCCAGAGTTTATCAGAGACCCAATTTTCCAGCAATTTGGAAACCCTATTCCTCTAAAGCGACCCGTGATGACTGCAGAACCCTCAATCCTTATAAGAGAGCTTAGCCAGCAGGATTTGTTCCTGATCTTTGCATCGGATGGCCTCTGGGAACAGTTAAGCGATCAGGCAGCAGTGGAGATTGTTTCCAAGAATCCAAGAGCTGTGAGTGTCTAGTTTTCACTAATTGGTTATATGCTAATCTTCTATTTGTTTTTCTAGCAGTAATACAAAAACTTCTCATATATTTCGTTGAAATGCTCATTACACCTAATATTTTTTAGGTATGCCTATTCTCTACGTTTTATGAATCATGATAAAACTTGTCTGACGATTTGAAGAGGTTTTAGCATGATTTGTTAAACACGGATAAAAGGGAGACCTTGATTATGATTCTTATTTGTTATGCTAATCTTCTGTTTGTTTTTCTAGAAGTAGACAATAAGAAAAACTTTCGTGTGTTTTGTCGAAATACTACATTACACCTTATATTTTTTCTGCTACGTTTTACAAATCATGTTCAAACTATCCAACGATTTGGAGGGAGTTGGACATTGTTTATAAAAGGTAAATGACAAGCGCATCATTCCTAAAAAGATAAAGTAACAAGTAGCATTTTGATAAATTTCAGGGACCCTTAAATTACAGTTAATTTTACTCTTGCCATTGATGTTCATTTAATTTGTTTAATCATTTGCAGGGAATTGCGAAGAGATTGGTAAGAACTGCAATTAAAGAGGCTGCTAAGAAGAGAGAGATGAGATATGATGACATAAAAAAAATCGACAAAGGAATAAGGCGTCACTTCCATGATGATATTACTGTCGTCGTAGTGTTTCTTGATCACCAAGAAAGCTCCTCTAAGTGCAGATTTACACAGCAATCTCTTGGCTGCACAACTGCACCAGTTGACATCTACTCACTGAGTGCTGATGGATCGGAACAAGAACTGTATTCCTGAACCAAGAAAAATCCTTGGGACAGTGAAAACACAAATTTTTGGGGAAAGGTCTGTTTGTTACTAATAATTTAAGAAGGATTATGTATTATAAAAAAAAGGATTATATGGGCATTTTTTTTAGAAGAAACAAAAATAAAAAACAAACATACATGAAATCGTGTAGATATCTGAGTCACTAATAGATATTGCAATTTACTACAGATTTTAACAATCAGAGGTTACTGGTTGTCATTCTTTTTTTCTTTCCGTGAAGATTGAGAGTATTTATGAATATTTTTGCATGGCGCGCGCTTTATGTTCTCCTGTCAAGCCATCTTATGGAAGATATCCCCTACGAAGTTATGGTGTTATTTTTGTTGTATTGAAAAGATGCTACACATATATGATGGCAAAAAAAAAATAAAAAAAATCTAACATATAGAAACTGGATTCAGTAAAACAATCAAGGATATTTAGTATTGTTGCTTGCTGAACTTGTTGTATGCTTGCAATTTGCTTCTTGAATTTTAAATTTTAGCAAGTTACACTTTAAACTTTAAAATGTTATATGTTTACATTTTAAATTTTTTATAAATATTAACCTAAATTTATATTAAAAAAATTAATTCAAAATTTTCTATTGTCATGAAAATTTTATTAAAAATATTGATTACAATAAACTTGAGTTAAAATATATAAAAATAATCATTTATGCCCTCAATCAACTATTTATGTACAAATTACTTGTTAATTTTAGCCAAAATCTAAAATCAATATCAATAGGTGGTGCTTTGCTATAAATTTGTAAATTCAGAGTGCAATTAGCTAAAATTAAAAATTCACAGGGTAAATTATAGATGTGTGAGAAGTTCATGAGCAATAGTATCAAATACCTAAGAATCAATTAATGGTAAGTTTTAAAGGTATTTGGTAGAAGAGCTCAAACCGAGAGTTAGAACTCAACTAATGTATTTACACTATAGTATGTAAGAGCTTTATAATCTTTATAGTTAGAACTAAGTGGTTAAAACTTTTCTCTCTTAGAGCAAGTACAGCCTCGAAAGCAAACTAACTCTTTAATTTATTTTCTCTTTTATCGTGTCCCACGTTGAATTGAAGCTGTGTAAATACTCTTATAGGAGTCCATATGAAGAATTTTTCGCTAACTTTCCACATAAAATAGGAAAAGGGTAAATTAGTAGTAATGTTTAAATAGTGAAATGAATAAACACGACAAGTAATTAAATATTCGTATCATAAGTTGAAGAAGAGAGTCGCCAGGGACCCTGGTGAGCTGCTACTTTTAAAAATTTACATTACAAAGTTGTACAAATTTATTCATAAAATTCTAAATAAAAGAGAGATTTTTTTTATGCTTAATCTATTTTTAAGTTCATTGATCAAAAATATTGCCTATAAGTTTTTATGATGTCAAACTTAAGTCGATCGAAAATGAATTGTCACGCCCTGGAGTACGAGAAGTGACGTGGCGGATTATTTAAGTTAAATAAATAAGAATTTAACCAAAAGCATGAGTTTATAGGGTTTAAATTAAATATGAAAATATGAAATGTCTAAAAGATTTTAAACAGGCAGTTTTGATAATTAAACGAATATATTTATCAAACAAATAATAAGAAAATACACAAAGAAATTGGATGAACGAGAATGGGTCCCACTAACCCACAACTTGTACACACATATAATACTGACAATATTACAATACATCCATAGTCCAAATAAAAAGGAAATTAAACTGTTACATGCCTTGATTTGATAAATAATAATAACCTACTAAAATTCCCTTATTGTTCCTATGTTCTGTCCGAAGAATCTTCTCTGAAACTAAGCAGAAATCCACCTAGAGGGGAAAAAGTTTGAAAACAAATAAAACGTGAGCGAAAGGCTCAGTAGGACTATATTCAAGAAATAATAAATTAAAAGGAACTATCCTTATTCAAGAAATCATTTAAGAAAAGACTTGAATAAATAAGTTTAAACAAAACCGTTCTTACCCAAAAACAGTTTATTGGTCGACCAGAAAGATCATCAATTTCATTTCCAAGGCAAACCATATGAATCACACCACCGTAGTGGTCCAACTAGGTTTCGGGACCTGCCCCCAAGGTCGATCGCTACACGACCCGATCTCTGATATGGCATCATGCCTTTATATTCATTTCTATTATTATTCAAAGTCTATTTACCAGATGTTTTCATTAACATTCATTATGAAGTTCATCTCAGTCCACGGTTCATAAAAACAACCGATAAAATTCCTTTTCAATCAATCGTTGAAAACATTTTGATAAAAACCCTTTTCAAGGCAAATCATTTGGAACTGGGTTATCAAAGAAAGAGGGGTAGAAGTCCTACCTCGGTACTCATGTCGATGCCCCACACCGTAATCCCGGTCCGTTATGCGTTAGCTCCGCGGAACCACGAACGATCCTAAATGCAAACTAGGTCGATCAATATCTAGTTTAAGATATTCTATGTTACTAAACCATTCCATGATGTCCTAGTGTGCCATTTGTATCTTTAAAATCATTTTATAAAGTTGGGATTTCAATCGGGGTTCAAAACAGTGAAAACAGATGAAAATCACAAAATCTGCCCTTGTTCGGTCGGCCTGCCGGTCTCCCTGGTTCGACCGGCCAAACTGCACAGTTCGGCCTGCTGGAAAATAGGTCTAGTCATCCGAACATTTTTCAGGTTTAGCTTGACGGACGGATGAATCCGGCTTGCCGAACACGAAGTTTGGCCTGCCGAACTGGAAAAACCCAGAATTTCTAGCCACGGGTTTTGGGTCTCCCAAAACCCAAATCTTCATTTCAACCTATTTTTCTCAATTCTCAGGCATGGAAAACAATCATAGATGATAGAAAAACATAATAGGACACTTTTGAACTCATTTAAACAAAATTTGCACACAAAATCTAAGAAAATCCAAAAATAGACAAAAAGGGAGAAAAATGAAAAATCTTGATTTGAATCCGTTTTTCTTCAAACAAAGCTTAGATCCTAGTTGTTCTAAGTTCCTTTAACTAAAATGAAGGGTTTTCTAAGCTCAAATAAACTTAGATTTCAAAAAAGCATGAAAAATTGAAAATTTGAAAAAGTTTAGAAATTTAAAAACTAACCTCAAATCTAAGCTTCAAATCATGTTTTTGGTTAATCAATCACGCTCCCGAGCCTTCAATCCACCAAAACCCGGAGCTTGAGCTTGATTGGAATTAAAATTTTGAAAGAAAAATGAGAGAGAATGAGAGAGACCAAGAGAGAGTGTGAGATGAGCGTGGGAGAGAGAGAGTGTGAAAGTGAGAGTGAAAGAGAGAGTGAGGGAGAGATTAAATAGAGAGGAATAATTGACGGTTTTACTGTGCAAAAACCGTGTACCGCTCATGGTTTTGTAAAACAAAACATATTTGACATTTGACACATAGTTTATTTTAAAAACTCAAAATAACATTTTATAACAATAAGAAATCCTTTGAAATCATTAAAACAAGAGAAACAACTTTAAACTCAAAATTTCACCAAATGATCAAATTAAGTTTAAAATATTCATCATGGCACACTAATCCACCATTTTATATTCTAATATCATTAAATTAATTTCAAGGAGTTACATGAATAATAGGGTTATGCCAATCAACTATGACAAATAAATATTTCTTCATTTACTTTTTTTTAAGCATTGCTTGTCAACCGTTATTCTTTAAATAATTCTAACTATAATACGGCAAGCCAAACTATTATTTTTTGACCTCTTTTAACCTATATAAGGCAATTATAGTTTATTTTAGGGTTATTAACATCAGTGACTAAACTTTAGGGTTTCTCTCATTTTGTCCCTTGAACTTTAAAAATCACCGCTTTGTCTACTAAACTTTCAAAACTTCTCATTTTACCCTTGAATATCTGATTTTTCATTCAAATAGACGGAATTAAACCTACATAATCCGTACGTGAGTCACTTGTAAAGGCAAAAATAAGATTTTATCAATCTTAAGTTTTCTTTCATGTTTACACTCTCTTGGGGGTTTTTTTTTTTTTTTGAACTATTATTTACGAAGTGCTTATATGCACATTTCTTTTACACAACTCTCATTTAATAAGTCGATATTGTTCAATAATGTCTCCTCATTTTTATTGCGTAACTTATCTTCTTCATTATTCAAATTTAGATATCGACGACAACAATGACTTATTAAATGAGTTATGCGTTAAAGATGATTAAAAATGTGCAAATAATTTTTTTTTAAATGTGAGTTCATATAAAATTAAAAAAAGCGATAGGTGAGAGTGTAAACATGAAACAAAATTTTGAAGCATAAAAATCTCATTTTTACCATCAAAGGTGACCTGTGTATGAACCATGTGCGCTTAATTCCATTTATTTAATCAGAAAATCAAAAATTCAAAAGACAAAGTGAAGAGTTTTGAAAGTTCAGGGGAAAAGTGGTGATTTTAAATATCAAAGAGAAAAGTGAGAAGTTTTAAAAATTCATGAAATAAAAGATTTTTAAAGTTTAGAAGATAAAGTGGGGAGACCCTAAAATTTAGAGGTCATTAGTATTCATAATCTTTTATTTTAATATTTTAGGAAAAAAAAAGTTATGCATGTAAAAATAACCCTTTAAAGTATTTTTTTAATAAATATCTCTATTTTTTTTTATTTTAAAGAATACTCTTTTAAAAAAATTAAAAATCAATTATCATGCGAGTGAAAAGTGAAATGTTAAACATACGTTGGTTAATTGCTGATCAATTAATTTATGATTTACTAAGATAGATAATAGCTTAGCAAAAGCTAATCAAGGACTTAGAAAAGTCAATTTTTTTTAAAATTTTCTTTTAGGGTGTTTAAAAAGTGTGGTTTAAACTCATTTTAATTAAAAATGCTATGATATGTAAAAGCATACACTATAGCTCAAGTTTTTTAACACTATAACATATGAGGGTTTGACATTATAGTAACTAAAAATTTTAGTTCAAACTAACATAGCCAAACACATGGTTAGTTTAGCAAAATTAGGAATATCAAGTTAAAAGTAGTCTTCAAAGAGGCAATTCACCACAATTTTTCAAAAAATAGACAATTTATCTTTATTTTCAATATACATTAGAACTCGATTATTTGCATCAAAATTAAAACAACAAACACCCATTCTATTTTTATTTTTATTTTTTTTGAGAAAATTTTTTTGAAGTTAAGCATAGAGTTTGGGGTTAATAGTGCCACTTACTCTATTTTATCATATCCCAAACTAAAAATAAAAAAATTAGGAAAATCCTGACCATAGCACTCATCCTCTTGCAGCAACTTTCCTCCTCCACAACGGCCAATCAGATCTTCTCTCCCTCTTCTTTTATGGGTTTCAAACTGGTCGCCCTCCTTTCTCGGGTAATTTCCTTGTCTCTGTCTCTTTTATTTTCAAACACATATTCGTATTCACAAGAATCTTATTCTGGTGTTTGTCTTCCTCTCGAATTGGTATTCTCCAAGCTAATCGCCTGATTTATTTTCTACCCACTGGCGTGAGATTTTTCTTTCTTTCTGTTTGGTAAGGTTTAATCGAAAGAGAATGAACCCAAGTCGTTTGGTGGCAGAGACAGTGTGGAACGAAATTGAATCAACTTGTTCAGGTACTCTCTGGTGAATTTCACTCTCTTATTCTCAGACCCATTAATATTATCCTCTAGTTTTGATGCATGTTAAACCATATATCTTTTTTTTTCTTTGGTTTTGATGGGCTGAAAAAATCTTGAAAATGGGACACAGTGACAGAGTATCAGATCTCCATGTGAGTATAATCATCTCGATGTGTTATTTTATTATTTTTTTTTTTTGTTAAGTTGGGTTCAAAATCAAATGAGTTCTAAATTTAGTGTTGGTTTTCCACAAAATTCAGCTTGCATTTCTTGTTTGGGAAGAACTTTGAGCGAGCAACTAGAATAGTTGATCAAAAGGGTGTCAAGAGGATTTCAGGACAGCCCAGTGGCCGTTCCATCTTTCAGGTTATTTTTGTTTTGCATTATCTTTTTCTCACATTCATCTTTATGCGTTTCAAGCAATGCCAATCCAAATCTCCTTTTGGAAAACTATTTGCTATCTTATTTTGACTTATTAGGCTAAGAAAAAAAAAAGAAAGAAAGAAATAAGCAAGCACACAAAACTTATGTCCTCAGATATGAGAATTACATTCACTTTCAAATAGTAATTTCAAACAGTAATCCACCACGATAAAAAAAACAAAATTAGATTACGAGTTGAAAATCGCAATCATTGTATTTTATTAACATATCTCATAACTCTAAAAAAATGACAGCCCCTCAATATAGAAAAAATTAGGAGAATAATTAAGCTCATAAGTGGAAATCTTAGCCCATGTTGAAGCAAACAGCTGTGTATTGGTTTTGTTATGTTTGTTTTGGTAATAGGTTGTGGGAGAATCCAGGAAGAAGGAGGAGTACTTTTGCTTCCCAGAGCACTTTTGTGCCTGCTATTCATTCTTCTTTGACATTGTGAGCAAAGGAGAGCAGCTTTGTGTGAGATTCCTCTCCTGGTTGACTTGTCACTCGCTATTTCGGTTATTTCAAGTGTTCTTGTCGCTCTTCCCCTAATAATTTTATCTTTGTCTGTTCCATTTTCCTTTTTGTTCAGTGTAAGCATCAATTGGCTGCAAGACTTGCTGCTTCACTCAAATCATGCATTGAAGTTGAGGTGTCTGATGAGCAGCTAGCATTGTTACTTTCGAGGCTCTAAAATATGTTTTTTTTTTTTGTACAAAACCCAACTTTGGGATTATGTAGCTAAATTTCAAGAGTCTTTTCTTTACAATTGTTTTAAGCACTTTCCCATTTGTTGCAATGTCGGAATGTGTTGGGAAAAAGGAGATATTGCCAAGAGTCTCCTCCTATGGAGATTTTGTTCAATGATTATTATCAGAGAAATTGATACCAACAAGTCTTATTCAGAGTACAACAACAAAAAAGGGTAAAAAACAAAAAAAAAAACCAGAACAGCCAAACACAAATTACACAAAATGAAATCCACCACTTCCCTCATTTAACCAAAATCAAGGAATAATCTTGTAAGCTTTCATCTTGTCAATCCAAGAAATAAACGAGGCCTTGGAATCCCTGAACCCTACAAAACCATGCTCTTTGCTCTTGGTCATGCTGTCCAAGCCTGCACCATAAGAAAGAACCAAATCCACCAGCCAAAAGCATCCAACTTCTTCCAACTTGGTAGGCACAAGACCATTCTCCTTCACAATCTGATCCCACGCTTCACCTTTATCCTTCATCATCTCCTCCATTGTCAACCTCTCCCCATTCTCAAACTCCTCATACTCCAACTCAAACTGCTCAGCCAACACCTTCCACATATGCTTCCACTTCATAACATCACCATTGCTGCAATTAAACGCTTGGTTCTTCGCGTGTGGGTCGACCGCTGTCCATATTTGATGCTCGGCAATTAGGTCAGCATCGGAGGCGTCCCAGTAGTCCTCCCACCCCACCCGAGTCCCCGGGAACCTCAGTTTCATCCCTTCATGCTTGCATATCACAGCGTAGATGCACAAACTCCCCACGATATTCATCAAGCTATAAGGTGAAAACCCAAATATCGGACCCGGCCTATGCACGGACCATGTCAAGCCCTCCTTCTTCTTCACCTCCTCCATCAAGATATCCTCTTGAACGTAGTAGAAATTCGGCGTGTCGAGCCTTGGAAGATCCTCATGAAATGGAGGTTCATGAGACTTAACCTTCCCCCACATCTTGAACGGACAGACGTAATGCTTGCGTCCGGTTTGCAAACATATGTGTTGGAGGTTCGGTGCGTGAGGGATGACGGCTTCTAGAACGTTCCGCAGCATCGCACTGTTGACATCGCAGTTCTCGGCTTCCGTTGGCTGGCTTGACCACGTGACGTAGAAGATGTGGGTTACGTCAGTCAGCTTGGAGAGATGGTCTTTGGTCTGCTGTGGATTGGAGACGTCGCACTGGATGTAGGTGATGGGGTGATCGGCATTCCATGAGGGCCGCGGGCGGCGAGCGACACCGTAGACCTTCCAAGGCCCGCCAGGGGTGTCAGAGAGAGGTAGAATCTCCGCCAGGCTGTTGCCAACGATGCCCGTGACTCCAATGACGAGGGCCACGCTCCGGTACTCTGGTGGCGCGCCATCATATTCACGCTTTTTCTGTCAAAGTGACTGTCGTTAGATGGTCATGGTCTCGATGTTAATTGTGTATATTTTTGAATGGTAGATCTAAAAAACTAATCAAATTTATATCAAATTCATGAGATGTGATGTCTAAAACGTTACCCCCAAATAATCCAAGAAGAGATGACATAAAGTGAAGAAAGTGAATAATAGGATTAGTCAATGGACTTGCCTTTGCAGCTCCTATTGCTCCTGCCCGCCACCAACTCATTGTTGTTATTGTTGTGCCTTTGTTTCGTTGAAGATTATATGGCAAAGATGAATTTGATAGCATTTATGATTTTATGGACGTTAAGAGTTCTCAATGATACATTTGAGGACAGCGACAGCCTAATTTTTAGTCGCACATAATAAATATTAAGATATTATCGTTGACTTATATTTTTATTTCTTTTACTCGTATGGATATTATAATATCACTTGGTGTTAGGTGCACGTGCAACGTGGTCGTTTTTACTTGTCACTTTAAAATTTGAGTAATCTTTTCATTTAAGCTCTCTTTAAAAATTATTCCAGTGTTGTTGCTATTATTTTTATCTAAATATTTATCGTAATAGGATTTATTTATTGGGACAATTTTTCTATATGCAAAGACTATCTTTTTGAGTTTTATTTAAGCATTAAATTTGTAATTTTTGTTTCATGTGACATATGACATTATCGTATCAAAAGAAAAAAAAAGAAATATGACATTATTAGTTTACTTTAAGAAAAAAAATGACATTATTAGTTGTATATATATTAATTTGTTATATGTTTGATAAAGTTTTAAAAAAAGAGAGAGAAAACAACTAGAGGATAAGTTTTTTCCTTAAACAAAAAAAAAAAAAAAAGAGAGAGAGAGAGAAGCTAGAGGATAAGTTTTGAGTAATAAAAGAATATTAAGGTTTTTTAAATAGAAAAATATATTTTAATTGCCTTCATTATTTTAGGGTAAATTACACTAATATCTCTCATGTTTTACCTAAATTACAGAGACATTTTTAGACCAAAACTCATTACACTGATACCCCATGTACTTAACTCTATTAATTTTTTGTTTTAAGACGAAAATGCCTTATTTAATCTTAGCCATTGATCTAAAATATTAAATCTTAGCCATTAATTTAGAAAAAAAAAGAAAAAGAAAAAGAAAAAGAAAACCCTACTAACAGCCAAACAAGCCCTCCCTTCGCCACGTCCACCCTTCTCCACTTCCTTCAGACACTCCATTCGACTTCCAGCGACCTCTGCACATCCATCTACCCAGTGCCCCCCAACGACCCCATCACCGGCCCAACAACACCACTCGTCCCCTTCTTGTCGAGCCCAACCATGCCCGTACCTTTCCCGTGAAGCCCAGCCACCCCTGCCCCTCCCTATCTTGCCTAGCCACCCCATTGGCCCTCCATTTTGTCACCCTCCCATCCCGTCGCCCCACCTTATCACCTGCTTCGTTAGACTAGGTGCCCTAAAGATTAAATAATGTAATAGTTTTTAGAGACATTTAATCAAGAAAGAGTTTATTATTTATTTTCATATATCAAATGTTGTCCACTTTATGTTTATTTATGTCGAATGTATAATAAACAAACAAATGTCGGAGACTGTCAGTCTAAATCTTTAAGATCGTACATGTGATGGACAAATTATAGAGAAGACATGAATCTTAAAGATGATAGACTAAATGAAAAGGTCCATAATCGAGGGAATAAACTTAGGTGCTTTATTCATGTTAAGATTGTTATGTTGTCTACATCTCTAACAAGAGATGGCTTGTCTTGGTCATTAGAATTTGAGTCAGCGAGTAAATACATTAGTATATTGTTCTTGGTGACAATATATTGGATCGGGACTAATAATGAATTAATTTGATTATTAATTCTGTTTGTCGAAATCAATTTACTTTAGACAATCATATGTGTTACATCTTAACCCTAAGATAAATAAATGAGTTTGTATTCTTGACTTTGTGACTTTTGATGTACCAAAGGGTGACATCTTTAATTATATGAAGGTACATATACTGGTATGTTAGAGATATGACTTGATTGATGTAGACTCGTAATGCATAGATATAGAATCCATAGCTCTTTTATAGATTTAGTGATATTCTCTTATAGTCATTATCCTGTAGTTGGAAACAAAAGCGCTCAACCATTTGGATACACATGTGTAACTAAATGAAATACTATTTGTAATGGTTATGAATAGTAAGCATTCCAATGATAATGAACATAAGATAAATATAATCGGGAAGGTAAAATGGAATTTATCCTTATGCCGATTATGAATATCCTATAGGGATGTTACACATTATAATATGTTTTGAATGATAAACTTATTAGAGTTTTGTAATTTATATATCGTTCAAGAACGCAGCTCAAAACTTCTAGTGGAATAACTTTAGAGTTAACAATTATAGAACATACATATCGGGGATATGCTATTTCTAATTATAGGAGCTTGATTTATATATGTTCATCGAGTCCTCTTTGCTAGCTGATAATATTTCCTATAACAATACGGCTTGTTTCTCCTATAGATTAGTAACTTATGTTATTTATTAGATTGGCTAATATTAGATTGATTAGATTTAATAATTTATGTTAGTTTAATTCAAAATAAACATGTTTGATTATTTGAAATATATTTTATTTGATATGGAATTACCTATTTGGAATTGTTTTAATCAGATAACTTTTCTATTGAGTTATTTGAATTAAAATTGAAGCTCTATGATAGATACCTGAGTCAAATAAAGTAGGATTTATTAATTCGATTTGAATGGATAAATCAAAATAACACTCTATAGCTGGAAAAACATGTGGGAGTCTCTACCACGACAGTCCGGTCAACCGGACATAGTATCGGCTGGTCGATTGGACCCTGCCACATCGACAATTCGAGGCCAACACGTTTTTACTCCGAAGTTGATTCAAATTCAAATTTTTGAAGCCTAAATTCGAATTTTCTATTATTTCTTAGATCATCGAGAGATTTAGAGAAGAGTATTTTATTGGGAAGACTCTGAAATTCTCATAGAGCTATTGTTTCACATTTTGAACTTTAGCTCTTGGTTTTCTTAAGTGGTTGGAAGGAGAGGTTACCTAAGAAAAGACTGAACGATGTGTGACTACCCGCACTCTGGTCGTGGAAAGAGAATGGCAAGGAAGTCCAGCTGGTTAAGGCTCTTCTAGTAGAATTCTCTCGTTTCAATTCTTACGGTTTTTCGGTCTACTAAGATGTACGAAAGATCTTTTATAATTTATATACATAGCCTATCTAACTTGTTTTTGGAAAAATGTTTTAACTAAAATTTTTAAAATCCGCTGCATACTCGTTTTCCAACACCTCCCTTGTCGTTCACATCCTTGTGCTTCACCCATGGAAAGATCTGGGAGGAAGGAGAGAGACAATTTTCTTTTTATGTTTTTATCAGATGTTTTACACAATTATTATTATTTTCATATTTTTAAAGTTTTATATATTTTTTTTTTCAAAAAATCTTTGTTTTTTGTTTATGTTTTTATAATTTTGTAATCTTTTATGAAAAATAAAGCACTATAGGAGAGTGATATTTTTTTTGTTAGTTTTGTTGAAATTAGTTAGAATTTTTTTATAATTGAATTAATATTTTGTTGGAATTAGTTAGTTTTGGTTTTATTGTAAATATTTGTTTTAACTATCTTGAAATTGAAGTGTGTTTTTAATTTTGTTGAGACTGAGATATGCTTTGGAGAAATAGAAATATGAAAAAAAAAAACATTTTATTTTCTGTTAGAGTGAAATTCATAGTTACAAGTGTGTACAAATTATTTACTCATTTTTAACGTCAAAGAAGGAATTGTCATTCATGCCATATAAATGACTAAAGATTTTTAATGATTGGAGCGGCATTTTTGACATTCTGAATAAAATTAGCGGTCAACTCATAGTCAACCCCTACCGTCAATTAACAAAGGGGCTCTCTTTGTAATTTTTTTTTGAAGAATTAAGGGGTGTCGGTGTGATTGGTTTTGGTCTAAGAGTGTCTCTATAATTTAAGTAAAACATAGTGTTAGTGTAATTTACCCTAGTTTCTATATAAATATCAATCTAACATGGATATATAATTTTTTTAAGTGCATAATGATTTTTTTTTTAATTTTAAAGATGGCAAGAGATGTTTGCCTTATTTATGTAACTAACAGAAAAAAAAAATCAAAAAATTACTTTGATAAAACGCCTTATAAGATAATCTTATAAGATAAATTTTCCCTCACTAAAAATATAGTCGTAATTGTAAACAAAAGAGGAAAAATGAAGGAAGAAGCAGTAGTAATAATAGCATTATAAGTTACCTACTGTTAATATTCTGTGATGAGAGACTTTGTTTGTATTGTTAAAGTAATAATTTTTTTTAACAAATTAAAATAATATTTTAATGAAGTTTTATGGCAAGATATATTAATGCTAATAATATCTATATGTTACAGCGATAATAATGCATGGTCTTTTCTTGCCACATTACATACACTTGTAGACGGACACAAATCATTTATCTAATTTTTGATATTTTAAATAGTGTCCAATCAATTGTTTTATGACACGTCATTTAATGAAAAATATGTAAACGTCAATTAAATATTATTTCAAACTTTTTAAATAAACTGCCGTATGATTGACTAGATATCATTTGAAACACTAAAATTGGACATAATATTTGAAATCCCTTATAGACAAATGGCAAATTCAACATTCAATCTACATACCAAGTTTTAACTATTAAAACTAAAATCACATTATTTGGTTGATTAATAAAATAAATTAAAATTCTAAAAAACTAACTCAATTAATTTTAATCTCATTAAATTAATTCCAATAGATATTAAATCATTTTATAAACAACTTTATAAAATCTGAAATAATATGCTAATGCATGCATGTCATATTACAATAACTATGAGTGGACATTTTCCTAAATGACATATTATAATGTAAAAACATGTTATCACAACCATCACATAAAACATGAAAATAAATAATGGATTTTTAATCGGGTCTTTTTGGATAATTAAATTACAACCCACCCAAAAATAAATAAATGAGATAAAGAAAAAATTACAAAGGTCTTCTTGTAATTAAACATAATTTCCAGCTCTGATTTTGGTGGATTTCATCGCGTGGGTTACCGTATAGAAATTGGTGGTTTATTTTGAAAAACAGATGGCCCATGTTCAAAATTCAGGCCCAGTAGTCCAATGGCTTTCTGAACCTCGGGGGCATGGTCTTCTTCTTCTCCAAGTGCTTCTGCAGTACGCTCAACCATGGACAGCTGCCATGCCAAGACCTCCCACTGCAGGCCGAACACAGCCGTACCGGTGGCCGAACAACCCCAACAAGAAGTTTCACGGTGCCAGAGAGACAGACGTACGATGGGTCACGACGTTGCTCCTCCGCGGGACTGATGCGTCCGAGGCAAGCGAAGCTTCCGACGTACGCGTAGGCACTGCTTCTCCTTTGCTGCATCGTGGAGCGAGGACCCCGAGTGAGGAGCTATTATGTTGAGGTGCTTGTGAGTTGCAGTCGGAGGCCGAGCCGTGGAAAACTCCAGGCCAATCGTGGAGGCTGCAGACCGAGGTTTGGTGGTGTTCCAGGCCAAGCCACCGCGCCTGCGAGCCAGAATCCCCGCGGATTTTCTCCTCTACCTCGTCAGTTGGTTCACCACGGAAGGGCCGCAGCGCTCAAAGCCGAGCTGTGAGGCTCGAGGCCGAGCGCTGCCGAGTCTTGTGGTGGCTCATGGTCGAGCTCTGGGGGAGCTCAAGACAAGGGGGTGCTGTTTGAAGTCTAACTCCGACGGTTCAGTTGGTTGCTACAACTCTTTCTTCTATGTGTATGTGATGTTACGAGATTATGGAGGAAAGAAAAGAAAAAAATTTTGCACGTAATGTACATGTAATAAAAGTTTTTGTTCGTGCACTTGATATTGCAAGTTTGTTTATTTAAATTTTTTTTATATTAAACACTCAAGTGCATATAATTGTGCTGACTTCATGACAAAGTCATTGTTGCACGTTAAAGTGCATATTATATATATTTTTTATTTTTTTATATGATAAATGGGAGAAAATAAATCAATAAATAATAAAATAATAAAATTACATAGAGCCTATGTCCCTTTATAAGCTTACACAAATTTGATTTAATAAAAAAATACCAATTCAAAATGATCATATAATTAAAACCAAAAATCCATTTATGAAAATTAATCATTCATCACATGAACAAAAAAAAAATGTAAAAAATACAAAGTGCCAACAAAGATACATCAAGAACATGAAATTATCAATATAAAATCATGATAATTAAAATTATATATGCTATAACCTGCTTTGATACCATTTGTTGGAATTAAATTTAAAAAACGCAGTGGAAAAAATTAGTCATTGACAAACAAAAAATTTCTAAAAACTTTATTAATCGTGAATAGCCATATAATTTTAATAAAAAATAGAAAGCTAGAAGAATTTGTTTCAAACCTCTTGAAGACCTATCATGGTATCTTAATTTTTCTGTTTGATACTACTATCTTTCAAACCAAGCCTCTGCACCAATGGAAGTACATGTAGATATCAAACTGTAAGAATAAATAAACTCACACTTTTTTTGAATCTGTTATATACTCAACACATGAGATAATAGACCTTTTTTTAGAGAAAGAACTCTCAGTTTTTCTTGCTAGATACTCTGTAAAAATATCATATATAAAAAGTTTTGAGATGACTGTTATCTCTTTTTCTTTTTATAACTGAACAGTTAGTTATTTATTTAATTAATTTTAATTAATTTTAATTTTTGAAAACCACCTACTAAACTCTTTAGTAGGTAAATCACATACATCCATACTATTAGATATGTGGAGGAGGTGCTTAAAGGCACCTCCATGTTTCTTTTCTTTCTTTTTTTTTTTTTAATTGAATCATGTATCACGTGATATATTTTATATATATATATATACACACACACACATATATACGTTTAAGAAAACATGGAGAATAACGTTTAACATGATTCATCTATATATTTATAATATAAAGAAATCTTATAAATATATATTTAAATTCAAAAATACATCATATTTATTAATATTTATTTAAGAATAGATTTTTAAATTAATTAATAATTTAATTTTGTGTCCATATTGGAAAAGACAAAATGTGGTCCTACCACACATGTGTCTCACACAAAATTAAGATTATGTTCAAATAATCTTATTATTCAAATATTATCAATCAATTAATTTAAAACATATTTAATTAATCTTATTAATTAAATATAATCATTTAATTAACTAACTAATGCTTAGTTAAATATGACAACATTTATCACATTATATTATATGTCACAGATAACATTTTTCTATGTCATATTAAATCTCAAGTGTGAAATAGAATTCAATAATTTCAAATTAAATATGTATAATTCATTTTTATGCATTAAATCCAATACAATCTTATAGAGGTGGCATTGGAGACTTATAGACCTTTAATTCAAGCTCTAATAAATTTGACAATTAATTAAACTCTTTAATTAATGTGCCAAATTTATTAGTTTAAGTGTTACTCCACTAAAAATCTGAAACTAAACTCTTGAAATTATAGTAAAAATTACTCAAAAAAAATAACAAGTAGTCTATTGTTATAATCATCACATATAAGTCAATCTTCCATAAATAGTTCATAATAAGAGCTAAGTTCAATTTCCTTTTACGTCTATAATTATATCTTTATCTTTGAGTTTTAATAATTCTTTAATAAATAGTTAATTTATAATCTTATTATGAACAAAGGCTTTACTGTTCAAATCTTGAATCATTACTCAAAAGAACCATTCTTCTAACTTCCATAAGGAAAGAATAGATTTTGTGTCTGTATAATATTATTCCCAGCCATTTATTCTATAATGTTTCCAAGATGCTAAATTATGATCTGTCATTAGATAAATCTTACCATGCAAGTCAAAAAAATATAATATCATAAACAGGAATCTAATAAATACTTAGGATTTAGACTGTTATATATGTGATTATCATAGTGATAAATTTGAATGCTCTATTTGTAACGGACGATTATTAGAGATTCATAATTTATCTAGTTTAGTCATATATAATCTCATTATATAAAGTACCTCCAATCTAATGTCTCTACATTAATAACCTGGATAAGACAATTTCATTCTAAATGAGATTGGACCTTACTTGTAATATTTAATTAAAGATCCTAAATTTTAATTAATTATTGTGGACTATTTAAATTATTGTTTACAAATTTAATCCTTAAGCATATAACACTTATATGCTAAATTTATAGTTATATTAATAATCATAGAATTTTCTTGATGTTTATTAAAGTATTTATAATACATATAAGCAACCAAAATAATTACAAATATTATTTTATTTATTTATTAACAATATATACAAGGTCATTGCTTATAGGGTACTAATCTCAACATGGAGGACTTGAATTTGCTGGGATCTGTGTAGCTTCACTATGCTTCGTGTGCTTGCCGCCATCACCGTGGAAGACATGATCTCCATTGCAATCTTCGACAGCCAACAAAGTAGAGAAAGACGAGAGAGAAGGAAGAGAGAGAGTGTGAGGGGGAGAGAGAATCAGAGAAAATGAGTGAAAGGGGAGAGAGAGAGAGAAAGGGTAAACTAAATGTGAGAAAGTTGGGAAATAAATAAGGGGGTTTAAAATTTGTGGCACTTTAAAAATTTATGCCATATATTTTTTTAAGTTCTAAAATTTGTGATATAAAAAATTAGATTGGTTTAGAAAGTGACATATTATGTAATTTTCTCCTAATTTATTTAACTTAAAACCCAACAAAAGAAGAGCCCACGGACTTAGGGGGACATTGAAAAGCACTCCTCAAAGGAACTGATCCCAAAGCGAGTATACATATAAGTGATTTAACGGGTGCTTGGCAAGATCAGTTCTAACCAAAACTTTTAGTTGCTATTGTTTAAAGCTCTCGTATGCTACAGTGATTAGAAAAAGTAACATACAATGTAAAGCTCTCACATGCTACAGTTTTTAGTTCAAAAGTTTCAATTTTAACCACACTTCCTAAATATTCTATTAGTTCTTGTGTAACGCCCTTGAATTTTAAAATAAGATTAGTTATGTTAAGTTTAATTATTAAGTGTATCAGTGTAATTTTTTATGTTAATTTTCAGTTATTTAAAATTTTATTGCATTTGTCATATTTAAAATTTGATTTTTAGTTTTTAAAATACCAAATGATATTTTTATACCACATTTTCTCCATAATTTCAAAAACGCCCTTGACCTTTGATTTTTCCCTCTCTCTTTTTCTCTCATATTTCTCTCTCTTTCCTTTCCTTTTCTTTCCTGTTTATCTCGGCTCCCTCTCATCTCTCTCTATGCAAATCTCTCTCTCCCTCTTCTTTGCAAAAATTTTCAAGTCTCAAGCTTTATTCTCGTTGATTTGAAGCCAAGAAACAAGATTGAAGCCAAAAATCCTCTTCAAAATGGTTGATTTGAGGTTAGCCCTTTTTCTCTCCAAAATTTTGATTTTTGGTTTGAATTTTTATGCATTTTGTAATCCGAAGTTTGGTGAGCTTAGATAATGTTAAATCTAAGGCTATAGGACTTGTTTCATCATGAATTTAAGCTTTATTTGAACAAAAATTAGTTTAATCAAGTTTTTACATTTTTCTTTGATTTTCAAATCAAAGGTGAAATTGAGTTTAAATTTAGGGGAAATGATTTAAATTTATTCTACTATGATTTTCTATGCTTTTTATATGATTTTTTTGGCTATGGGATTGAGAAAACAGGTTTTGATTTGAATTTTTGAGCTTGGGGAGGTCAAGACTTGAAGTCTTGGGTCCCCAGATTTTGCCAGTTCAGCAGGCCAAACTTGATCTTCGGCATGTCAGATTCAAGAAGTTTGACAGCCAAATTCATATCTTCGGTAAGCCGAACTATAGTAGTTCGACAGACTAGTTTGGATGTTTGGAATGCCGAACTGTGCAGTTCGATTGGCAGAACCAGGATGTTCGACAGATCGACTGTGGACTTAGAAAATTATGTTTTTACTTTGGTTTTCAATGTTTAATGATTTCGAAATGTTTCAAAAAGGATTATGATTTTGGGTTATGATTATTTTGAATAAAAAAGGCGCACTGATAATTAAATTAATATAATAATATTTGTTAAATATGATTTATGATTTTAAATGCAGTTTTTAAGCTCTTGAACGTATATGGAGCATACATTGGAATTTATTTGGAGCTTACGGTATCGGATTTAAATGGGGTAAGATATACATATATTTTCATCCCTTCCTTTGGTAGCTCTTTTAAATTATTTTGGCCAAAGTTTATTTCTTAAATGTCTCTTTTTAAGAATGATTTCTGCTTTTGATTTTGAAGAATTGTATTTTGGTATTTCTTTCAGATTTCTAAAATACGTACGGTGATATTTTATCAAGTTTTATTCAAGTAAGTATTTATTGATTTTTATTAACATCTTGAGATTAGTTTACCAATAATATTTTTATCTATAACTGTTATTTTTAAAATAACTTGTTTTTAAATAATTATCCTATTGAGCCTTACGTTCACGTTTTTCTATTTTTAAAATCTCCATTTCAGGTTTGGAGAGGAAGGATGGACCCAGGATCGAAACATGGCTCTTTGGATTGAAATAGTATTTTCTTTAGAACTGAGGTATGATGCATGTACTGTACGACTTGTCCCGGTGTTGATGTCATTTTCGTCACTGTTAATTGTATATTTTTAATTTATCTTAGAGACGATGATTTTCAGTATTTTTGTATTATTATCTTTGATATTGTATTTTATTTACCAGCTCACCTTCGTAGTAAGCATCCACATGATGGTGAATGAGAATAAGATCTCAGCCCTCACCTTTGTGGCATTCATGTGACGGTGACCGCCGATGATAATATTTATTTCCGATGATATTTACTTACTTTCTACATATATTTACTTTTTCTTTAATTACTTCGTTTGTTTCATCTTATTTACCTAAAACTCCCAGACCCCCTTTTCGGGCGTCACATCTTGAGTCAGGGCACATGCCCCTACTAATATTAAGGTACATCTGTGCATGTGTGACATAACTTAAACATATAAAATGAGTAATAATTTAACACAATTTTTTGAAGTATGTTATGAATAAACATATTTTTTAAAAATGTGGTATAGCATGTAACTTTCTTTGTAGAACATGGAAGCGTTTTCCAAAAAGTCGACTTTTTGTAGTGATGTTGTTCTTGTTTCTTCTTTATGGTGTATTTTAACCCGCATCTTTTAATTACTTTATTTTCATCTAATTATTCTTTATAATTAATTACCCGTTACATATATGAATTTAAAAATAAAAGGAACACATGATAATAAAATTAGCATGAACCATAAAAAACAAGAAGAATACACTTATCACTGCTACAAATAAAAATTGACGACGTTTATTTGATTGAGGTTTTTCGAAAGGCGTCGCCAGATGTTCGATACAAAAACACATTGTGGACATTTCTTCGTTTGAAAAATCCGTACAAGGTATTAGGCCATCCATCTTATAAAACCATTGTCTGATGTAGATATTTGACAATGGTAAAGGCGAAATATCTCAAAATAAGGGTCAATTTGAAACATACCATTTTTGTGGCATTGTTTTACAATCTTATATTTGTACGAGAAAGTTTAAAAGATATTGTTTTCAAAGAGTGTAAAGATATAATTGATCATAAGAACTTTAGATTAAATTAGATAAATAAGTATTATCTAAGAGTATTTTGAAGAAGTGGTATAAATCAAATAAAAATGATAAAATACAATAGTAATAGCAAAAAACAAGGTACACCACCCAATTTACTGCTCACTCAAAATGACTGATCAAATGCCCTTAAGCCCACGGGTCATCATTTTCAGAGTAGAGCAACAAAAAAGAAAACAACCATGACTGCCAAACACATTACACAAAATGAAATCCACCTCCCTTTCATTTATTAATAACCAAAATCAAGGAACAATCTTGTAAGCTTTCATCTTATCAATCCAAGAAATAAACGAGGTCTTGGAGTTCCTGAACCCTACAAAACCATACTCTTTGCTCTTGTTCATGCTGTCCAAGCCTGCACCATAAGTAAGAACCAAATCCGCCAGCCAAAAACATCCAACTTCCTCCAACTTGGTAGGCACAAGACCATTCCCCTTCACAATCTGATCCCACACTTCACCTTTATCCTTCATCATCTCCTCCATTGTCAACCTCTCCCCATCCTCAAACTCCTCATACTCCAACTCAAACTGTTCAGCCAACACCTTCCACATATGCTTCCACTTCATAACATCCCCATTGCTGCAATTAAACGCTTGGTCCTTCGCATATGGGTCGACCGCTGTCCATATTTGATGCTCGGCGATTAGGTCAGCGTCGGAGGCATCCCAGTAGTCCTCCCACCCCACCCGAGTCCCCGGGAACCTGAGTTTCATCCCTTCATGTTTGCATATCACGGCGTAGACGCACAAACTCCCCACGATATTCATCAAGCTATATGGCGAAAACCCAAATATAGGACCGGGCCTATGCACGGACCATGTCAAGCCCTCCTTCTTCTTGACCTCCTCCATCAAGATATCCTCTTGAATGTAGTAGAAATTTTGCGTGTCGAGCCTCGGAAGATCCTCATGAAATGGAGGCTCATGAGGCTTAACCTTCCCCACCATCTCAAACGAGCCTATGTAATGCTTGCGTCCAGTTTGCAAGCATATGTGTTGGAGGTTTGGCGCGTGAGGGACGACGGCTTCTAGAACGTTCCGCAGCATCGCCCCATTGACATCGCAGTTCTCGGCTTCAGTCGGTCTGCTTGACCACGTGACGTGGAAGATGTGGGTGATGTCAGTCAGCCTGGAGAGATGGTCTCTAGTCTGCTGTGGATCGGAGACATCGCACTGGATATAGGTGATGGGGTGATCGGCACTCCACGAGGGCTGCGGGCGGCGAGCGACACCGTAGACCTTCCAAGGCCCGCCAGGGGTGTCTGATAGAGGGAGGATCTCCGCCAGGCTGTTGCCGACGATGCCAGTGACTCCGATGACGAGTGCCACGCTCTGGTACTTGGGTGGCGCATCGTCATGGTCGCGTTTTTTCTGTCAAAAGTGACTATAGCTTAGCTATATGGTCATGATGTTAATATAGTAATTGTGCTTAAATCTAATGAGCTGCTAAAATTCCGATCAAATTTTTATGTGATTTCTAAAATAAGAGATAAAGTGAAGAAAGTGAATATTAGGATTGGTTGAGGGACTTGCCTTTGCAGCTCCTATAGCTCCTGCCCACCACCAACTCATTGTTGTTGTTGTTATGCCTTTGTTTCGTTAAAGATTACAATGACACATATGAATTTGACAAGGTTTGTGATTTTATGAACCATAAGAGTTCTCAATGATTCATTACAGGACAGTGACAGCCCAGACTTTAATCGTACATAATAATGCTAACGGATATGGTCATACGGATTTATTTTTTTAATTTGTTTTTTGTTTTTTCATATGGATATTATAATCTGAGATAATTTTGTTTTGGTGTTGAGGGGTTTCTAGGGAAAAGAAAAGGGAGGGGAATCTTGCAAACGACACAGCACACGGAACAAAATTTTGGAGGCTCTATGAAATCTGGAGAGCTGTAAACTGTCGGGGAGACGAATAGTTTCTGCCACATTTTTGGTTTGCTTGGATGTCAGTACTCTGCTAAGTGACACTTGGAACAGTGACCCGTGATATTAACTTTGGAAGATAATGATTTAGCCAAATTTCTTTTAGGTTATTTATTCTTTTATCCTTTTGATTTTAGGTTTATTCAAATAATTTGCATTTGATTTTTGATCTCATAAAATTGTTATTTTCATATTAAATTTAATACATAAATTTATACTCTTACCTAATCAATCTTCAATTTTAATATACAAATTACTCAAAATATCCTCAAATTAATAAATAATATAACTTTAAAAACTTAAAAAAACTTTATACTAAGATTTTTCTTTAAAAATATAAAATACTTTTAAAAAATAGGTGTTTTGTATGTTTTTATTTTTGTTTTTCTTATTTTTTGAAAGTTTTAATTTTTTTATTTTTTATTTAAAAATAATTTGATCATTTTAAAGGTCAAAATCATATATTGGCTGAGGTAAGGTATAAATTTGTGTATTAAATCTAATTTAAAAGTATACATTTGATGAGATAAAAAACTAAAGGTATAGTTTTTAAATTAACCTAAAACAGAAGGTACAGAGAGACAAATATCCCTTAAAAAAAAACTTTAGAAGATAATGGCTTGTGAGGTTATCTAGTGAGGGAGAAAGTTATAAGAAACCTGAAAGAGATTGACACTAACAAGAAGGGGCTATCATTCAGTGTCCAATTTTCGTAAAGTGGGGTCGATATAAAATGTGTTTCTAGCACTTTTGTTCTTGAACATATGGAACATTAACAATTTGCTTTTTACATTCTTAATTTTAACAAGTTGCATCCTAAAACTTATAAATTATAACAAATCACCTTTATTAATAATAATGTTAATGTTTTGACTGAAATTGACATGTGATATTCATATAAATCACTAATTAAGAATATGAAAGATCTTCTGTTATGAATGGTTAGCCCAAGTTTATATTTAAACTAAGTTAATTCAAAATTATCTATTTTGATAAAAACTTAATCAAAGATATTAGTAACAATAAATATAGGTTAATATATATATATATATATATATAAATGACCATTTATGTCATTAATCAACTATTTATGTGTAATTTACATACCAACTTTAATCAAAACACTAATATCGCTATCAATGGGGTTAATCTGCTACAAATTTGTATATTTAGAGTGCAACTTACTCAAATTAAAAGTTCAGGGAGAGAATTGCTCATGTACTATAAGTTCAGGGGCATCAATATAAAAATTAATATTAGATTTTTAAAATAAGTTTAGTAAATAATAAATTTTAAAATTAAAAAAATAATCTAATATTTTCGTATAATTAAAATATCAAAATACCCCTCTTTTCTTTTCTTTTTCTCTCTTTTCTCTCTCTTGTTTTTTATCTCGTCTCTCTCTTGGCCTTTCTCTTTGGTTGCTCCTCCGTCTTCTCCAATGCAATAGCCCTGTCGACGGCAATGACAACCCCTAGATGACACAGTGGCAACGCTAGTGAGGTGTTGCTTGGGCGACATGACAATTTAGAGTTGGTATCGTCGCACCAATGAAACAACGACGAAGATTCATTGGTGAAATAGATATGAACAATCTTCTTTGCGACTCTGTCTTCGCTTCAGTGAAATCATTATTTCTCTTTAGTGCCATCGTTGAGAACGATGTAGTCAGTTCTGGCCATCACTGGATCTTGTTGCTTAGGCTGAAGAGATCATCACGTCATCGCTCAAGAATCTAGATCCGACATTGCGCGGAGAGAGGAAGAGAGAGAAACGAGGAGAGAGGAGGGAGGAGGGGAGAAAAAAAAAAGAAAGGAAAAATGTATATGAAGGTATTTTGATCTACATAATTATTTAATTTGAACATATAGATTGATACGTGAGATTTACTAACATCTTAAAAATATATATGATATTTGCTACCACTAATTTTATACAATCTCACGTTTCATACAATTTTTTTTCTTGTTTTTTTTTAGGTTGATATAGTCTTGGAGTAAAAAAAATATATATATATATATATATATATTAGACTGTGTATTTAAAAATAATCACTTTTTAATTAGCTTGGCCACCAGCAATTCGTTGAATGACTTGATGTTCGTTAAAGAGATATAAATTTATAAAGAGTAAAAAAAAGTTAAGAGTCCACATCATCTAAATATAAAAATAATCATAAATTATAAGCATTAAGTCTTTCTTATTATAAAATATCTCTCTTTTTTATTTATATATACAACATTAGTTATTCTTAGGATTTCTTTCTTTTGTTGCAAATAATCTAAACTTTTTTTGTTCCAATACTTCACATCTAATGTTATCTTATAGGCCAAACATCAATGGCTCTAACATAATGCCACGATATAGCCCCACTCGACCACAGTTTAATAAGAATGCCAAGACCTGTTAAAAAATGAATTTTAAAAATACAATTTTTATTTAGGAAAATTGAGGTATTGTATTGAAAGAGAAAAAGACTAATCTATAACTTATATAAGAAGAGGGAATAATTTTTATACTTCAACCATTAATTAAAACCAATCCAATGGTTATCACTTAGTTCAAATCTATTGGTTTAAAGTTAGTCCACGTGGCTAATTCACACATCAATTTATATCTTTTGCCTTCTTTCTTTTTTATTTTCTCTTGTTTTTAACATTTTACTAACGCATTTTGAATTTTCTATATATATGCTCTCTTGTTCATAGTTTCAATAACATAAACAATTAGCTTATGTACTAACATATGTGAACTTACCTATGTAATAGATATTATAGAGATTTGTGAACCTTTTATATTAATAAATTATTTATAATTTTTTTATTTCTATTCTACTTGTTAAATTTTATGATACTGTATTGAAATATGGATTACACAACATTTGGAGTTGATTGTCTTTTATTTTATTTTTTAAATGAGATTGCATTTTATTTTTATATTTAATACTAGATAGGTATAAAGAAGTATTTGATCAAAATTTTAAAGTTTTTCCTAAGTTTCTGATTATTTCTATATAAATTTTTTTTAAGAAATCACCTAAAAAAAAGAGAGAGAGAGAATTGTCAAGTTGTTAGCATGATGATGGAGACTTGAGAAGGGTGCAAAGACACACTTGCAACTAGTTTGGCACATGCTTTGTCTACAAGTCTGAGGCAATGCAGACAGGGACGGGGCATATTTTATTTATTTATTTATTTGTATCCGTAGTTTTTTTTTTTTTAATTACGCATCACTCACTATAAAAAATATAAAAATATGCTCATATTAGATTGCAAGTTGAAAGTAAATTAAATTAAAACTCAAATACGTTAAATAAAGAGGTCACCAGTTATTATATCGATCAAATTGTAAGCCTAAAATTTAAATATTAATCAAATTGACAGAGTGTTTGACAAAATTAGTTAGAACCACCTTCTTAATTCAAAACACTATAGTATGTGAGAGCTTTATACTGTAGCAACTTTTGGCCTTTTATTCTAGCAAGTGACCTTTTATTCTAGCAAGTGAGAGCTTTACACTATTTCCTAACTAAAAAGTTGGTTCTAGCTAACTTTGCTAAAAAAATTTCTTGTGGTTCTAACCACAAGAATTTAAAGGCAATCAAAAAAAGGCAAGCCAAACATAAAAATAAAAAAAATACAATTTAAAGATTTTTGCTGCCAAACCATAATTTGGTAGCGAAACATTTAACTACCAAATTTTGGTAGTCGAATTGGTAAATTTGCTACCAAATGCTCATTTGGAAGAAAAAACCTGACTAGACTATTTTTTATGCAATCATACAATTTTTTTAGATATAGATACTACCGCTTTTTTCTTTGTCTAAAATATGTCTTGAAAAACATCTATGTAATTTATAATTATATATTTAAGAATTAAATCTCTCTTGTAGTTCCAATATTGTAGCATTCACTATACTATCATGTACATGTATATATATGCTCTAATTTGTGAAGCACGTGCTTCGTAGACGACAAATAAATGTTTATTTAATAAAATATAAATTAATAGAATGTAAAATATCTATTTGCATAAAAATAAAAATAAGGATTATTTTTACTTTGTCATTAAAATAAAAAAAAATAAAAAAAGACAAGCAAAAATTTAGAAAATACAATTTAAAGACCTTTTATTACCAAATTATTTTTTGGTAGTGAAACAAAATTTTTTATTACCAAATATGTATTTTGATAGCAAAAAGACTCAATTAGCTACCGAATTTTGGCAGCCAAAAACCGACTAGATATTTTTTTTATGCAATCATGCAATTTTTTTAAAATATAGATATATATTACCACTTTCTTTCTTTGTTTAAAATATGTTTGAAAAAACATCTACTCAATAAATAGGTTTTTTTTTTTAAATGGAAGTTATTTTCACATAGTCATTAAATTGAACGATTAAAAAAAGAAAGCAAAAGGTGCAAAAAAAATGTAATTTAAAGATCTTTTGCTATAAAATAATATTTGATAGCAAAACAAAACTTTTTGCTACTAAATTTGTAGTTCGGTGGCAAAAAGACCCATTTATCTACAGAAGTTTGGTAGCTGAGTTCGTAAATTAGCATCTAAAATGCTCATTTGATAACAAAAAGATGACTAGACTCTTTTTTATGCAATCATACAATTTTTTTTTAAAATAGATATTACCACTCTCTTTTTTGTCTAAAATATTTTTTAGGCGTGAAATTAAATTATAAAAAAAAAAAAGAAGGCTTTTCAGCTTGTTCCTGAAGAGGAGCTACAGAACCGAGCTTTTGGGAGAGTTAATTGGGATTTCGGAATTAAAAGGAGCACACGCCATTTTTGGAGGAAAAAAAAAGAGAGAAAAAGGTTTTCTTCAAGAAGAAGAGAGCTTATTGCAAAAATAAATAAATATATATATATATATATATAGAAAGAAAAAATATTTCCGACTTTTATCTTCTTGAAGACCTAAGTTGAAGGGGAGTTTAAAAAGCACTCCAAATTAGTTTATCTCTCAGCTTATTTTATTTATTTTCATTTTGAAATTTTTCTTGAAGAGATGAATATTTAGTGTTGGATTTATAATTTTATTTTCACTTCAATTTTTGAAATGTTTTATTCTGGTTATCTAGGGTTGCAGTGTAGCCCTAAGGATGGGATTTTGAGTTATCTTACTCTCTTTGTTTTGTGTTTGGTTATTGGAATTGTTTATTCTTATTATGTGTTGATTGATTCTCTATAGGAATATAAATATGCCATCTTGTTTATTGGAAGAAGAAAGTGGGCAATTTAGTGCATTTGATTAATGATTTCATTAAATAACATTAACCAACTAGAAAGTAAAAATTAACTCAAAAGAAATAAACTGGGTGAATTTGCAATTCTAAAACCTAGTTCATTATTTTTGCTCCATTAATTTTGCTTGCTTTGATTTTTTGCATTTGAACTTCCTTTATTTTTATTTGATAGTTGCTATTATCTTTTAATTAATTTATTTTACAGTATTATTTTAAATTCAACGTTTTTAATAAAAGTAGATTGATAAAATTGTAGTAATTAATCATCGTAGGAACTATCTCTACTTATCATTGTAGTACTTATTACGATAACGTGCGTTTGTGTTTAATTTACACAACACCACCGTGCTCTGAGTGAAACAAGGCAGAACCAACTCAGTAAGAGCCGGTTAAGTCGTTGCCACTGCTCAAATTGGGAATTTCTTCTAAAGAAGGTTGTTGTCGCAATCAAGTTTTATAGACAGGGGCTGAGCAAGGGAAGGAAGATGTTGAACATTAGGCTGAGCAAGAGGAGGAGCATTTTGGGTCTTTAAGCATTTGGTGGTTTAATGGGTTGATCAAAGGGATTAGGGAAGCGAATTTCTGTTTATAGTGAAGGGTGTGTAGGAATATGAGAAGGGACTCGATTTGTAGCAGAGTGAGACAAGTGATTCATTGTTTGGATTAAAGAGAGCTCTATTTGGCTCTAATACTAAAATAGAAACACTGCTGGGCAAGGAAATATGGAGAAGAAAGGGAAGGGAAGAATGTTTGGGAATTTGGGAAAATGACTCAGACAAAGCTGAGCAAAAGTGATTTATTCACTATATACAATTACAACCATATTCTGTACGGTGACAATACAACACATGCTATAGAAGGATAATCATCCAACCGATGTTCTTGCATCAGGTTATACCAGGGAAGGGAATGTGCGTGTGTTAATCATTGCTTCTTAGGACATCTCTAATACAATGTAAAATTGATGTGCCAATGACAAATTAAATATTAGCGTGTAAAAATACATTCTTTAATGCAATGTTATTTTTATACTAAAATTTGCTATATACTAGACTTGGTAGTAAATTTACAACCAAATTTAACATATAGTAAACATGATATTTAATTCTTATTAATTGATCAATTGACTTTTCTGCTTTAATGATTACAATATCCTCTTTTTTAATTATTTGAACATTAAAGTTTATTTTCACATGTTTTAAGGTTTAATAATTATATGATTGTTGACACCAATAGCCTACGAATTTTAAGGTCTCTCCTACTTTATTCTTTGAACTTTAAAAAATACCACTTTATTGCCTCAAACTTTCAGGTCTCCTCACTTTGTCCCATCTGCCCAATATCTAGTCAAAAATAACAAAAATATACCCATGTGAGCTGCGTGTGAGTGGTTTGTAAGGATAAGAACGATATTTTGTCATTCTAAAGTGAGAATTATCACTTACACTCTCATTTAGAAAGTTAGAGTAAAATAATTTAGGAGAGAAAAAGGTATTATCAAGCCACCAATAGTTTCAATAACCTGCACATGCACTTGGTGTGAGTTTATTTTCATCATTTTTTACAAAAAAAAAAAAAAGATAGAATGGGCAAAGTGAGAGGATCTGAATGTTTAAGACAACAAAACAGTGATTTTAAAAATTCTTGGAGCAAAATAAGATAGACCCCAAAGTTCAAAAGTCACTATAACAAAAGACTAATATAGCATTTCAAATAACATTATGCATTAAAGTATAAAATAAAATAACACATTAGATATACTATTTTTCACATTTTTTACACTAAATATAACTATGTAACGCCATTACATTGGAGATCGTCTTGCATAAGGGATGCACAACTACCAAAGACACATACTATTTTTCACATTTTTTGTGATAAATATAACTATGTAATGCCATTACATTGGAGATCGTCTTGCACAAGGGATGCGCAACTGCCAAAGACAAATGAAGGCACGTATACGAATGAGGCAATCGGAGAGTTCATTGCTTGGCCCATCAACTTGGTTGAAATTGGATTTTTTGAGTGAGAACATTGGGGATCGAATGGCGTCTCTGCTAAAGAAAACAGCCGATGGATCCTTGGTTGAGGAAATCACGAAGAAAAAAGAAGGGGAACGAAAGGCTACCGAGCACAAATCCTG
Source organism: Artocarpus heterophyllus (assembly GCA_025403435.1). Classification (NCBI taxonomy): domain Eukaryota; kingdom Viridiplantae; phylum Streptophyta; class Magnoliopsida; order Rosales; family Moraceae; genus Artocarpus; species Artocarpus heterophyllus. The sequence goes on from CM046336.1 coordinate 12,083,444, forward strand.
AGGTAACGCAAATGCTTTCAATTGACCTTATGCAAGTTCGTGAACATATTAAGGCCAGTGGCGCATCGGATGCTGGCCCTTATTATCCCTTGGGATAAAATATTCGCGTGGCTGGATCTGATTGGCCATGATTAGTCTCTCTTTTTTTATTATTTTGATTTTGATTTTGACGATGATTAGTCTCTTTATTCTGAGCGATGATTACTTAATTGATACGTTTAGATCGGAAAGGAAATGACAAGAATATTTTCATGGGGTTATAACATTTAAATTTGACATCAAATTTAAGAAAAATCTTTTTCATTATTATAGGTTTTAACTCCGTTACTCACAAAATTATAGGCCCTAGTCTAAAATATAGTGTACTTTTTAGATTGAATCATACTGTTTTAATAGTAGCGAGATCATAATCTCATAAAGTTAAATAGAATTGTTCGAAATTTAATCCTTGAGAAAAAGTCAAACTTTAATAAAATTAAAAAAAAAACATATATACATTTCTTTTAAGGGTAACAATTTGGATTCAATATGAGGGCATAGCTCAAAAATCGATCCAACTCGATGGCAGGATTGACATGAAATTGACTCGCATTGATTCGATTTATTAATTTTTTTGTTAAAATAAAAAAGTATATAGACAAATAAGATTAGGAAGAATAAATTTAACAAAGTTACCTCTAAAGAAAAGGAAATATAATATGTATTTCTTAAAATCACAAAGTAAAGTATAAATAAGTGGATTAGGTAAATGAAATAACTTTTGCATTACTTATATTAGTTGTAATAATACAGATACGAGTGACACGCACGTCGACACGAACTCAGACACAAAAGTTTGGATTGTGAAACACAAACTCGACCCACATTGCCACCACTACATTTCAGAGCATTTCACATCAAACGGGGACGTATAATCCGGATTTTATATTTTATTTTAAATGCGAAACACAATCCACGGCAGATTAGAATAGCTTGAAAGTACCGAATACTACACTTATAATCATATAGAAGAAGTTAGAGGTGGGTGGTTGAGTTTTATAAATAATTGTAATTATTATTTATGCATTGTATTATATTTAATTTATTTGTGGATTAATATGCCTACTGGAGAAGGGTATGAAGCCTGAATTTCTCAAGGCACTTCCGGTATCGACTCTTCCATAAAAGTTTTTGTTAGCAGAAGAAATAAAATATACTCTATCCGCTTGTTCTGATAAAACATTCATACTTGAGACCCATCCTCCTTTCTAGTTATAATTGTAATTCTAATTCTAATCCTAACCATGATTATAATTATAAAAAAAAAAAAAAAGGGAAACGAAGAATGAAGCCTCTGTCAGCTAACAAAGTGGTCATAACAAAATTATTTTCACAGTGACATATTATTATGGGACAAAGAACCAAAAGGCAGAACACATTAAATCCACATTTTGAGTATGTTTGATTAATATAGAAGTAAGTTTTACATATCTAGAAGTCACTCAATTTCCCCTCTGCAAGTCTCATTTCACCTATACAACATCAGGCAGCTCAGTCATGTTTGAACAAATATATAGGTCTCAGCTCTCAAATACTACATCTCTGGTAGTGAATCTCAAGACAAGCAAAAAATCATCTATACAATACAACATCTCTTTTCCTCTCCACGCCAAAATGATCTACGATGCCGGCATTGAAAAAGGAGTACGATGTACATACCCGAGTGATGCAATAGAGTCTACCAAGCAACCTGCGATTTCTGCTAATAGAGGAAAATTTTACCTATGACCATTTCTTTGCTATACGTTCTAATAATCTCGATTCCTCCTCCTTTGGAACATGTGGATCGAGGTTGTTAAGATTACTGACAAACATCTTTGCCTCATCTTGCCGACCAAGCTTACAGTACCAATCTACGATAGAGTTGTGCGTGTTTTTGTTTGGTTTACAGCCATGCTTGATCATGTAACGGACCACATCAACAGCTTCAACGAACAACGAATCGGCTGCGTAACTTGCAATAAAGGTATTGTAAGTTATTACATCTGGAACTATCCCAGCATCCTTCATTTCCGAGAATATCCGGGATGCCTCTCTAATGCGCCCATTTCTACAGTAGGCATAAATGACAGTGTTGTAAGAAATAGTATCTGGCTTCATCCCCTTCTCCAGGATCTCCCTCAAAATCTTTTCTGATCTTTCAAAATCTTCAGAGCGACCGTACATGTACATCAAACTATTGTAAGTTGTCAAGCTTGGAGTAAACCCACTCTCATTCATGAAGTTCAGAATCTCATGAGTTTTGTTGACCATTTGCCTCCTTCCATAAATCGAAAGCATGGCATTTAGAGCAGTTATGTCGGGTGAAAACCCTCTTTTCCTTAATTCCAAAAAAGCACGTTCTGTTTCGCTCAGAAGGTCACTTTTACTGAAAACTAGAACAAGGGTCTTCAAGAGTACAGCATGTGGTTCAATAATCCCAGAGTATATTTCTTCAGCAAGAACAAGAATCTGCTCAATCTCTTTGCCATTGGCATATGCATGAAGCATAGAAGAATAGGAAAGCTCATTGGGTTTACACCGGCCATCCTTCATTTCAGCAAGTATTTTTTCAGACTGTTTCCAAAGCCCTCCCCGAGCCAATGCTGCCAAAACAGCGTTGTAGGTTGAAAGATCCGGGGAAACACCAGCTTCCAACATCCTCTCATAAACTTCCATGGCTTGGTCAAAAGAACCACACCTGCTGTATGCACTGATTAGGGTGTTAAAAGTGTCCCGCTCTGGCACAAACCCCGCCCTCTTCATCTCCTTGAACACTCCCGACACTTCCGAATCCATCGCATTTTGGCCAAAGACTGCTAACAGTGTATTCCAAGTGACAATATCCGGTGTGCATTTAGAAACTTTGATCTCCTCAAATATTTTCATCATTTCTGCAAAATTTCCCCGATTACCATGCATCTTAATCAAAGCATTAAAGGTACAGATATTCGGATTGCAGCCCGCGCTTTTCATCTCTTCAAAAACTTTCATCGCCAATTCATCTTTCCCAGCCTTCTCGAACCCTGACAAAAGGGTGGTGAAAGTAAAAACATCAGGCTTAATCCCTCTATCCATCATCTCAGCTTTCAACGCCATGGCTTCATCCAACAACCCATCTCTCGAATAAGCCGATATCAAAGAATTGTAAGTCACAACACTAGGAGAAAACCCATTGACCTCCATCTCCCTCAACACCTCCACCGCTTCTTTAGTCCGCCTACACTTCCCGTAAACATCCAACAATGCATTGTAAGTAACTTTATCAGGTGCAAACCCAGCCACCTTCATTTCCTCAAAAACCTTAACAGCTTCCTCATATAAAGACCCACGTCGAGAACAGCTTATAAGCGTATTATACGTGTACGAATCCGGAGCAATCCCAGCACTCTTCATACTCTCCACAAGGCCAACAATCTTACTCCAAGGCATGCCCATTTTCCCATACACATTCAAAAGGATATTGTAAGTTATCAAAGTCGGCTGAAGCCCCTCTCCTTCCATTCTATTAAAAACCGCAACAGCATCTCTATACCTCCCATTACTAGCATAAGCAGTTATCAAAGAGGTATAAGCATAAACATCAAGCTCAAACCCATCTTTCTGAAGACCGTTAATCAAAGAAGCCGCGGCCGAAACCCGGCCTTCTTTGCCGAGCAAACTGACAATCACAGCAACAACAGAGCAGCTCAAAACGTTTTCAGTTTCACACTTTTCACAATTCCTAAACCACTCGATAACGCTTAAAGCCAAGTCACATTTCTTGTAAAACCCTAATCCCTTAATTATACATAGAACATCTAAGGACAATTGTTGTCGTCGTTGTTGTTCTTGTTTGGTGTGAAATTGAACTAAGCTAAGAAGGAGGTCGTTGAGGTTATGAGAGGGGTCGAATTGGGGGTCGAGTAAGGAGTCGAGAACTTGCTGACCTTGGGCCGAAATGGCGGCGTGGTGGGACCAGGGCTTGCCGCGGTTGGAGTCGCGCGGGCGTCCGATGCGGGTGCGATGTCTCAGGATGGGAGATTGTTGGATGTGGAGATTGTGGGAGAGTTGTGGGTTTGGGGGGTTTGGGGGGTTTTCGGGGTGGAGAAGAAGGTCTTGGAAAAGAGGGGAAATGGCGGGTGAAGGAGGAGAAGGAGAAGGAGAGGAGAAGAGGGGAAGAGGAGTTTTGAGGGAGGAGGGTTTGGGAGGAGAAGAGGGAGAGCTGCTTTCTCTGCCATTACAGAGAGAGGGAGAGAAAGTATCTACTATCTTCGTTTGAGGTTTGCAGGATCTCGAGAGTTTTTTTTTTTTTTTTTTTTGTTAAGTGGATTGGGAAAGAAGACCGTTGTCACATGAGGGACGGGACGACGGCAATGGGGGATGTAGTCAGACGTGGCAAAGATTTTTTTTGTTTGAGGGAAGGCTAAGATTTTTGAGGTTTTCTTTTCTTTTCTTTTGTGTGTGTTTTTTTTTTTTTTTTTTTTGGGATTTTTACATCACATGGCCTTAAACTTTATAACTTTTAGTATTTGAGCTTTCATTTTAAAAATTTAGATATTTAAGTTTCTAAACTCTTAATCTCTTAATACATTAATCCCTATTTTAAGAATTTGGATCCTTAAGTCTCTAAACTCTTAATTTGTTGACATGCTGAGTCCCCATCTTATTTTTTCTATAACATAACATAATAGATATCAATATTTTGAGGCATTTTTGCTCCTTAAGTCTCGAAAATATTTTCTTAATAGAAAGGTCCCTAAAATTTATCATTTTTTCTCAAGTATAACTCACTATTTTTTATTCAAAAATAATATTTAAATACCCTAGTATAAAGTTAATGACAATAAATTAACAGATTGGTTATAAATAAAAAAAAACCAAAAACAAAAATAAAAAAGAAACAAAAATTCATAAATATCCATTTTATATTATTTTTAGTAAGTTGGTACCAAATTACAATGATGTAATTAAATAATTATAATGCAATAATATTTAGTTGTTTAAATGCACACTTTTCTTTCTCAAATAACTTTAATATAATCGAAGATAATAAAAAGCATGTAATTGAATAGTATATACATAGACAATTAACTGTTATGTTTGATTTTAGTTATATCATTGTAATATATACCAACTTAACTAAAATATAATTTAATGGATGACTAATTTTTTCAATGACATTTGTAAATTTGTTTAGTTTATAATCAATTATTGTTAGTAATCATCATATTAACTTTTGTCTACGGCATTTAAGCATTATTTTAGACAAAAATAAATTATACTTAAAAAAAAAACTTTTGTAGATCTTTTTGTTAAAAAAATACATTTTTATGATCAAAAAACAAAAAAGCCTCAAAATATTGACATCTCTTACGTCATTTAACAGCAAAAAGAATATGAGCACTAACGATGCCAAGAAATTAACAGTTTGAGGACTTGAATGTCTGAATTCTTAAAATGGGGACTTGTAGTGCTAATAAATTGAAATTCTGGGGACCTGAGTGTCTTAATTCTTAAAGTGGAGATTAAGATGCCAACAAATTAAGAGTTTAGGGACCTAAGTATCTAAATTCTTAAAATAGAGATCCAAGTGCTAAAGGTGGTAAAATTTAAGGATCTACGACGCAAAAATCCTTTTTTTTTTTCTTTTTCTTTTCTTTGATTTTTTTTTTTTTTGGTTAAGGTTTTCATTTCTAGCTAGTGCAGTTAGTAATAAAAGTTATTTTGTTAAGGTTTTAATTTCTAGCTAGTGCAGTTAGTAATAAAAGTTATTTTGTTAAGGTTTTCATTTCTAGCTAGTGCCGTTAGTACTAAAAGTTATTTTCTTGAGTTTTTAACCAAAACATCCCAAGTCATTTGTCTAAATAACACTTTTATCATTCTTGAAATACCCGATATAGCTTTTTTTTAGTGGAGCCGGAAATAACTTTTGAGTTTGTAAAATAAAATTAAAATACCTCTAGAGTAAGTAATTTTTAAAATACATTTACTCATTTTTATCAATCTAAATTAAATGGTATTACATATATGAATCAACTAAAAGCCTCAACAAAGAATAAAATAAAATAAAATGTTCAAATAAATATTTCAATCAAGCAAAAACTTGAATCATTTTTTTAAAGAGAAATACTTCAATCATTTTGAGAGTTTTTAATATCTTAAGAATGGTTTTTTTTTTTTAAAATTTTGGTTTAATAATGTTTTTAGTTGTATTTAATAAAAGATTAAGAAGGTAATTTTATCAATTTAAAAATATTATAATTGCTTCAGGGGGTATTTTGTAATACCTAAGAAATTCTTGGTACATCATATGTATATTATTTAAAGAATTATGTTAAGCAATATACATGTCACAAGGATTGTTGTTTAAATTTAATTTTTGTGCCAAATTTAACAAGAACAAATATGAGATTTTTAGGATTAAAAATCATTTCATAGTCTTAAATAAAGTATGAATGAAATGAAGATAAGAGTTAATTGATGAGTAAGGAAAAATAAGCTAGAAAACTTAACTGTTGTAGAATGAGTTACAATAGATTTTAAAATTAAAATACAGTTTAAGAAAAGACCGTATAGAAAATATGAGAACTATGCAATATGGAAATTAAACAGAATAGAGATTATGTAATATTAGAATAATACAGTATAAGGATTATAATGCATAAAGTTAAGCAGTATGAAAATTATATTCCATAAAGTTAAATATATGGAATTATAATGTGTGAAAGATGTGGATAAATATGGGATGATGTGGAAGCTTATGGAACCAAGAAAAACAGTAGAGGAAAGTATACTGGTAGTATAGGTAAATATATCGGCAGTATAGGAAAAACATAGTATAGTATAAATTTAGACTATTGAAAAGGTGATGTAGGGCCTATTTGGTGACACCCCAATGGTTGAAAAATTTCCACATCATCCCCTTGTAGAACTGGTTATAGCCATGAGTTTAGGAGCAATTTTTATTTCAATTTAGTCCTTATGTGATGTCCTTAAATAGCTAAGGACTTATTTGAAAGAAAAAGTTTGGTTATTCATCACAAAATTGCTCCCATTTCTATCATGAAAAATTGCCCTCCTAAGCTAGTTTTTCCTTAAATTTTTGTTGTTTTCAAAGCCTCCAAATCATGTTTTGAAGCAAAGTCAAGTATGTGAGCGAAGAACAAGGAAGTTTCAAGGTAAAAACTTGAACTTTGCTTTGGGTTTTCAAAGTTTTGCTTTAAGTTTTGCATGGATTTTTCTGGTAAGATTATGAACTTGATGTCAAGGGTTTTGAGAAGATTTCAAATGCCAAAAAAGAGGACTAATATCTTGGAATTGTTTAGGCAAATTTCTAGTCCTTTAAACTAAGTAAAAGTTTATGTTTTTTCAACACATACCAAGTGTTTGTTGTAAATTATGGACTATGGCATGTAAGAAAAATACTATGGTATGTTTAGTTTATGTGTTATGTTGATGATGATAAGATTGATAAGTTGAGAACTTAGGGTTTTAAGCAAAAAGAAGAAAGAATGACAAAATTTTTTCATAACATAAAGCTAAGCATTTTTAAGGATTTAAAGTATTTGATTAAATGTTTTTTGCCCTGGCATGTAAAAAAAATGTTGTGGCATGATTATTTTGAGTATTAAGTATTTGATAATGTGTTTGAAAGGGTTTAAACAAGATTAAACCTTAGAGAAGCAAGTTAAGGAAAGTTATGATGCAAAAAGTGTGTTTAAGGGCAATTTTGATGTTTAAGTGTATGAGATCCTTAGAGGCCAAATTATTTTCTGAACTTAACATGAAATTTATTAGAAACATCAAAATGGACAACTTTCGTGGAGAAAGTTTATGAAAATTCCGATTGGATCAAGCCAAAAGTATAATTTTTGGTTCTGCCCATTCAAAAACACTATTAAGACAAATGATTTTGGTAAAATTTAAAACATAAAAGCAGTAGATCTCACCAAAACTATTCATATTTGTGAGTTGTTTGTAAAAATTCCACACAGATTTTAAGTTATAAGCTTTACGAGAATTGATCACAAATTTTGAAACGGTAAAGTGAGGAAAACATTTTGAAATTGTTGAAGTTAGACCAAGGAGTTTTTATAAGTTTTTATCCCAAAAAAAAAAAAAATGGACCTGATGGTATAAGATAGATATTTTTGGTTCGGAGGGCAAAAATGTCAAGATTTTATGTTTCAAACTAAAACTGTAAAATCACATGGAACTGGATTTTTCACTAAAAACTTGTTTTTTGTGCTGCTATGAGCAAGTGAATAAGTAACAAATTTTAAAGCCCAAAAGAATTTGGGAATTTTTCAAAAACACGTTAAGGGCAAAATTGTCAAGATTTTTGTATTATGAGTCAAAACTATAAAGTCTTGTAAAACTATAATTTTTAAGAAAAGAAAGCTAATGTTTTGTTTTTCGCACTGTTATAAGTAGCAAATAATTGTAGGTTTGATTAAAACAGGTTTAGAAAGTTTTTTAAGACTCGTTAAGGGCAAAATAGTCATTTGCTGTAGAAATGGCTCAAACAGACCCCAAAATATTCGATTTAGGAAAACGCTCCTTAGTAGGAATCTTTCCCTAACCCATAAGTCTCGGAATTGTAATATGAAATAAGAGATAAGTCTCGTGACGTTCTAAATACATAATTTATAAGTAAACCAATAAGTAACGAGATTAAGTACAAAGAATGAACATTTAATATTTAGGTTGTGTTATTGATCAAATAGGTCGGTAATAAGAAAAGTTAGCTAATAGACAGGTGTCGTTTGAACAAGACACAAAGCAGACTAAAAAGAAAAAAAGGTTAAAGTAGGAACATCAAAGCAATATTCAAGTAAGTTTCAAACCTCATCTATGGCATAAAGAAAATAATTTTCAAATGCTCTATATATGTTTGAAATAAGTTTGCATTTATTATACATAAAGTTTGAAATTCTAAGTTATGATTTAAAGTACGTTCATCATATTTTATGCTTATTATTAGAATCCAAGTCATGTCATAATGTATGTCTCTTAAAGTTTACAATAAGGTAAACTAAAGACGTTAATTAAATGCCACACCAGCCTCCTTGATATGAGATTTATAAGTTATGTTAAAGTTATGATCTTGTTGTTAGATGACCTTAAGTCTTCCATAAAAAAAACATCAAGTTTATTAAAATTATAACCTCATGATAGATGATGTTGATGCAAATGCTTAGCCCAGAAGATCAAGATAACATGAGAATGACGACAAAAAGTGCATAAATGAGCATAATTGGAATGCATTGAGATATTGCTTACATTTCTTTTAAGAAATGTTTTTATGAGAAATGTTTTATGAAGATATTTTATGAAAAATGTTTTACGAGAAAGGTTTTCAGAGAAAAGTTTTATGATGAATGTTTTTATGTTTTGTGAGATATGTTTTTATGTTTCATCATAAGTTCCTTCATGTTGTAGGTTTCTACAAGAGACCAATATGGCTGGTTAATGAGCTCGGTGTTGCTTTGAGAAAATAGGATAGTTGAGCTATGGATTCCACTATAGAAGCTTTCTGCTATTTTAAGAAGAAAGTTTTCACTATTACAAAAGGTTGTTTCAAAAAGTTTTACAAGAGCAAATGTTTACTTAACAAATTTTAAGAAATGTTTTGGATGATTATAAAGACAAGTTTTGTATAATGCTTCAGTTTATGTTACAACAAAAGTCGCAATAGTTTCAAGTATGTTTTTAAAGGAAACAAATTTACTTAGTATTTTTCTTCCTAATAAGTAAGAATAAGCTTAAGAAATTAAGTTTAAAGGAGTAAAAAATAGTTTAAAAAGTCGGGTCGTTACATATTTTGAATCTCATTTCATAAACTCATGGGATGTTTTAAACATTTATATAAGGATGTTTTCTTCCTAATATGAGTTGCTATAATTTTCATATATTCGTGAATTTCGAGTTAAAATGGATCATGAAGTATTATAGCATTCCTCTTTCTAGATTTACTCGTTTAATTTTACTACGTAGTTTTTTACAATAAAGAATTTTAACACAAAATGCATGTTTCTGAAAACTACACAAATACGTTTTAAATGATGCTTTAGGTCATAGTCTCATACCGTACAAAAAAATTTCTTACATTATCGTATGAAAGATATCCAAACTTGACTGCAATGCACCATTTCCCAACTGAATAGCTTTGATTGACCTTTTTTGTTTCCAAATCTTTTTGTTTACCAAGACCATTTTTTAAGCAAAAGCCGACGTCAATATTGTTGTATTCTAACGTATAATATTATTTTAAATGATAGATCTACTTTTTATTATAATTATTTAACTTTAAAATTTATAAAAACAAACTTTTAATATTAAAAAAATTTAAAAATAACAATATTGTGACGATTAAAAAAAAAGTTAAAGTATCAAGTATCATCAGGAATTAAATAACTTACATGACAAATTTGGTTTAAAAATGACACTTTATTGGAAAGTTTTTTTTTTTTTTTGAATGCCAAAATATGATATTAACACATCAATTTAATATTGTATTGAAAATACTCTTATATGCTTAAGGGCTAATCAAAATATGTGAAGTCATGTCAATCAACAACTCAAGACCTTAAGCATTATTGGAGTTGATTTTGCAGCCAAGCCACCAAATCTTTCATTAAACTATGCCACAAAATACCGCATCTTAGTTTTACAGCCAGTAAACTAAATATTGCATAAAACCAACAGTTTCACAAGTGCCGAGCAACTTTAAAATTGCATTCTAGAAATTTAATCCCGAAATCCTATAAAAGGCTCGAGATAATAGTTCAGGAATCTTGAAGAAATGCTGACAATGAATTTTAAGTTCTTGAAAAGCCACTTTTTTGCTTCTAAAAAATATGTTAGCTAGATTATACAAATTCTAGCATATCAAGTGCATAAGAGGAAAGATAACGACAGTAAAATAAAATAAAATAAAACAACAAAAATATAATAATAACAAAATCTAATTTTAGACAAAGCAAGAAAAGGGCAGTCATTAATGACATTGCCTATAAAAAGGTTTACTACATAACAAGGAATCCTGAAACAAAACTCTTACAAAAGCTAGTTCCGTAAGAAATACTATGATAAATAACACTTCTAAGATTCAAAATGTAGCAGTTTCGACTTTTACTAGTATCATTAACACCAAAAAAAAAAAAAAAAAAAGAAGCCCTGAATATGAACGATCCGCAATCCAAATTAATTATTCCTCACAAATTCTCCATCAAAGAAAGTGAGGAGTAATCAATCCTGCGATTTCGAGAAATCCCACACGATCCTGCCCTTTGAAAATCTTCTTCAGCTTCTCATCACAAATGATGATCCTCTTGTTTTCAGGATCCTATCAAGAGGTCATAAAACACGTTACAAAACTCCATCTTGCACATGTACACAATGTAAATGTCAATCTTTGAGCTAAACTTCCAATTCCATTCAACGCAGTAAGTAATAATACAATAAAAGCAGGCGATTCAGCACAAGTTCAACAAAAAAAAGGAGGGTTATAATATTCATTTGACAAAGAACAAAGGTTAAAGGGTGTATAACATACAGAAATAAGCATAGCTTTACAAACCAAGAATAAACATAGCTTTACAAACCAAGACTCTAATTAATGAATTACTGCTACGAATAGGTTACGGCGAATACAACATAATTGCAGACAACACAACTTCAGCAGAGGGCGAAATGGTTTACCGATTTCAAGAACTCTAAGATGGATAACAATGGACACCTCACAAATTGAAGGGTTTCTGAACAAAGCGTGTAAAGCATACGAATTGCATATGCAACCGCTACATATCCACATGAACATATGGGCAATTCAACTCATACATTACATTGCTGTCATTTCCCATTGTTGTCGTTTAGACAAATAAATTAAAAATTAATTACATTGGCAAAGAAAACGAAAGCACAAAAACAGTACAGCCACAAACAAAGATTCCAAATAGGGCCAAGCATATGGACTGCAAATGGAACATTCCACGTGCAAATGCACTATCTTTTATACACATTAAAATAATAATAACCATCACATCACTAGATAAAATGCTAATAAAGTCCTCCTCAGCCAAAACCAGAAAAATCAGTTTTCCTTCTCAATAAGAATGTATTAACAAATGCAGCATACAATCCGCTATACAACAAAGCATAACCAAAGTCATCTCAGATGTCAAAAACCCACGCTTTGTCCACCATAATAACATATACGAACATTATTAACAAGCAAAACTAAAATCAAGATCAAAATTTTTTCCTATCCCACAAACATGACATGGTTCCCACAACATAATGAGCAACGTCAGACCTAAAAAAAATTGAAACTCATCTTCCAAAAACATGACATATCCGATTTCTAAAACACATAAAAAAAAAAAAAAAAAAAAAAACTTTAACCAAAGAACAAAACCCACAAAGAAAAAAAGCCCAAAAAAGAAAAAAAATGAAACGACATACGGCAAACAGCCTTATCAAAACAGACAACGACGAACAGAGTCCACAAACGATCAAACAAAGCAAAACCCATATCAGAAAACTCAAAAGGGGGCAAAACGAGTAGAAAAGATTGGATTTTGAAATTTGACCTGAAGGTTGTTCTCCTTAATGTGGGCCCAAATAACCTTGAGGGCTTGGGTACGAGAAATCTCGGGAGCGCCAACAAGGGCCTGCATCTCCGGCGAGACTCTGCGGGGCTTCATGATGCCGCGGAGCTCGCCCTTGCCGGTGGAAGCGCTGGCGAGGGTAGGCGTACGAGACACGCGCAGGTGAAAAGGACGAGCGGCTGAGAAAGGGGCGGAGGGAAACGACGGCGTTTCGCCGCCGGAGAGGAAGGAGGAAGTGGAGGAGATAAGGCCACTAGGGAGAGCCATGGATTGTCTGGGTGCTTTTTTGTCGTTTGCTCTGCCGGAAGGGATAATGTGAGTGTCTGTGCTTTTTTATTTTTGTTGAACTCGCTCTTAAATCGTCTCGCACGTCTGATTTTGCTGGCCTTTTTTGGGTCGTTGAAATTACCCCAATACCCTACGTCCTCACTTGCTCTCCTTTTGTTTTCCCTCCTGTTCTTCGGGGGCCTGAGTTGGATCCCATTTTTTGCTTACATTTTTGTTTTTTTCTTTTATTATGTGAAGCAATTAAATCCTTATTATCATGTAGTTTTGATTTGGACGAAGCCCACGTGCAACTCATATTTTTGACACTTTAGTATCAAAGCTTCTTGGCGTGTTGGCAAAGTGTTCCCATTTTTTTTTTTTTCTTTCAGCGACTAACGTTGTTCTTTGTGTCATGGTATGAGAGCGTTCAAGAACCAAATTTAAACATTGTAATATAATACTTTTATATATTATAGTGTAAAATTTTTATATGCTGTGATGTTTAAATTCTAATATGACTTCAAAACACTCTATTGAAAAGCATTATCAATTCGAGTCATATTATATTATCATTTTATTATATATTAAGTTATATCACATATAAATATATATGCATTAAAAAATAAAGCTTAAAAAGGCAAGTTTATGAAAATTCTCTCTTTTTTTAACCCTTTGCTGATCGACCCACAGAATTACTCAAAAGTCAAAACTGGTCCAGTGGCTTACTTTAAATATATTTTTGTGGAGATTTTTTTTTTTAATTTTCTCTCTTTTAACGCATTGGTGTACTCAAAAGTAGACCAATGACACTGTACAAAAAAAAAAGACAAATGCTTGTTTTAATTTTGTTTTTGATTTTGTGTGAGAAATTTCTTTTATCTTTTTCGTGGTCATTTTACATGACTATTAGAATATGAGCCAACATATAAAACAATGTAGACAGTTTATTTTAATTACAAGAATATCTAAAATGGATATGCAAAGACATCTTTATCCTTGCATAATGAAGTAAGTAGAAACTAATAAGGAATTTTTAAAATAGGAAATATCAGTAAAAAAATCAGGAAAGAAAAATATTCTCATTTTCATAATTTCTTTTTAAAAATAGAAAGTCAAATGTTTATGTTATATGTTGTAATACAACTTTAATATTTTAATAAGGGAATTTTAAAAAAAATCAACACATAATGAATACATTAAAAGATAATAATTAAACCTTAAAAAAAGATAATAATGAATGCCTAATCAACGCATGGAACCATTAATTTTATACGTGAAACAAGACTAACGGAAAATACATGCATTATACAGAAATTATGATAAATATTTAAAGCTAAATGTGTACATGCAAGGCAAAAGATAATTAAAAAAAAAGACTTAACTGAAAATATCATGTGACATTCAAAAAAAAAAAATCATGTGAATACAAAAAGACTCTAACTTTTTTGTATGGTAATGACCTGGTCATTATGAAACTTAATATGTATGATAATGAAATGTTCAGTACGAAAAATATCATTTTCATTATGAAAATTAAAGTAGTATATATAAAAGAAATTTAGGTTTTCATTGTGGCAAACATGTTGGCATAATCAACAAGAATAAATTGAAAATTTTCATTAGCATTTCATTATGAAAAATATCATTTTCACTATGAATATAATGGAACTATATAAAAAAAATTTAAGTTTTCATTATGACAAAGATGTTACCATAATGAACAAGAATAAATTAATATAATTGTAGTGTTTAGAAGAAGAAAAATTTTATGGTTAGAACCACGCACTGTAGCATGTGAGAGTTTTAAATTATAGTAAAGATCAAAGCCAGAAAATTTAATCACGAAGAGTAGAGTGTATTCTAACATTATCAAGAAATATTAAATAAAGAAAATATAGCATTTCAAGGAAAGGGGAGGAATAGAATTTTAAAGGAGGCATAATCTAAAATTTATAAGATTTTATATACAACAGTAAAAGAAAAAAAATTCAAAGGGGGCAACAAACTACCCTTAACCGTGTGTGGCTTCTCCCCTGACTATAGCAATTTTTTTACCTTATACTATAGCATGTGAGATGTAGAGGGTGAAAAGACCAATGGCCGTTTTTGGGAATCGATCGGGTGAGAATTAAATGA
Organism: Artocarpus heterophyllus; assembly: GCA_025403435.1. Lineage (NCBI taxonomy): Eukaryota > Viridiplantae > Streptophyta > Magnoliopsida > Rosales > Moraceae > Artocarpus > Artocarpus heterophyllus. The sequence goes on from CM046336.1 coordinate 12,098,458, forward strand.
TTAGCTTAGAGTTGACTTGCAACAAGAACAAAGCATAAAGTGCGATGGAAATAATAAAAATGTGAATTAGTTTTTATGAAGTGGTTGCAACTGAAAAGTTTGAACTGAAAACTGTAGCATGTGAGAGTTTTACTCTTTTTTGTTTTTTGTTTTACTGTAACTGTTAAGAACTTTACCTTATTTGCTAGTTAAAATCAATTAGTTCTAACTGAGACCTAAATACACTATTAGTGGTTTCACCTCCAAAATAGAGGCGATGTCCATTGTAGGGTCTTGGGTTTAACTATATAGAGAAATTGTACAAGAATCGAAGCAATAGAGAGAGAGAAAGAGGGAGGGTTTTAGAAAAAGTGAGTGTGTGTGAATGTTGAGAGTACAAAGTTTGAACTTCAAATAATAATAATAATAATAGAAAGAATTTTTCCTAACGTTAAAAAATAGCACAAAGAGTAAATTCTAAGTTTGAAAGCGGCAAACTTGGCAAACCTGCCTAAGAAAGAGAGCCAAACATCTTAGCTCTTCAACAAAAGTAAGCCAAACACTAATATGGTGTTTGGAGTATTGGTTTAAACTTAAACAGTGTAAAACTATCACGTATTATATTATAAAGCAAAAGTAAATTATAGTGCAAAGTTCTTACACGTGTTAGTGTTTTGAATCAATTGATTTAAACTAATGCTCTCTAACAAATAAAGACCAAGAGAAGCCAACCACTAGATGTTCAATACAGGAAAGGCAAAGGGGAAAAAAAAAAGAAAGGGAAAGTGGGAGGGACAATGAGAAGAAAAAAAACAAATCCTATCAATCTTATGTCAGTTATTAGAGCGTTAATTGTTAGTAAAGGCAGGCAAAGTCAACAAAGTAAATATGGCCAAAAAAAAAACAATGTTTATACAAATAAGTACGCAAAGAACGTGCCGAAAATCTTCTATAATGGTGTGACTGGTATCACGTGTTTTGTATTTCTAAAAATAACATACCTTTGTAAATGAACATTTTTAGATATAGGAGAAAACTGCGCCTCTTAAAACTGCATCACTCTTTTGTCTCTTCATAATTGGAATTATATATTTACTATTTTGCCCTCTCTTCATCTGATGAATTACCTCTTTCTTCTTTTTTCCTCGATGGTTATCTTACTTTCTATGCTGAATGCTCTATCTCCTCTCTCTCTTTACCCCACACTCTCTCCTCTTTGCTCCCAAATAAACCACGAAGATCGCGAGTCTGTCTGAGTTCGACGGCGACGCCAGCGTTGATCTTCTCCGTCCATACGCAGTTAAGAATATTATATAATTAAGAGGAAAAAAGTTTAATAGAGAGAAAATTAAGAGGACAAAATTAATGGTGTCAACCATTTTTTAATTTTTCAAATTTTGAAAAGGAAAAAGAGATAGATAACTGTGTTGTTTAAAAGAAAGAAAAAAAGGAAAAACAAGGAAAAAATGGCAGAAACATGTGGACGAAAATAGGATGGGGATGAAATAGAATTTGGCTCATATATATTTATATATATATATATATAGATATAAAAGGTGTGTGTTTTGACTATATATTTTATATGTACGAGAAATAGAACATATATGTAAAATAAACGTTTTATCGGGCTAATCAAACATAAAATTAATTAGATGTATATATGAAAAGTTAATAGTTGAGAGGGTTACTTGGAAAAAATGTGAATAGGGACATACTTAAGAATAATTTACTTTATGGGGGCATGCTAGAGAAAATGTTCTCATGACAAAATAATAGTTTTAAGGATTGTGCAAAAAAGTGTTTAAATACATGTACGTTGAAGAAAATTGTTTTTATGTGTCAATTTGAGAGAAAATATGTGCACATGTCACTTTTGATACGATAAGGATTACACTAAAAATAATTAATTAGGGATATATTTAAAAAAAAACTATAAGTGCAAGTAAGAAAAAAAAAAGAAACAGTTGATAAAAAAGAAAAATTAAAAACACAGTCGACAGAAATTATTTTAAGATGAACAAAACAAGAAAAAAAGGTATTTAAAAAAGCGCGTTTTAAATTTGCAACACCCGATTATGGAGGAACTTCTAGGAAAAAAAGAAAAGAAAAAACAAGGAAAAAGAAAGAGAAAAAAAAAAGAATAAGAAATTCTGGAAAAAGAAGCCAAAAAGGGGGAGAAAGGTTGACACTTATAAGTTAGGAGAGTACACCAAAACATGTTTGGATAGAACTGTCATCTTTTGAAATTTATTGCTTTCATTTTCAATTTGAAAGAAATCATTTTAAGAGTAACAATAAGAGAAAAAAAAGTTTTAAAGAAGCACACTGTAAATTTGGAATAACTTAATTGTAGAAAAGTTTCTAGCAAAGGAGATCAAACGAAAAAATGAATAAACAAGGGGAGAGAAAAGTTAAAAAATGAACAAGTAATGTGGAAAAAAAAAGGCAAAAAAAAAATTAGAGGTTGGCACTTGGTAAGTGTTAGGAGAGTGCACCAAAAGAGAGTTTTTACACTATTAACCTCTAAATTTATCATATTTTTGCAATTTATCCTCCGACTTTTAATTTTTACAAGTTAGACCTTGAACTTATAAATTGTAGCAAATCTACCCCTATTGATAGCAATGCTTAATTTTTGTGATAAATTTACATGTAATTTTCATATAGGTTGTTAATAAGTGCATGAAATGTCTTTTTTTAAGGAATGTTAACGCAAATTTATATTTAAAACAAAATTAGGTCAAAATTTTATTTTGATAGAAACTTAACTAAAGATATTAATCACAATAGTTATGAGTTAAAATACATAAAAATGACCATTCATGCTATAAGTCAATTATTTTTATACAAGTTATATGTCAATTTCAGTTAAAAAACTAATATCTTTATCAATGGAGATAACTTGCTATAGATTTATAAATTCAGGATGCAACTTGCCAAAAATTTAAGGGGCAAATCGTAAATGTGTGATAAGTTTAACAGGCAACAATGTAAAATACATGATAAAAAACTTTAAGGACAAATTTAACCTAGGTTTTTTTTTTTTCCAAATAAAAAGAATGTTCGGCAAATGATCAATTTGAACTTAAAAAATAAGTTCAAATACTGTAGCATGTGGAGCTTTATTCTATAGTATACTTTTGCTTTACATTATAGCTTTAAAAGGTTTCCATTATAGACCGTTCAAACTAATAAGTTTGAACTTTTCTCCCAAACACAAGAAAACATAGATCTCATATTTCTATTTCTCTCAATTCTCTCCCCTTCTTTCTCATTGGCAACACTTATGACTTGTCCATCATGCTTTATGATATAGTTCTCCCTCTTAATACTATGTTTGATAGGAGGGAGAGATGGAGGGAGGGAAACAAGTAGATGGAGAAAACATTTGATAGCAAATTTACGAATTCGGTAACCAAAATTTGGTAGCTAATGAGTCTTTTTGCTACCAAGATAAAAGATTTGGTGAGATGGAATGAGAGGTCAAATCCTTTGTTTAGTTGGACAAAGTGGATAAATTGAGGGATGTGCTCACCACTTGGACCATCAAATTAGATCCTTTCATTAGCGGAAGGATTCAAACAATCTCTCCACTTTAGCTTTAAAAGACTTTTTTACCCTCTAAATAAATTATAAAACAAATAGTACAAATGGTATTACACAATAATTTCCTATCATTCACCCTTTTAACTCTTCTTCGTCCTACTAAACAATATAAACAATTACTATAATCTTCGCCATCTCTTCGTCTCCTCATCCTTCCTAAACAGAGCCTGAAACGTAACGTCCCCTCTTTCTCTAAGGCAAGCCCTTGTCATGTTACTTTTTTTTTTTCTTTTTCTTGTTACAAGGTACAAAACCATCAGTAGCACGATAGATTATTGCTAGTAGTACAATAGCAGCGGAATACCTTTGAGAGAAAATTACATGCTATGTCACACTTTTAAAAGTTATGTTCAATTATGTCACATTTGAAAAAGTTTATGCCACAGTCATTTATATTACATGTTAAATTATATTACAAATGAACATGTATGCATTTATAAAAAAGTAAATCTTAAACAATTGTATTTATAAAAATTCCCCTATTTTCAAAATCGTAGACCTACCTTTAATATCATGACAGATTACCGTCACTAACACGGTAGACTATCATTGGCATGCAATCAACAATGGGTTCCTACCACTATCTTCTTGTGATACTATTGAAGTATTTTCCGTATTTTGATTTTGCTCTTTTGACAATTTTCAGCGACAAAAATCAATCCGATCAAGTCCACTTGTATTTTTATTCAATTAGGGTGGGGAATGAAAGCCAATCATATGTGAACTATCAATTTTGATTCTGATAATTGTGGGTCAGATTGAGTGGGTTCTATGCAAGTTGGGGTTTAATAATAAGATTAGAAAGAGCAAAAAACTCTCATACCAAGACTATTATCTCACTCATAATTTACTTGTAAAATTTTTAAATAAAAAGACCAAGCAAAAAACCAACTTCTCTTCATTTTTTTTCAAGTTCATTCTTATAGGAAATTAAGTATTAATTTTTTTTTTCTTTTTCACGCTGTTCTTCCTCTCATCCCTTCATTACTTTACTTATCCCAAACAAGGCAATTATCTTCAAGTGAGTCATTTGCTTAATCTGTGGTATGCACAACTTATTTCAAAGTACTCCTATGGTAAGTTCCAACTTATTTCCCTTTCTGTCTTTATTTCTATTTTTCTGATTCTCTACTCCTGCTGCTTGCTGAGGCCACCATTGCCCCTACCCTTACCTCGATGGTGATGACTGTTGTGGCAGAGACATATATATATATATATATATATATATATATTTCATGTGGAGTATCTCCAAATATCATGATAAGTTAGTAAGGCATTATCAATCTCTGGCTGGCTACTACAAGGTACAAAAATAAGACGCTATCTCTCGTCAGTGACTGAAAAGTATCACCATAGAATACCGAAGGTAATTGACCCTCAAGGGTAGAAACTATTGGTATCTTAACATGATATTATTAATAGCGTATTTACTATTTTAAATGTGTTGGTGTGGTGTTTTTTATGGAACTTTTTTCTTGATAAATAAAAAACGAGAATTTTTAAGTGGGAATAAAAAAAAAAAATCGTCAATGGCGTATTTATCAGCTGACAGATCTAAAAAAAAATGTTTTGACAAATCTAAAAAAAATAATATTTTGACAAAATTTAATAGTTTTAAAATACATATTTTTTTTTATAAAATTTAGTAGTTTTAAAATATACATTATTATTGAAGTTGTTAGCCTAACAACCATTGATTTGGGACTCCCTATATAGAGTTGCCACGTTGACTTGTTGATATTGAACCAGCACTGGACCTTTCTCTCCCTGCAGCAGCATAATTGAATTATGAACAATTTTTTATGATCTTGGAGTCACAAAGGCATGTCTCTTTTCCCATCATTAGAAAAAGCAAAGGGAAAAATAAAAGCATTACCTTCCGATGTTGGCCTGATTAAATAATTAAAAAGAAGAGATGCAACAAAGTGACAAATTATGTGGATCTCCATCTTTGGCCATCTATAACAAATTCATTTATTTTTTTTCTCTTTTATTTTAATTTTTACTTTAGAAAAAAGTGTAAAAACTGTTTGTTATCATTTTAATTCTTAATTACTCATGATGTTGAAGTGGTCCAAATCATTACCATTGAAATTTTTTGATTGACAGTACACCTAACATAAAATTGTCAATAAAACGTAATTGTCCCGTAATATATGGTTTTTCAATCAGTTTGTATTTGAAAATCAGTTCAAATATTATAGCATAAAAAAGCTAAGTATAACATATTTTTGTTTTATATTGTAGTATGTAAGAGTTTTAGACTGTAAATGATTCAAACTCAGAAATTTAAACTCATTTGTCAAACACAAAGTTTTCACTAATTTCAATTGACTGAATTTAATTTAATTAGGATAATTTTATAGAATATGAAAGGTAAAAATAAGTAGGCAGATTTTGTGATTATTCTAACTAAAAATGATATACCATATGGAGTTATGGAGCCTTTACGTTTCAAGCGCCGAGTCCAATTGCATGTGGTTTTTGTCATCTTTCATTAATTCATGGAAGATTTTATTAATAATTTGGAGCTATTGAATTTTCATAAGAACTACTCTCTTTCTTAGCATTAAGGTGAGAAAAACCAGGGAGAAGGAGACTAGTGAAGAGAGGAAGATAGCGAGCTGTTCCACCATGTTTAAATTCATATTTTGATGGCATTAATTGATGTATAATATATAGTCATTCTTTGTAAAAATATGAAATCTATTCGTTAACTATGGTCAAAAAATTGAACTGCTTCTTCGTTTTATAAAAGACAAATGAAGTACTCTTCTAGTGTGTGTTAAATTTTTATTAGACTATAAATTTCTACTTACTATTCATGACTTACTTCTTTTTTTTTTTCCCAAAAGTTACAAGATTTTGGATTTTTTCAATGTTGCTACAATTATTATTAAAAATAAAAATTTTCAAATAGAATATATACAGTATATAGAAGAAGAGATGATTTGTTATGAAAAACTAGGGTCATTAACGTAAATGGTTTATGAGCTAAAAGCATAGTGGCATTGTGATATCCCAGACTTTTACCACTGACATAACACTTCTTGAACTTTTATTTTTTATTTTTGCAATTTTGGTTCTTAGCTAATAAATTTGGCCATAGATTTCTATAATTTAATAAAGATAGTTATGTGTACATCGTGTGATAACTTGAAATTTTACAAAATTAGTTACCTTACATGTAAAATGTTCTATTCACTACTATTTAAAAAACTAAAAATTATAACTTCTTGTACTTAGTCTAACTATTTGTATAAAATCTTCAATTATTGTATGATAAGGATATGATTATTTATATTAAATTCTAAAAGTGGTTTGTCAATTTTAATATCAAAGACCAAAACTATCACAAAAAAAAAAAAAAAACAAGTAATCTGTCAATATTAATAGTTTAGGGGTTAAATTATTACAACACTCAATAATGATCAAAAAAATTAAGAGAAAGTTAATAATGTATTGACGAGAAATGGTTCTAGAACTTGATGGAGATTTAATTAATTGTTTTTTGTTGGTAGAGTTTTTTTTTTTTTAGATTCTATTATCTAAATTCCCGTGTGTATATATATATATATAGAAGAAGTGATGATTTGTTATGAAAAACTAGGGAGATTGACGTAAGTAGTTTCTGAGCTAAAAGCATAGTGGTATTTTGATATCCCAGATTTTTACTACTGGCATAATACTTCTTGAACCCTTTTTTTTTTTTTTTTGCAATTTTGGTTCTTAGCCAATAAATTTGGCGATAGATTTCTATAATTTAATAAAGATAGTTATGTGCACATCGTGTGATAACTTGAAATTTTACAAAATTAGTTACATTACATGTAAAATGTTCTCTTCACTATTGTTAAAAAAACTGAAAAGTATAACTTCTTGTACTTAGTCTAACTATTTGTAAAGTCTTCAATTATTATATAATAAGGATATGAATATTTATGTTGAATTCTAAAAGTCGTTTGTCAATTTTAATATCAAAGACCAAAACTATCACCCAAAAAAAATAATCAAGAAGTAATCTGTCAATATTAATAGTTTAGGGATTAAATTATTACAACACTCAATAATGATCAAAAAAATTAAGAGAAAGTTAATAATGTGTTGACGAGAAATGGTTCTAGAACTTGATGGAGATTTAATTAATTGTGTTTTGTTGATAGAGTTTTTTTTTTATTCTATTATCTAAATTCCCTTATATATATAGAATAAGTGAATTAATATCATGTCCTATTTCAAGTTTTAAATATTATGCAGAGTAAAGCCAACCAAATGAAGGATTTAAGACCGTGTCACATAAATTATTGAGAAATTTTTAGGTAGCATGTTTTTAACTGCCAAATCTTTTAAAAAGTTCATAATGATTCCCATCTTATTTAACAATTAAATACCGTACTAAAATTTGATTTAATGGTTAAAAACCACAAATATATATATAACTATCTCTAACCATGAATTTTTAATATTTTCTGTTCGTCAACATAATATCGTTTATATTTTGTGTATTGCTTGTTAAATATAGTAAAACGCTTGTAACATTGAGGTTACACTTGAGCAAATTGAGTGTTTTATGAATTTATGAACGATATTACATTAGTAAAATGAAAAATATATTATAAATACCAGATTAGCCAAGTATCGAATTTGAGACTTTATTAGTATATATATTTTCAAGGGTATTTTATGGTCTCTCTAAGAGACCATCCCTCCAAAACAACATATAAAAGTTACAACCATAACATGGCAATCATTAAGCATAACATCCATTTTAAGAAGTGCGATACCAAGAAATTTGTGTTGAAAATATGTAACAAAAAATACATTACACATCTCTACTAACAATGTTACGTTTATTGAACATTATGCTATGTCTTTTACTCTTACATGTTACAATAAATGAACCTTTTAGTAGAATAACCGTCTAAAATCTTGAATTTTCATATTCTAACAACCAAAATATTTTCCATATAATATGCAAGCCTTTTCTTTTATAATCTTATGTTTTCATGTCACGTCTTTTGCTAGGGGGACCTTTCTTGTATTTTGATATTCTACAACCAAACTTTCCATACAATTTGCGTGCCCTTATTTTACAGGGAACATGAATTTACTTTGCACCTATAACTTACAACAGCCCCATGAATTTATGGCACGTGGATTTCAGACCATGCACGAAAACATTTAAAATATATAAACTATAGTTTCAGTTTCAATAAAAGTCGGCTCAATCAAATTTAAACGAGAAGGAAATGAGTCTCCCAAATTTTGGAAAGATATGGGCCAACTGGCGGAAGCTGGAAAGTAACATCACCCCCATTGTGACTGCCAAACAAATCGGACCCTCTGCCCTTTAACTCCAAGCTGTCCCACTCTGTCCAAATTACAACTCAGATCTCTCACACGTGGCAGATCGTAAGAGGAGTCTGCCAGCTTCTTTAGTTTCTTTTATTGTTTTCGCATTTTGTTTCCTTTATGCATTCTGAAGAAAGTAATTACATTTATTAGTTTTAATTTCTTATTCATTAATTCATTTTTTTTAATAAAATTCTGTTTCGATAATTGGTTTATGGTAAATTGTGTGTATGGGTGATAATTACACTTCGAGGACGTCTGAAGGTGAAAGTTTAACTTGACATTTCATTTATTGTATTGTACGTTGAAAAAGAACAACATTAGTCTAATTAATTATTGTTGTTACAATTTTTTTAATGTGATTGTTATGTGAAATAACTATCATATTATAGCTCTTACTATTACATATTACGATGTAGAACAGTCCTAGCAGCTAAAAAATGGCATATAGATAATTGTGTTGGAGTTTGGGAGTTTGGGTGATGAGGTTTGAAGTTAAGAGCTCAAGAGCAACATGTTGAGTCAAGGGCTTGTTTGGAATAGGCTAAAAAAAATGTTATTTGTGGCTTATTTAGTCTAAAAGCTAGTTTTGAGCCTGTTTGGATGAAAAAATTAATGAGCTTTTAGGTTTTATAAACCCTTTTGAAACAAGCTATCTCTTTAGTGTTTATATCAAAAGAGTTTATTGAAAACATTTTTATCTACATTTTAACCTCTTATTTATGAAAAACAAAGTAAAAATTTCATCCTTTTTATTTATTTTTTACTAAACAAGTTTAAAACTTCTTTTAAAATTAAAAAGCTTTTTTTTTTGTGCATTATCCAAACAATATTAAAAAACCATCATTTATACCTCCTTTCTTCTGCTGCTTAAAAAATAAAAACCAAAACTATCCCAAACTGAGTCCTAAATGTAGAGCACTGGAAAAAATAAAGGGATGAAAATCATGAATATAATGCTTTAGGAGTCCAAAAAATTACAATACGCAGTTATGTACACTGATGATATAAATTATTACAAGCTATTGCAACCCTTTTGTGCATTAGTTATTACTTTTTAAACTCTCTGTACATTAGTTAACTTGTTGTGTTATCCTTAAAAAAATAAAAAAAAATAAAACAAAAAACAAAAAACGTGTTATGCCCTTTTTAATGTTTAACATTATAATTTATACTTCATAACTTCTGTTTATTTACTTTCTGCATAGATGCAATTGAATCATAAACAAGTGTGGACCATATTGAGGGAATTTTCGCACTCTTTTGGTTTAAAATTAGTAGAACGATTGAAGATGAAAAAAAGTTGTTATCGACTAGTAATAAGTAATAATAATGCTATTGTCTACTAATAATCATGGCATATGGGTCTAAACTTTACTCTTTTCATGAACACTGGATTGGTTTATAAGCAAAGTCGCCATTATTTATTTCTCTATTTTCTCCACAGAAAGCAAGAAAACAAAAACTTAAAACTTTGCCCATAAATTCCATCTGTCAGGTCTCCTTCTCTAACCAAGGCAACGAGGCCACGTGAATTTGGATAATAATGCTCATAATTGGTTGTGAACCCACAAAAATTGAAACGTTGTATAACGATTTGGGGCCACAATTATTCACTTCCATGTTTGTCTTTAACTATCAAACTCTTGTTGTTCATTTCGCTCTCTCACTTGATTCATTTTCGTAGTAAATTTGCTAACATTTATTTTTTTGGGGTGGAAAGTAGATTCACTAAATTACAACATGAACTCTTACCAAAATACATTAAAAAAAAAAATTACAACATGAACAATACTAATACTACTCCTTTCTACCAAAAAAAAAAAAATGAATATTACTTGTACATTGCTTGGATACATATGACAAAAAGATGAAAAGTTGAATGTTGGATTTGAGTTTGTCATAGAGGGACAAATTTAATAATATTTTCGGTACGCTAATTTTAACCGTCTATAATGTACAACTTTCACATGTTACAGTGTAAACCTCTCACATACTATAATATTTAAAACTCATTTTTTTTTAATTCAAATCGGTTTATAAACACATTATAAATAAGTTTATAAAGACTTAAAGTCTTCTCAAGCACAAATATAACATGGCCAGAAGAAAAATGTTCACAGAAATAAAACTTAAATAGTATTATTATAATTATAAAAAAAAATTAAAAAAGAGCAACTAGTAACCGCAAGGATCTTCAAGAAGAAAAAATAGGGAGGAAGATTTTTCCTTGAGGCACTTATCACGGCGTGACGCAAAGGCCCCAAGGCCCACAGAACGACGGTGCTGCAACATACAAACCAAATTGCCATAAACTTAGCGTACAAATCACAATTGCCATGAACTTGAGCACATGTAAAACCAGGCTGCTCTGGCCCCACCTAATCATAACCTTCTTTGCCGATCCTAACTGAAAAAGATAATCAAGGAAGAGCGAGATGTGCTTGACTTTGAAAGAGAAAGAATAATATCATATTACTAACTTCTATTAATTATCTCACCACCTATCTCCAATATTATTTGTCTGGTGTAATTTTGAACGTTAAATCTGGTTAAAATCGTAACATTTTATTGTTATAAAATTATGCAAAATTTAATACAAATGTTAGTTCAAAAAAGAGCCGTACTGACATGATATGTATAGTTCTACGTTTTAACTGCCATTTTGTTTTATTAATTAACATTCTCATGTGACATGCTTATATAGCCGAGAGGGACATTAGGTACATCTAACTACTTTAATCACTTTTGTTTTAAGGTACATATTCTTAATTAATTAGGCCATAAGATTCATCATTTGAATTTTCTATGCTTTGTGAGTTCTGTCGGTGTGTTTGAGTTTTAGCATTAGAATAAAGTGGAAAAGAAAATAAATTTGAATCTTGTATAGGAATTTTTAGCCATTGGTTTGCTTTCTTTTTTTTATTATTTTTTTTCTTTTTTAGTTCAAGTGTCATGTTATTTAATAGGGGAACTAACTAGAGAGGTACTTGCCCCATTACGCAAAAGTCAGTGGATAGATTTGATTGCCACACCCGGTTAGCATATTTAGATGCAAAACTTAAGCCATCTTAGTCTTAAGATACCATGAAAAAAACACTTCACCATACAAAAAAGAAAAAAAAGCTTCATTACATTAAATTCTTATACTCGGGGATGAAATAGTGATATTTATATATAGTTTGTTTAGGAATCTAATTCGAAGATGTTTTATTATAGTGCTTTCTTTTATAGAATTTGAACTATTATAATATTTTATATTTTAATTGTTAGTTTGAATTATGTTTCTAAATAGACTATTAGCTTCAACAATGTGTGTTGATCAACTTTGACACAACAATACACCTTCCAAATTAAAAAAAAAAATGTTAATCACAACAAACAAAAGAAAATGAGTAAAAACCTGCGGGCAACATAATTAGAGTAAAATAACTAAATAAGCACTATGAACTTTTTTCTTTTTTCTCCTGCCAAAACCTCTTGAGCACCTCTAATGAAATGCTAAATTGATGTATCAATGACTAATCTAACATTTTGAGTGTAAAAAAAAAAAGCTCTCCAATACAAATCCTACAAAGTTTAGCATATAGCAAAATTGAGATATGATTCCTATTGGCTTATAGATTAACTTTTTTGGTTTAATAATAACAACGTTCTTACTTTTTTAATTATTTTAATATTAAAAATTTACTTTGTAAGTTTCAAGATATAATAATCATGACAAAAGGTAAATATGATATTTTAAATAACACTATGTATTAGAGCATAAGATAAAAAATAACATTAGCATTGTTGGTATTGCATTGGAGATAATCTTACGCGGGTGAAAATAGAAAGAGAAAATGATTATTTAACGAAGAAGAAACAAAAATTTTAAAATCTCATGCCAAAATCCAATCCAAGAATGAAGAACCCTAACGAGGAGAATTACTATAGTAAAACAAGAAACACCGTAATAGAAATATAATGACAGCGTGGCACCCAGATCAGCCACCTCGAGATAAAAAATCACATGCCAATAAGGGGAACTACATTGTTGGACTAAATCAGACGACGAAGATCAGAGGGGGAAAAAAACAGAAATCGGACGTCCAAGATCTGTTTGGTAGTGGAAGGCCCCCATGTGGAATAATACTAAAATATTTAAGGGGATCCTGTCGTATTTGGACTTATTTAAAAAATATATATATCATTCGCCTTATTCCACCAGCGTACATGGGTGTGTGTACTACACCGCATGAAAGGTAAAAGCACAATAGGGAGTGATTAGTTTATCTCTCTAACACTGGATTTTACTTATAAAATTAGTGATAAGAATTATTTCTTTGTATCGTCTTGATGTTGACTAGCTTGTTAGCAGGAATGAATATCAAATATATTTAAATACTTTAATGAGTTTTAATGTTTTAGGTCCCATTACTTTTTTCATACGGTTTGGTAAACGTGATTTTAATAGACAAATATATATATATATAATTATATACATCTTTATTATTATTATTATTATTATTATTATTATGGAAAAGGAGTGTTGTAAGGAGTATAGACTGATCAAAATACCCATGAATCCTATAACAAAAAAAAAAAAAACACTTAAGTTTAGAAAAACACTAAAAAGAGAAACTATAAAAAATGAAAAACAAACAAAAACTGCAAATTAATAAAGACACGTTCTATTCTTCTTGTTCTTTCTTCTTTTCTGTATTTTAGTCTTTTTTGTAGTCAATAAGGATGAAAACATTTGAGAATGTCGTTTTAACTATATCGTTTAAACAGTTATAATGTAAAGTTTTTATATATTACAGTATAAATAAAAATAGGTTACTGTATAAAGTTCTCATATGTTGCAATAACATGGTGTTTAACAAATTCAATTCTAACTCAAATAGCATAAAATTATCACATACTACAATATAAAACTTTTATATATTATAATATTTTTAGTAATAATTTTTAGTTTTTTCTTAATTTTTAGACTTTATTTAAATTTATTTTAACTTTTAATTTTAATTCTATTGTCTTGTAACTCCTTCACGGTTGGCTAGGAGAACATATATAGGGTGTTTGGCTAGTTGTATGAATCATTGGTGAAAACTGTTTTTACTGTAATATATAATAATTTTATATTACAGTAAATTTATTTTTAACTATAATATTTAAAAATTTTATACTATTTATAACTGAGTATGTAGTTTATAACACTTTTAGCCAAATATCATCATAAATTATGATGTAATTGGATTATATTTTTATTGAAAATATAAAAAAGGATCAACAAGTACGGAGTAGAAGGTAAAATACGTAAAACCACCCTAAAGCGCCTACCGGTTAAACACAAGGAGTTGTATGTTTTTATAGTTTTTTCCAAAAACCGAAAACCCGTCTGGATTAATAATCCACTAATTACGAAGCGCCTATTTAATCTCTCCCATCCATCCCTGTTTCTTCCCACAGCACTCTCACTCTCTCTCATTTCAGGAGTGCGCACGCTAACCGGAAGCAAGCCCGCACGTTAGGCCATCATGTCTCGTAAAGCCGTGTTGTTCCTCGGACTTCTTTGCGCCGCCGTGGCCGCAGTCTCGGCCCAAGTGCCGGCCACCTCTCCGTCCACCACTCCCGCTCCCCCAACCCAAACAACCACCCCCACCGCCTCCCCTCCGGCCAACACCCAGCCGCCTCCCGCTCCCGTCGCCACCCCACCCGCCTCATCTCCGCCTCCATCCGTACAGTCTCCTCCACCGACCGTGCAGTCTCCTCCTCCCGTCGCCTCACCACCTCCAGCCTCTCCTCCCCCCGCCACTCCCCCACCGGCCACTCCTCCGCCAGCCTCTCCTCCGCCAGCTTCTCCCCCACCGGCCACTCCTCCTCCCACCACTCCACCGCCAGCCACTCCTCCGGCCTCTCCTCCTCCCGCCACTCCGCCACCCGCAACTCCTCCTCCAGCCACTCCCCCGCCGGCTCCTCTCGTTTCCCCACCGGCAGCGGTCCCCGCTCCCGCCCCGAGTAAGAAGAAGGGTAAGACTCCCGCGCCTTCTCCGGTGGCCCTCGGCCCAGCCCTCAGCCCACCTGCTCCGCCGACCGAGGCTCCTGGGCCTAGCTTAAATAATATCTCTCCATCTCAGGATCAGGTACTTTTTTTTGTTTTTCTTTTTTTTTCCCTTATTATTCACGTTGTTTTACACAAGATCCGAACAGATCAATCAACACATTAAATGAACTTTTGTTTAGTTACAACAGAACAAGACACAGTTTAAAGCCAACGTTTTTTTTTTATTTTCTTTTTTTGTGAGGGAATAAAATCACAAAACGGCGTAATGTAGTGGGAGTATAGTGGGGTGTTCTATCATACGCCAGGGTTGTGTCTTCATAACGCGGGGTTCTTTTTCTCGATCTCCTTTCTATTGTCGTTTGGTGTTTTGTGCGCTCTTCCGAGCTATTGTTGGATCGTATGTGTTGGGGTTCACGTCAGCTCGGAGGGCGTGTTTGATGTGTGGATCTGATTGGATCTAGTAAGATCTGTAAAAACCTATGTTCTGACATTTTCTTTGAGTCCGTACATGGTGTGGCGAATCTGGTAGGGACAGGACAGGTATTGAAATGATCAGGAGTCTTTTTTTTATTAGCATCTCCGATCGTACGGCACTGCTTTTTCACTGGTGCACGTACGAGCTAAAAATGGGCGTAGGATGTAGACATGGCGGTGAGCAGAACCGAGGCATAGACGCTGTAGATAGGCACACCTTACCCTACGACTTGGTTTAAGGCTTTTAAAGCTCCTAGTGGTCTAGGCTATACAGGTCTTGTAGGTCACAGGTCAGATAATAAACAGAAAAAGGCATTGACCGTAATGGACGGATGTCGTCTCCTGTTTAACCACGGTCACGACGGCTTACTCTACAAAATATTCTATATATTAATAATTAACTGGGTCATAAGCTTTAGGATAAAAATGGTTTTTCATTTATAAATATATGTTTTCGACTGTGTTAGATCTGTTTAAAATTATATTAAAATAAAAAAAATGTGTTTTTATTTTTCGTTTATAAGTACATTTTTTTGGCTATTAAATCTGTTCCAAATTATATTAAAAAATATATATATATATGTACAATACACACTTTTATACAAATATGACACCTGAAACTCTTTTTTCAAGCCCTAAAGAATATATAAAACTGGTGGAATTTGATGTAAATCTGACTATTTAGAATAAAGCCTCATGAGCATTTATTTTTAATTGGCCTAATGTAAAATTCTCCTTTCTTTAAATGATTTATTTTGAAGTTTTTATGCTGGTTCTTATTGCAATGTGTTATGAAGAGAGTATATAAAACAAAGACAAGAGTCTTTTACTTGACGTTTATCTCATATAGTACTGATTTTATAAATGTATACCATTAAAAGAAATAATTTAT
This sequence comes from Artocarpus heterophyllus, assembly GCA_025403435.1. Taxonomy (NCBI): domain Eukaryota; kingdom Viridiplantae; phylum Streptophyta; class Magnoliopsida; order Rosales; family Moraceae; genus Artocarpus; species Artocarpus heterophyllus. The sequence goes on from CM046336.1 coordinate 12,114,810, forward strand.
CACGCTGTTTTATTTTTTAAGGTCATTGTTATATAAGATAAACGTAATGTCATAATTTCTACTTTTACTTGGTATAATCAGTTAAGACAAATCTTTTTTTTTTACCAAATGACATATAATTTTTCTAACTGGTAGTATGTACAAAATCTAACAAACAGGACAAGAATTTGAGACTTTTGATCCTTTTCCAATATATACAAAAACATTCCTTGATTCTGTCCCTATACATTTTTTTTTGCCATTTCTAAGGTGTAAATGTTGAGGTGTTGATATCCCGGTCGGAGCCTGGCAGGCACCTCGAACGTATTTGTCGAAGAGGCTACTCGGGGAGCCTCCACGCGGATTTGACTCCCGCAGGGGAACACGTCCCCTTGAAGTTGAACTTGTATCCTTGTCCCCTTGAAGTCGAATCCGTATCCTCTTGAATAAGAGGGTCTTAGGGTGTCCCTCAGGTATTGAATGGATTGGTACTTGAGGGACACCCCAAAACCTTTTTATTCAAGAGGATACGTGTTAGACTCTTGGGGGACGCGCTCCCCCGTAAAAGGTAAATCTGCGTGGAGACTCCTCGAGCAGCCTTTCCAGCAATACGTTCGAGGCGCCTGCCAGGATCTCTAACACCTCAACAGTAAACTCTTATAGTTTTAATAAGGCTGATACATTATTATCCACTTGTTATTGATTGCAGAGTGGAGCAGAGAAGGTGTTGTCCATGGGGAAGCTGGTTGGGAGCTTGTGCCTTGGATATGCTCTCCTGTTTTTGATGCTGTAGAGTGGGAGATCTCTCTCTTTGCCTGCCACTTTTCTCTTTTTCTTTCCTTTTTTTTACTTGCTGTGTTTTTCTATTTTTGTTCTCATTATATATATATATATATATATGTATGTATTATTATTATTGGTTGCCAGTTTTAGCCCATGTCTATATGTGGGAGTACTTCCAGTTCACTGCTCTGTATTTGGACTAATATACCCATTCGGTTGCATTCTTTGGAGGTTTTTGAGGGGGACTTTTTTATTTGTGACTATTGGACGAGGTGGAGTTGTTTTGTATTGAGATATTCTTAGTTATCTCTTTCTCTCATTAATTTTTTCTTGATTTCTTTAACTGCCCCTTCAGTTCTTTTTGTTTAGCTTCTTTTGAAATCAGTAAAATATTAATTTCTATAGATAAAACGAGACCCCGAAACAAAGCAATTTCGAGCTCCGAAAGGATCTTACGCATTAATGTTGTTTTGTAACCCATCTACCAATACAACTTTCAAGTGTTAGATTTTTAATAGTTTCCATTAAAATTCAAACTTGATTTAATTTGACATGATTTACACTTAATTTGATGAGTAAAAAACTGTACTTGAATTTAATCTAGTGATTAAGATTGTGTCTTACAAGTATTCAACACATCCTACTAGCTTGCCATTTATAAAATGTTTGGAAACATAATACAAGTATTATACTATATGAGTAGCAATTAAAATTAATAAGTTAGAACTAGGTTGTCAAATGAAGCCTTCCTACAAAGCCTTCCTACAGAACCTGTTAAGGAAGTGCTTGGTCTCAGCAGTGTTTGGTCTTAGTATTATACTATGTGAATATTTTACACCGTAGCAATTAAAACTAATAAGTTAAAACTAGATTACCAAACGAAGCCTTACTACGGAACCTGTTAAGGAAGTGCTTGGTCTCAGCAGTCTTTTTTGTTCTGTTGCCCGGTCTGATTTATTTAGAGCTACATTTCTTATGTTTCTCAATTCTAGGAGTCATCAAGCCCTTCAGTGTGGGTAGAACAATTTGGTCAGTCAGGACTAGTGAGTCCGCCGCCTAAAAATAAAGTGTGATTTCTGTTGGATTACTACATCCTAATCCTATGCATCCATGACTATGGAAACCTACGGCAAACACATAACAACATAGAAGGGATTTTGGTACGCTGTTGAGCGTAGGAATCATATTACTCAGTACGCATATCACGTTTCATTACATGAGTGTCTTCTTTAAAATCTCTGTAAATATTCATTTATTATGTTTGTATTTGGTTGTACACGGTAATGTAATGTTTTTTTCCCCTCTAAATCAATAAATTTGAGCTTTTAAAACTATTTTTAGCTTTATTTAGGACTAATTAAATCTTATCATTTTTTTTGGGTGAAATAGGTAATTATTATCTTAAAACGGGTGATTTTGTTCAAATATTATGGAAAAGTGTATACATGTATATATATTATAAAAATAAACAGTTCAATAAACTTTAAAAGTGAACTAAAATGAGTTAAGTTTTAAAAAATACAAAAAATTCCTAAATCAGGAATTCTTATGGATGCAATCTTTTGAAACTTACTTTCTATACATATTTAAATCTTATTATGCCCCTGAAATTATATAAGTGATAGTGTGACACAACTTTTTTGAAGTGTGACATGAAAAAATATACACATATATACATATACATACATACATATATATATATATATATATATACACGTGTGTGTTAAAGTGGCATGTAATTTTCTTCTCTAAAAATAAATATAAAAAAATTAAGTTCAAGGGGTTCAGATCTTGAGGGGGGTGGATATGAATAGCATGGGGCTTCGCAAGTTGGGGGTGGGCAGGCAGGCATGGGGTTGGGCCTGCGTGGCGACGTGGGAATGGGAGCACTACATGGCTAGCGCTATTTGCATTAGGGAAGGGGATCTTGCTCGACGATGGCTATTATTATTATTATTATCATTATTATTATTTGCTAAATGACGATGGCGAGTTAGAATGGGGGAGGGGTTGCTTGACAATGATGGAGAGGGATGTTTTTATGTTTTCCCCTTGATATTCAGATTCTCAAGTAAGTGAAGAACTATACATGTCTTGTGGGATTTCGATTATCAGGATACGGGCGGTTGCCAGCCGGCAATCGGCATATGTTGAAATTTAGTACCCAACAGGATACCTCAACGTGTCATAGTAGGTTTTCGACGATCACCAATGGATGTCTTGATACCACCAGAGACGGAGGACCTTAAACCCAACCTCAACTTCTTGTCCCATTTTAACCTATGTTTATATATGTATAGGCATATATAATAAATTATCCAAACCCCCCTAAAAAAATTAAAATCTAACTTTATACCCACAAAAATATTAAAAATACTACTAAAAAAAAAGACCAATGGATTATTAAATTTTAACGTCCAATATATGTAAAAGCCTTTTATATCTTGATAAAAAAGAAACATGAAAAAAAAAATATATATATATATATAGCCTATTGATGGTAAGACTATTATGTAACGTTTTCAGGACTCAAAAACCCATTAGAGACAATTTGTAATATATAAACAATCGCTTTTGATTAAATTTTTGTTGTAGCTATATTTAGGACAAAAATTCCTCGCTCCATCACCACTGCTGTTATCTTGATACCATTAGGGACATATGTGGTATTCTCAATGTGTAGGCATGTTTACATTTTGCAAGAGCTTTTCTCTCGTACCACAAGAGTTTGTTTCTCTCTAAGTTGGCTGTATACATCCGTCACCCCAAAAAAAAAAAAGGGAAAAAAGAAAGACCATCCAAATAAAATTAGATGTGCTAATGGGCCATCAAAAAGCCTCCAAAACCATGCTGGTATTGTCCTAAAGGAAACCTAACCAAACATGGGCTATAAACAAAGGCTGCATTCACAAGTTTCACTAGTTTATGGGCTCATATAGTAGTTAACCCAAAATGAGCCTAAACAATGTTTTGTTTCATCCACATGGTGAATACAGAGCAGTTTTTCTCGTTAAGGAGGGATTGAGCAATTAGTGTAGAATTCACAGCTGCCAAAGAATGCAATTTAATACGGAGATTGTGGCTTTGTTTGGCAACCTATTTAGAGCTAAAGCTCTCACATGTTACAGTGAAAAGTAAAAGTTTATTATAGCCTAAAACTCTTAAATGTCAAAGTGTTTAAGTTTTAACTTGATCTTCGAACACTTGTTGTAATGTTAATGAGATGATAAACTATATATAATCAGAAAAAAGAGGTTTTAAAATAAGCCAAGAGCATTGAATGCAACTAACAAGTTAATAATAAGGGAATAATTGCGCTTGTCAAGAGGCTACATGGACATAAATTCTTGTCACCTTAATGCACAATCATTTTTCTTCTTTTCTTTTTGCCGCCCCACCTCCTTAATTCTGGGTTAAAAACAAGGTATTGTAACGAGACTTAAGAGTTTGACACCCCCTTTTTTTTAATTATTTATCTATTCATTTCGAAGCTTAAAAGTATGAGGAGGTGCTACTATTAAATTTACTACAAGCAAGTTTAAACTATGAATTCTGTAAAACTCTTACATGCTGCAGTGTAAAGTAAAAATATGTTACATTTAAGCCTTTACATGTTACAGTATTGAGTTCAAACTTATAAATTTAAACTCATTTATCAAACACCTTAGTATGATTGAAGCTGAAAAATAGACTATTGTGTGATCATACATTAATTGGACAAGCAGAACACGTAAATGTTTAGTTATTAACGTAAAATCTATTATAGTCACAATACATAACGACACGTTTAGAAAGTGCAATTACAGAGATTTAAACTTAAGGTCTCTTTTTTTAGTATCTTATTAGTTTATCACTCTTACCTAAAAATTTCAGCTATCAGTATCATTCTAACAACTCTCGTTTATAACTTCCTAAATAAGATGGATTAGAAGATAAGTTTCTAAAGTTATCTAATTTACACTTTACTTTGTCTGTTATAAAGAATGCAAATTAAATTATAGATTACTTTTAATAAAAGGCTTGTCTTATGGTCACTTTAATGTTTCTTGACTTGCTGGTTGTTATTGGTAATGGGCCATTGGTTTTTACTCTGAAGAGTTGAGGCAAAAAGCGCGTCAACTAGAAAAATCATTTTCATCCTTAAGTTATAACCTTATTATTTACAAAATCATGTGTCCTAATTTAATATAAATGTACTTTTTAGATTAAATTATGTTGTTTTATTAGTAACAAAGCTATAACTTATGAATTAAATAAGATTGCTCCGTCAAGTAACTATCTGAACAATAATAGTAAGCAAATTAAACACTCACAACCGAAAAGCTGGTGACAAAGAAATCTCAAAGGAAAAGTTTGCTGCCAATTAATTTCACCCTTTAGGTGAAAAAACATGTGTTTTCAAGAGCAGAATAATTTATAATTTAGACTGACATAATCTTTAATTCATAATAGCAGTAACAATAAAAAAAAAGAGAAAAGAATGTAGAGAGAGAGAGAGAGAGTCATGGGAACACTTGTGCAGCATATTCAATATGCATCTATTGTTATAGGGCCGCGCTACACGGTCATAAATGTGATCAATCCTTTTCCATGAGAAATGGAAGCTTCCCTTTGCCGACACTCTCGTGGATCTATATCTTTGTTTTGCAAAAACTTATATTAGTTCCAGTCTTATCACATATACAATTTTATTTATTTTTCTTTCTGAAATGCTCAACTTGTCAACCAAATTAAGGACATACCCTAAAACCCTGCTATCTCTTAAAGTATTATACCAAGCCTCTTATAAATATTGAGCCTAGAAAAGTCAATATATTCTTCTTTATCTATGTATAGGCGTATGTTTATTGTACACATCAATTCTCAAGATTCCTTGTTAAAAAAAAAAGGTCAAGTTCCACTGTTAGGGGGGAAAAGGTCAAGCCCTAGAAAGTTGTTTGTTGATTAGGCAATATTTATGCCACTGTACTTTTCTTTAATTATTTGATATTAACTTCGTTTAGTTTTTCCCATACTTAGTTATAAAGGGCCTCATTTAGGAATTACGGAAAGCATTTTGTCGTTGATTAAAAAAAAAGCATGGTAAATGGTGGTCCGTTTATTTAAGAGCTTGGATTATATCAAATTAATTGTGGGTCATCTTTAGTTGACTTTAATACGATTTCAATTCATAATTATTAACGTATGGTGGGTATTATTATTAATTAATTAATATTTAAAATATTACTATTGCCCTTATTATTTGCCTTTATTGACTTTAATCGGCTCAAGGCATTATATATATGTAGTTAAGTGTGAAAAGAAGATGATATTAACGATTGATCATAAAGTTGCCCACTATGTGTTACTGGTGGAATATTTTCTTCAATAGTTTTTTTTTTTTTTTTTTAAGTTTCAATAGTTTTTCTTCCTCTAGCCACTAAAGCAATATTATTGTGTTTGTCTCTTTGTTTGATTTTGAGAAGGATTAGGTAAGCAAATTGGCCATTTGAATTCAGAAATTAGCTCCTCGTCGTTACCATGTCATGCGTATTGACAAAACAGAAAAGTGCTTGTACAAATGTCAATCTTGTGAAATATAATATTCCATTTCACGTAAGCAAATTGGAAAAAAGAAAAAGAAAAATAAAATACTATTTTTAAGAGTTCAGTTTCTATTGCAAGAAAAGAAAATATGTGGAGGAAAAGAATTCTGGGGTCATTTCACATGTTATGTTACGTTTTTTTTTTTTTTTTTTTTTTTTTGATATCATGCACTCTAGCTAACACTATTAAGAGCTTTTAATTAACTTTAATAAGCATTATGATTGACTTGACAAATAATCCAGTCAATAATTCTCAGTATATGTCAAAAACAAAATAAAAACAAGATCTAGGAGAGTACCTTATCTCTCCCTTTTGAAAAATATCCACGCTCATGTGAGAAGGGTAGGTTATTATCATTATTATTTTTCAACAACGACAGTAACTCCACTATTTTTTTTGTTGTTGATAATAGTAACTCCACTATTAAACCGCTTAATCATTCAAACTTTTAGAAGAAATAGTCCCTCAACGGTATTTCAATTACATATATATATATATATATATTCTTGTTTTCATATCTTGTATAAACGTACCATAAGATAAACCAAAGCAGGAGTTACATATTTGCTATTGCCTATTACTGACGAATCCATAGTTCTATGGCCGAAGCACAAATAAAAATGAAAGTTTTAAACTTAAATTACACTAACACGACTTTGTTTTACCAAAGCACAAATAAAGTTTCAATTGATAACCGTGGCTTGATCAACATAGGTCGTGAATTAATAAAATGAGCAGTCATATTTATTTGTTCACAGAGACACATGGCAAATGAGAAATTTTAAAGGGCAATAATACTAACAAGCTTTAAAATTAAAGCAATCACTTTATAACAAGTGACCTTTTGGATCAAACATCATGAGATCTGGTGGCTAATGTAAAACCATGAAGAAATAAGTTTGAGAGGACGCAGGCTCGATCCCACATTTAAAAAAAAGGTACAAGAAAAATCACTTTATAAACAACGGTTATGCCATGCATGCCCCCGGGCAAAATTTAGAAATTTGATTAAAAAATAATAAATGTGCCCCCTCTTATAATGCATATAACCATGTACTCTTTCAGCAAAAAAGCATATATCTTCTTTTTTTGAGACAATATCTTTGTTTTTTCATAGTGTTCCGATTAAAATAAAAAATATGGCTTATCGTTATTTTTTGAAGTATAAAGTTTTAATATTCCCTTTTATTAAATACTATTGAGTTTTGATCAATATACTACATTTATGTTAAGGTAAAAAAAAAATTATAATTTTCTTAACAAGTTCACATATTTTGAAAAGTGTTGTATGCATCCGAACTTCATATCAAATATTAGAAATTAATAAATCTAAAATGGGGGTCTCTATCTAGCTTAGTGTCCTGATTGTCTTTGAATTTCAGTCAATAAATCTTTGGAAGCAAAAAGATTTTGATTAATATTAGTAAGAATTAAAAAAGTACAAATAAAGTTGGAAACAAAAATATGAATTAAATAAGCTAAACCCTAAGAAAGAATAATGAGAAAATAATCTAAATATTAAAGTGGAGGCAAATGACTCAGGAGAGAAACATTTAAATGGTGGCAACAAATAAAATTATATATATATATACACACGAGAAAATAGATTTTTTTTTCTTAAAAAAAATTGATGTAGGACATGTATTTCACTCTCTATCGACTATTTTACTAAATAATTTAAATATATAAAAAGATAGCAGAAAATGAAATTTAGAAAAAGAAAAATTGAGTTAGGATGCGTACTTTATATCTTTTTATATATGAATCTGCATCAAATTGCTACAAGCTAATTTACTAAAGTCTCTCTCGAAGATTTATACTTTAAATCTCAATAATAAGAATAAGTATGAATTGACTGCGAGGTTTAAATCTGTAATTTTTTAAACCTAACCAATCTTTCATCAAGGAGGGTTCATAAATAAAGAAAGGGACCTCTATCACTTTGCAGTAACTATAAGCCCTTGAGAAGAAAAACTGAACTTACTCTTCCAACTAAAAGAAAAGAAAAATAACAGAAAAAAAAAATTGCTCTTACTTCACACGTGGTAAACTAGATTTCAAAGTCGACTTTCAAATCCTGTCCCCGTATAATATTATGTAATTGTGTTTTTTTTTAGATCAACAGGTCAGCAGCAGCAGCCCCATTTTTTTATATTTATATTTATTTTTAATTTTTATGTTTCTATTTTGTGGAAAGTTTTAAGTCAATTCTAGTAAGAAACATTGACAAATTGTCATCCGAGGAAACAAGAAGGAAGATGAGCTTAAGCTAAAAATTAATGATTAAAATTCTTTAAGATTCCATTCCCCTTAAAAAAATGGAGTCGTCCACCATATAAATCATAAAGAATCAAAATTCTATATTCCTAAGTTTCACCAAACTCAATAGAACCCTAATTCCCAGACAGCTTAGACCCAACTTAAGCTTTTTTATATTTAATTATGTTTTTTTAAGAACTTATATTTTATGTCTTATTCTTAATTAATTAGATAATTAATTAATTAATTAACTTTTATATTTTACGCGTTGCTGTTGGATCTGCCCTTGTGAATGAATTTATTCCAAGATTTTGACACCTCCATCGATGTTTTATAATCCGAGCCGACACTGAACGCAAATTTTTGTAAGTCATGGTCCCAACATGGATAACAGATTGAAAAATAATAATAATAGATTAGCGTGTGAATCAATGGGAAGAAGTTTGAATTTTGATTTAATGCAATTAAGCATATAGGCCCTATGAACTTTTTTCGGTTCCCAAAAATGCTAGCCGTTTAAAGAATTTTGGGTTAAAAAAAAGAACTTAATTCTAAAATCTTTCTAAAAGAAATCTAAAACAGCCATGTTCAAATGGGCAGGTTTAGGATTCGTTTTGTACGTAAATGGTTTGGTTTAGAACTGTATAATTTAAACTATGGGTTTTAAATTATGTGATTTAAACGGTGGTTTTAAACTGATGTTTGAAATGTAAAAGTTTAAATTAAGAATAATGGTTTAAAACGAGAAATTGTGTTTTAAGGCTATGGTTTATGAAGAAAAATAAGAATAAAAATTGTTTTATTGTATAAAATTGTTCGAAACTACTTGAACTTGAGAGGAAGGAAGGAAGGAACAAAGATGGATTTTGGGTGTTTAGGCCGATTTCATTGTTTAAAGCCGCCTCAGTTATTATTCACTCAAACACTGGTTTGAACCGCCCCTATGGTTTGGAACCTACCCACCAAATGACACTTGTAGTTGTTTGAAATAAGCGGTAGTTAGAAAAATAACCCCTAAGGACTTCAAATATTTGAACAATCAATCTTTTCATTCTTGAGTGTTATAAAGTGTTTAGAAATTATGATTAGAATTAAAACTTTTGAATTGAAAGTTGTAGCATGTAAGAGCTTTACATTGTAGCTCAGTTATAAATTTTTTTTCTGTAGCATGTGAGAGTTTTACACTAGAGCAACCAAAAGTTTTAGTTAAAACTAATTTTGCCAAACATCTTTTTCCAATTTGATCCTGCAAATTTGAGATAATGTTTCAAAATTCACCCTAACTTGTTAGTCGTGTGATGGCTTAAATGTGGGAATGTTGTTTAAATCTCACTAATAAATATCCTTAAAAAAACAAGGGACAAAGCAATAAACTCAAATTAGATATTGAAGTGTTTAACCACTATCCAAACACGAAATCCAATTCCTTCTGCCAAAAAAATTAATCATTCTATTAATAATGGTAATTTTATGTGTTCACTTGAAATGATTTTTTTTTTTTTTATGGAATAGATTGAGAAAATTTTATAATTTAAGAGATGCAAGAGCGACATCGTTTTAAGCATCAAGTTCATCCTCAGTGTGAATTATAAGAAAATAACCTTTTCGCTAATCATATCATTTTATTCACTAATTATCAATTTAAAAAGTCTCTTTGCTATCTAATTTCGGTAAATCCATGTTTTCAAGATAATATTGTAGTGTGCAATTCAAATTTAAAGGGTCAAATTATAATACCAATAAATAGAAAGAGTCTTTTTTTTTTTCGAAAATGAAAGTCTTTTAAACAGTTACAATTTTAGCGGATGCATTGTAATTAGCCCTTGCAAAATAAGTTATTAGGTAATTAACGATTTGACATTCTAGAATTTCCTTGCACAATGCAAGCCCGCAAACTTTGCAAAGCAGTTTCAACTTATAAATTCAAATCATTCATAGCATAAAACTCTCACATATTATAGTTGAAAGCAAAAATATGTTTCAGTATAAAATTTTTATATGTTACAATGTTTAAACTCATTTTTTTAATTCAAACTTATTTACCAAACACCATAGGTTCAAGAAAACTACCATTTTCGATCCTCAAGTTTTATACAATTAGAAAAGTAAATATTAAGAGACACCGCAACTATATTTTTTCCCCCTTGCTAGTCACTACAACTACCTTAGTTAAATGGCTTACATCAATTAATTTTTTCCTTTTTCTTTTTCTATTTTTTCCCTTTAATAAATAAGCAAACATCTTAACCGCGACGTATAAATATAATGGACCAAAATTCTACTGCAATGTGAAGGTATTAATGTTTTAAAGAAGAGACACAATTAAGAGAATGATGGCTTTAAGTGTTTGGTGGCCCAGCAGCATCTTTTGGTGGAGACTGGAGAGTATTTTTATTTCAGAATCCATATATTCTACCAGCTACCAAAAGATTCAACCAAATTTTTATTTTATTTTATTTTATTATTATTTTATTATCTCAGGCAGTTAGATACTTAACACTACATAATGACCAAGCATATTTGACTGTTTCATTAGTTGAGCAATTTAAAAGATTGAAAAAGGAAATCATTTTTCAATCAATTAGAAGAATAATATGTCAGGAGTTCCATAGCAGGGTACTAAAAAAAAATCTATTAATAATCAATATTTTTAATTGTATTTAATAGAGGGTTTACAGTTTTTAATGAGATAAAATAAAAATAAATAATAAAAGTAAAACCTTAAAAATAAAATTTGCCCGGGACTTAAATGAAAACTCCCAACTCAAAAATAAAAATATAAATGACAAATAAACCACAGTTTAATGTAGCACCTTAAATTTAATAATATAAACTGTTGTCATCATCATTTTAACCCTCAACACATTGTAATACAGTCACAGAAAGTAACAATTGATGCTTACATTATCATGAAGAACATTCTCAACAATTGAAGCAGTCCCAATGTAATATAGCTACATCACTTCCTCAACTATATTTCTCGTAGCCACCTCACACTTAGTGAGTCCTGAAAAGATAAAAATATAAGGGAATGAGTGACACTATGCTCAGTAGAGAAAGCCATTACTCACCTTTAGGTTTTTATCATTACCACATTAAAACCTGCATGGTTAGTAAGTTACATCATATTCCAGATTTTGAGGTTTATTATGATCACATCTTATGGATACCGTAGTTAATCGTTACCAAGTGTCATAATTACATATTTATACAAATATTACCAATCATCATTGTTCCTAGGTATCCATGTTAAATTGAGTATCACTCAACTCATCGAAACCCAAATGGGCGCACTTGATCACCCTATAAACATTCCAAGGGTGTTCCCGTGAGGGGACATCAAGCCCCGAGTCCTCACCAAATCGATTCCTGTACAGTGTGTTCTGGGACTTTCAACCCAAGGAAGCGTCATCGCCTTCCCCCTATTTTACCTTTTAGGGTATTCATGCCCAAGGACGTAACCGTCGCCCTCTTCATGTCTCACAATTTCTCTATATTGAATCATTATTAATAGAGTTAGTTTTCCTAACCATGCTTCTCAATTTATAACATGTGTCAATTCATTATGTTCCTCGCCGTACAATACAAGACGAGTCCATGTCATAGTTTCATATGTGATACTCATATAATATTAGTTCAACATAGATATATATATTGCGGCAAAACAATCAATTTTAATTCTATAAAAACCTCACAAAAGATGAGTAATAGAATCCCTACCTTTCAAGCTTATCAACAATCTTTTAATCCTGGAATCAATTAACGTTAGCTCCATACTCCCTTGATCCTAAGGCGTGCATAAGGACAATTAAAACTAAAGCACAACATACAACTACATTCATAAATAAATCATGTGTAAACCTATCTTACTAGTATGCCATTAAAGCTTTTATATAAATCTCTTTTGAATACCACAGTAAACAATTTTTGTCTTAACACAATATAAAATGTGAACAAGTAATCTATATGTTTTAGTCCCTAATAAGATTCATCAATCACTTAGGATAATATTGGAAAGGTTGCAAGACATTAAAGAATTAGGTGGTGAGCAAAGATGGGTTCTTGGTTCAGGTTAGCAGCTGGTATACCATAACAAACTGGCAGATTTACTAGTTTCCAATACAAAAATTGAATAATTCTTAGAAAATAAAATACAACTCCGATTTAGGTTTATGCTAGCTCGTTAGAAAGCCTAGGATGCTACTTTTCAAATATGCAAACCAATTCATAAAATTCATTTTAATTTAATCTTAGAATTTCAAGAAATAACCACTGCCCATAGAGGTATTACAAAGTTTAACAATATAAATTTTCTGTCTAGGGCATATACACTTAGACTTCATACATATGCTCCAAAATAGCAACAAACATATACTTAGGTTTAAGAACGCAAATTTGAATAATCCTTTAGTATAAAAGAAAATTTATAAATGAAAGACTAAATTTGTTCATAAGATTCTAACCTCGGATTATGGTTAGTTGGAAGCTTGAAATGGCTTCAAAACAGGTTCCTTTACTTCGGTATGACTGAAATTCTTGCTCAAATGGAGGTGATGGTGGCTGATTTTTATGGCTGCCTTGAAGAAGTTCTCTAAGTATTTTGCTTCAGCAAAGAAATGAGAAGAAGAGTGTGGGAACCGTGGAAGAGAAAGGAAGAAAAGATGAAGTCTTTGAAGAGAAGTGATAGAAACAATTATAGAGGAGACATGTTGAAGCATGTCACGGAGGAAATAAAGAAAATGAGGGTCAAGAGTAGTTGGAAAAGATATCCTTATGTCTCATCTAAAGACTTTAACACACATAATGCCAATATGACATTTTTGAGATTTATTAGAAGTTCTAAGGCTTTTTAGTAATCATACTAAATAAATATAGGAGAATTTTAAAAAATTTAAAAATAGATAAAAATAAATATTATAAAATAAATTTAAATGAAGCAATTTTTTTTATACACTAAAAATTAATTTAATTACCTCAATACCCGTTATGAGAATAACGGGTGTCACAATCTGCCTCCGCAATTTTTTGACAACTAGTAAGTTATCTCATAAATTTAGTTTTGGAGAATTACCCTAGTAAAATATTATAGATTACATCCAAATAGATGAAACTAATAAGATTTAGATAAAAACATTTTCAAACTCCTTACACGAACTCGTTTCAAGTAAGAAATCGAAATACATGCATTAGGACGCTTCCTTTTAAAATTTGAGATTATTTATTCATTTGCTGGCACTTTGCAACGTTTTATCAAGCTAGGGGATTATTAGGATAAAAGTGCAGAGAACAGTTTACTACTTCAACCAAATTTGAGGGGACCAAACTGCAACATATATTTTTAAGAAAACTTACTTTTATTTTTATAGACTTATAATCTCGCTATCTACAAAACTATAGACCCTAATATAGTATAGGGTGTACTTTTAAGACTTTGTCCCACTGTTTTATTAGTAGCAGAGTTATAACTCATGAGGTTAAATAGGATTGCTCTATTTTTAAAGCATCGAATTTTACATATTATTTAGTTATGATATAATTTCACACCAAAAATGTGTACTGATATTTGTAATTTACAAATTTGTTTAGTGACAATACTAGTACTTGGCATTATACGCGTGATAAGTTGAACACACCACTGCTCTACGTGGTACTAGATCATCAAATTAGCATTTTAGTGTACAACTTTACCAAATCCATTCTCTCAAATTTAGTAGAAAATATGAGAAAAGAATCGGTTTGCAATTCTCACGTCACTCACTCCTCCAGGACCACTTCTCATTCAATACATATCATTCACAAACCAAGAATTGCACGATGACATGAAAACACGAAGGATGTTAAAAGTTAAGATATTATACTATTTGTTGTCAGGTCACCGAGTTAGGCCTAGTCAGGTATTAGGTCTAGAAAGGCCCAAGGTTGATCTCGGCCGATATTTTCTTGGTGTGTTTTGGAAGGTTCTTTCTAGAAGATACCCAAGAAGGGTAAAATGATCCATTTGCATCGAAATTTAATTTAGAAGATCTCTAAGATGATGATAAGTGCTCAAGCAGATCATAATTTACCGAATATAAGATACTAATAAAGGAAGCCTATAAGAAATCACGATGATGAGATCTAGCCAATAGAAAAAAAGATTATATTGTACTTGAATTTAAAATAGGCTTAAAGTGTAAGACATTAGCCATCCCTTTATTATAAAGGCCAGTTCTAAATAACAGCCTAAGTCCAATTTTTAGCACAAGCTCTAGTATTAGCTTTGTAATCAATATTTTCTCATAGCTTTCAATTGAGGTGAACTACTCTAAATTTTTGTGTTCTTTCTATTATTTTCTTATTGCTTTATTTATTTCATACATGAGTGATTATTTTGGTAAAGAATTTGAAAGAATCATGTTAGATAAGTTTTACCTTGATGGATATACGAGGAAATTTTTTTTTCCCCTTTCTGTTGCGTAGGTTGGTTTCTCTCATTTATTGGGTTCTTGGAATTTCACATCAACCATAAATATACCAAAAAAAAGGACCCGTAACGCAAATTTCCTCTCTTCCTCGGTTCCATGCCAACTAATCATCGTTGAAATTATATGCTTTTAACTATTATAATATAAAACTCTCTCACATACTAAAGTATATAATAAAGTAAATTAAAGTGTAAAATTCTTGCTATAATAAATTTGTACAAATTTTTTGTTCTGATATATCTACTTGCCAAACACACTCTAAAAAACAAAACGGATATCAGACATGAAAATAATAATAATAATAACAACAACAAACAATGGGCTCTCGTCTCATCGATCTGGACTTTGACTTCTTGGGAACAAAGCAGGACCGGCTTAAAAAAGAAGAGCTGAGGTTATCACGTGGGGTGGGGACTTGGAAGGAGGATTTTTTTTTTTTTTTTCAATTTTACCTGGACTTTATGCTACGTTGTCATCACTAATCATGTTTTTAACGCACAAGAATAATAAACGTCACAAACGATGCAAAACCCCACTTCTAACCTAACCCTGCATTAGTTTAATCCGGTGTCCAAATGGTCAAAAAGAACGCTTAAGGTAGATGCCCTAATAAAGTTTTCAGTGACCCCATCAAGGAGGGTTCTCTATCCCACCCCGGGGGGCAGGGTGAGAGAAAGAGAAGCTACAGAGAGAGAAAGGGAAGAAAAGAGGGGACCCAAAAAGTCACCCACTGGCTATTGTCACTGAACTTTCAAATACTAGCAGTAGATGCTGTAAAGCACCATGGAAGATTATAGGGATGGATATGATGTAATAACCATAGCATTCATGAAAGCAATTGCAAACTCCTAAATGACCCCCCCACTCACCCAGAATAAATGTTGGAATGGTGCTTCTCATTAGAAAGATGAGAAGGGAATAACTAGGGAAGAAAATATTAAAAAAAAAAAACAAGAGAGGAAAAGGGGTTTGGATTCACTTTTGAGATTCAGCAGAAAACAAGGTCAAAATATTTAACACGGGTGTAAATAAAACTGTACAGATTACAGAGACCATTCAAGAGAGACGCCAAAGGAAAGATGGTTGATCATTCATCATCATCATCATCATCATCATCATCATCATCATCATATTCATTCATGAGCATTTAATATTGCAATGGACACCATCTTTCTTGTTTACATATTGTCATCAGAAGCACTGACAAGGCCATCATACAACCAGCGACCCCCATGTCGCCTAATGTGTTGGTTACAACAGTTGAAAAGAAAAAGGAAAAAATAAAGTTCATGCTTTTACCCTAGCCCTCCTCCGTAGATCTTGAAAACACATCCTTTTTCTTTTTCTTTCTTTCTTTTTTGTTTTTTTTTTTTTTGCCCATTTCCTTAGACCCAGAAGAAAGTTTACATCAACCAAAACAAACCCATAAGCAAGATTACCACACCCAAAAACACAGTAAAATCAAGAAAACATTTTAGCTTCAAAAACTCAAGCTGGCCAGTGACGGCAGTCTCCTTACACTTGCCATACTGGAAAACAGTCGAGAGAATTAGTGGAAACTACGTAAGGTTAAAAGAGGCTGCTGCTATACCAGAAGAACTCCACCACCTTCCTCGTTTGCAGAAGGAAAACTATAAACTAAACCTCCATTTGCTCCAGTCCCTAACTGGAAAATCGAGCTCCAACTCCGTTGTTGGATTCTGCATCGAGAGTATAAGGATTCATCCAGGCTTTGGGGTTAAACCTGTGAACAATTATGCTCTATTTACAGATTAATAGAGGCATAACCAACGTCAAAAAAATTTCCGACTGACCTCCTACTTCATAACTCCTAAAGTGTAATTTGATTAAAACTTTCTACTAGTATAAACAATTGCCCTATTCCAAGGATTACTACCATCTGTTAAACTTCCATCTTGCAAATCATATTATCCCATATTACCATCATGTGCTTTTTCCAATGCGACAACTTTGGCTCGATGTGATGCTATTGAAATAGCGCCCTTTCCTCTTTCATCTTGAGGCAGCTCGCAGGTTTCATCAATCGCCCCCGATCTCAAATCGGCCGGAGGAATGAAGCAGTCTACGGACAGGCCTGGAACATTGAACGCGACTTCTTCAATTGTCCATGCTTCTTCCATCTTTGTTTTGGTATGGCTCATTGCCATCTCACCAAACCTGAAAAGATTTACCACAGAACGCCCCGAATGGGCAATCATGATTCCTTCAACAGGCCTGTAATCCTCAAGGAACGAATTGATCGTGGTTTCCCAGTAAACCGCATCACCACCATTAGACTGGATACGAGTCAAATGGGAATCCTCTATGTGCACAAGAAGTCCTGTCTTTTGGCTGAAGTAGCCAAACAAGACATGCCTTATGATTTCGGCAGGGCCTTCACTTCTCGCCTTCAAAGTTTGGGGATCAGTACAGAGCTTTAGGATGAAGCAATCCTCACCGTTGATCTTCTTCTCTCCTATGCATCTTGCATCAGCAAACATGCTAGCTGTTGTCCTTGGATCAAGACCCTGAAGTTTTCAGCCCATTCAAGTCCAATTAGCAAAACTTACATATTGTTTAACAATAATGACAAGCCTTATTATTTACCCACAAGAAATATAACAACCTGAAGTGCTCGACGCAAGGGTCTTACGGGTCCTTTAGCAGTATGGGCACCAAGCCAGGGTGTATGCCTCCAAACAAGCTTACCATTGCAGCCGGCGTGAACTTTACTGCCCCCAACCGCAAGCTCGACATACCACATGTCCGGATTCATCTGCCAGAGCACAAACCCACCAGACTCGGCACATCTCGAGGCATTCCTATTCTTCATCACCTTCGTAGCGGTCTCAAATTCAGAAGCTACCATCCTAAGCTTTCCCATCGCATATGCATTTCGAATCGAGTTCTGCAGCTTCTGCCCACCAGAAGCTGCTGTATATTGCTGCAAGATGTACTGAGCAGATGAAGTTTCCTACAAGAAGAAGACCCGCAATCAATCAGATTCTTTTTTAATTATTGTTTCAAGTTATAAGAAGATGAAAAGAAAAAAAAAAGTTAATCAAATGATTAACATGAAATTAAGCCCGATTGAAACGCCAATTTCCCAATCCAACGACGCAAGCTAGAGTAATTTTCTTCATAGTAAAGTAAAAGTCCTCGTGATCTGTTTGTTTGCTAAGAAATCGCCCGGAAAGCAAGTAAAAAATAACACCAAACATTTCTTAGCATTAAAAACCTCAGAATATATTAAATTATCCAGCCTAGTTGGACCCATTTGGCCTTTTGAGCTCAACTCACACCAAATAACCCCTGATTAAAAAATTCTGAGTTCACTCCTTCTCTGTTTTCTTACCAACCAAACTGTAAAAAAGGAAAAAATCCAGAAGACTTCATCCAAACAAAAATGAAGATTTAAGTACACCATTTCTCTACAAAAGAAGTTCAGAAAGAAAAAACAAACACTGAAAATACAAAAATATGAAAAAAAAATGACTTTCTTCAAATTTACGCAAAACATAGAAAGAAAATGCATATCAATGCTTCAACAAACTGTACTCCAAAACAAAATCTTGAATTATAACTATTAACTTTCTTTTCCCCGGTCAACAGTCATAGTAGCCAAACAAAAAAGGCAAAATGAGTTTTTTTGCGCAGAGAAGGAAGGAAAGAAAGACAAAGAGAGGAAGAGGCAGAGAGAGAAAGAGAAAGAGAAAGAGAGGCACTCACAATAGGAGTGTCCTTAATGCTAAGGTGAGGCAAAGGATCATTGAAGCTAACATGAACGGGAGCAAGAGGAGCTCCCATAACCCCCAGCAAGATCCTAAGATCAGACCTCCTGTACGCCATGGACGGAGCCCTGGAGAGCTGCCCTCTCATCCACTGCCCCAGTCCCGACCCCACCCGCTTCGAGTCGCCGGCTTCCCCGCCGTCCGGATCCGGGCCCTCCATAAGCGGCGCCAGCGCCTCCCTCAGCGGCCTCAGGCTGCCGGATCTCGCGATCAGCGTCGTCTCCGGCTGCCCCGAGTTGCTCTGGCCGCCGCTCTTCTTCCGCCGGAGAAGCGCCGAGATTGGCGACACCGACCTCGCCCTCGCCGGGCTGCTCCCCCTGGACCGCGACGGCGAGAGGCCGCGCACCACCTCGTCTTTCAGAGCAGAGAAGAAGCCTTGTTTCTTCTCCATTTAATACAATATAATAATTAAAAAAAAGGAAATAAAACACCAGAACTTATTTGAAACTGAAAGTATATTATTCTGTTGTGTTTTTGTTTTGTTTTGTTTTGTTTTTGGTTGGTTTCGAAAGTGAGAGAGAGCTAAATAGCGTTGTGGAGTGGTGGGAGGCGAGGGGAGTGTGAACTGGGCGAGTTCTTCATGGAGAGAGAGAGAGAGAGAGAGAGTAAGTGGGAAACCGTTTTGGGGAGAGGAAACGATTTTTGGAGAGAGAGAAGAGGGAGGCTTTGGTGTGGTGATGGTGGTAACTGACCGAGAAGGCGAATGGGGTGAAGGAGAGGGAAAGTTTGAGAGTGTTTTGTTTGTGTGATTCTAGAGAGAGAAACTGAGAAAGACTGCATTCCGGTATTAAAAATGAAAGTAAAAGGGTGTAAAGTGATTTTACTATTTTGGGGTTTGGACTGGAGAGAGAGATTTATGATGGAAACTACAAATTTTGGGTCAATGTGGAAGGGGGCTTTTACCCATTAGGAATTATACTTTGCTATTTTCTTTTTTCTTTTTATTTCTAGTGCTTTAAGTGGCATGTAAAATTAAGAGGAGGATCACTATGGGATTAAAAACAGGTTTTGCCCAAGAACAAAATCCCAACAAATACCACTTTTCACCAGTATGTTTGGACAACAGTTCATGTATTTAGTTTGTCTTTTTTTTTCCTCTTGGGGCTTGAGTTAAATGCATTGAAATGAAATATTGTTTCTGTGTGTGTGTGTGTGTTTGTTAAGATAATATTTTTAGGTTTGTGGGTGCTTGCATGCTTAATTCAGTGGTAATTTTAGACCTATTTTCAAAATTAAGTTTTAAAGTTCAAATTCTCTTGCAACCAAGTTTATGAAGTTATTAATAATGTCAAGACTATTTAAAAAATATAATAATATTTATACATGTTAAGGTAACTTTGTTCTTTTTGTAAATAGTCCATGCCACCTTATTTTAGTCACTCACTGTATCATTGTTGACTAACTTTAAAAAATGAAATCAAATTCTTTGACCACCATTGACTAAAGATCTTTGATGAGCAATATCTACTCTTACTGCAATAGTTGTCTAAATCAGACAAGAGGAAGTATGAATGAATTCACTCAAGGATCCCATCTCTGGCACTGGTAGCGTTAGTAAATTTGGTAAATCATTTTAAGACTTTAGAGGAAAATTTAGTACTAATGTTGTCTACGTTAGCTTAAACACAATTTAAATATGCAATAAACAATAAGCATACAATATCATACATGTGGAAACGTGAAAATGGTGTACTTCCCGCCATTGACATATTCTGCAATCCAAACTGCTGATGCTTTCAGTTCCACCAGTTGTAACGCTTGCTGCCTCTCTCCTGGTTTGGATACTTCTAAGTCCTTACAATATCTCAAAAATGATAGTGTAATAAACTGAAGAGAGACTTGCAGACTTAGGGACCAAACCATGCGAAAACCTATACGACTCTATCCATCACAAAGTTGTTTTAATCGTGCATGAAATATGGGGCCATAGCGCATAAAAAATGCAGCTTTATCCTTAATTGATGGAATAAAACAAAGACCACAATTTAGGGAAAGTTGTTCTCGTGTTTTAAGGAAACGTTCTAATATTCTCCCACTTGGTCTATATATTCCATCATTTAGCATAGTAAGAGGCAAAATTACATGAATTATGACGATAGATCCTCTAAAAGCGAGTATTATTTTTCATGCATCACAACGCATTATGTCCCTTTAAAACTAGCCCATATAACTTAATGAACAAACCTTATGTTTATTTTAGGTCTAAATTTAACGATGTTTCTCAATATAAATGTGTACACAAAAGGACACAAATACGAGAAAACATCATAACTGGAATAGAGTTTCAATAAAAATAACACTCGTTCTTACAATGAAAATTACACAAATAAACCAAGTCCCATACTATATACATGATCCTTAAATTTCAATGGTAGCATGCCTTTTGTCAAAGGATCAGCTATCATCAATTCAGTCTTAACGTGTTCAATAACCACTGATTTATCTTTAACATGTTCCCTTATGGCCAAATACTTAAAGTTGATGTGTTTGCTTCTACTACCACTTTTGTTGTTTTTAGCAATAAAAACTGCAGCTGACTTGTAACAATGTATTCTCAATGGTCCACGATTCTAAGCCCAGAAATGAAACTTTTCATCCATATACCATGCGAGGAAGCCTCAAAACAAGATTCGAACTTAGGCTATATAGTGGAAGTAGCAGTCAGTGTTTGCTTTGCGCATCTCCAAGATATAGCTCCATTGGCAAAGATAAAAATGTATCTAGATGTTGATTTTTGTGAAT
The DNA here is from genome assembly GCA_025403435.1 of Artocarpus heterophyllus. Taxonomy (NCBI): domain Eukaryota; kingdom Viridiplantae; phylum Streptophyta; class Magnoliopsida; order Rosales; family Moraceae; genus Artocarpus; species Artocarpus heterophyllus. Next base: position 12,136,414 of record CM046336.1, read on the forward strand.
CAACATAGTGAACAAAGTCTGAATATGAGCAGCCAATAATTCATCTTTTTAGTTCGTCTATACGTAAACATGTAATCTTTGTTCTCTTGAAGGTTCCTCATTACTTTTTTTGCAGCTCTTCAGTAGTCCATACCTAGATTACTCTGATATCTTCCTAATATTCTCATAGTAAATACAATGTCAGGCCTTGTGCAGACTTGAGAATATGTTATGCTTCCAACATTTGAAGCATATGGAATGTTTTTCATTTGTTCCCTTTCAAAATCATTTTGGGGCACTGGTTCAAATTAAATTTATCATGCTTCACAAATGGAGCTATACTTGGTGAATAGTCTTTCATCCAAAATCTGTCTAAAACCTTATTGATATAGGTCTCTTGAGACACTCCTAAAATTCCTCTAAATCTGTCTCTATATGTTTTTATGCCAATAACATAAGATACATCATCCACGTCTTTCATGTCAAAGTTTGTGGAGAGATTTTTTCATCTCATATAACAAACCCGTATTATTGGTTGCAAGTAAAATATCATCCACATATAGAAAAAGAAACAAATTTTGCTTCCACTGACCTTCTAGTATATACATTGATCCATAATGTTCTCTACAAATTCAAATGAAGAGATAATATCATGAAATTTTAAATACCACTGACGGATGATTGTTTCAATCCATATATGGATTTTTTATGCTTGCATACCAAATGCTCACTATTACTAAAGGAAAATCCTTCTAATTGTTTCATGTAAAGCTCTTCCTTTAGATCTCCATTAAGAAAAGCTATTTTCCCATCCTTTTGTTGCAACTCTAAGTCGAAATGTGTAACCAATGCCGTAATAACACGAAAAGAATCTTTCTTAGATACAGGAGAGAATGTCTCATTGTAATCGATTCCTTTCCTTTAAATGAATCCTTTAGTGACAAGTCTTGTTTTATATCTTTCAATATTGCCCAATAAGTCTTTCTTTGTTTTAAAGACCTATTTACATCCAATGACTTTTGCACTTTTGGGCAACTCAACAAGATCCCAGACCCTATTAAACACCATAGAATTTAACTCATTTTTCATGGCATCATACCATAAATTCAATCCTTTCCAACTCATGGCTTGTGAAAATGTTTTAGGATCTTCTTCGGCTCCAATGTTATAGTCCAACTCTTACAGATATACAACATAGTCACTAAGAATTGCTAATTTCTTTATTCTAGCAAATCTTCTTAATGTTGTATCAACATTTTTTTGAGGAACATGTTGTTCGACTATTTGTTTAACAATTCTAGCATTTCCTAAACAACTTGATCTATTGGATATCAGCACCTTGTAGAACTTTAATGATCGGTTGTTCAACACTCGTTTGAACTTGAGAAGTGTTGTGAACAATGATCAATCTGTCACTTAAGTAGGAAGGTTGAGCATCAAAATGATCTTTCTCAGAAACAATGTTTTGGGATTGATCACTTCTACTGATAAAGTAATTCTCAAGAAACTTCACATTTCTTGACTCCATAATCTTAGTGCTGTGGGATGGATAATAGAATTTGTATCCTTTAAACCTTTTGGTATAGCCAATGAAATATCCACTAATGGTCTTTGGATTTAGTTTCTTTTCTTGTGAATTATTAACTCTTACTTCAGATAAGCATCCCCAAACGCATATATGCACAAACTCGGTTTTCAACTTTTTTATGATTCAAATAGCGTCTTTAGGACAGCCTTAGTTGAAACTTGGTTTAATATATACATAGCCGATTTAAGAGCTTCAGTTCAGAAGGATTTAGGAAGTTCAGAGTGATTACACATACTTCTCACCATGTCCATTAAAGTTCGGTTTCTTCTTTTTACCACACCATTTTGGTCTAAAGAACCAAGTGTGGTGTATTGGGCAACTATCCCATGCTCTTGAAGAAACTTTGAAAATGGGACAGGTGCTTGTCCATTCTTAGTGTATCTATCATAATGTTCTCCACCTCTATCTATTCTCATGATCTTAATTTACTTTCCATATTGTTTCTCTACTTCAACTCTAAAAATTTTAAAGGCAGCTAATGCGTCGTTCTTGTTATGAAGCAAGTAGAGATACATATATAGTGAGTAATCATCTATGAAAGAGATGAAGTATTTTGGATTATACGAGTTCATGTCTAAACTATAAATATCTGAATGTATGACATTTAATATGTCTGTGTTCCTCTTTGTACTTTTCTTATATTTGTTAGTCTGCTTTCCCTTAACACAATCAATACAAATATCAAAATTGGTAAAATCTAAAGTACTAAGTACTTTATCATTCACTAATCTCCTAATTCTCTCTATGGAGATATGTCTCACTCTCTGGTGCTGCAATATAGAACAATCTTCATTCATAACACATTGTTTCATATCAAGTGAACATTCATAGCATTATAAGTAGTATCGTTTTGCAAATGAATAGAGAAAATACCATCAGATAATGTATCATTTCTGACAAGATTAAATTCATTAAACAAACTAAGAGATATATTTGAAAAATTAAAAAGCAAAACTTAAAGGTACAAGCCTTAAAACTGAAATTAAATTCCTAGAAAAACTAGGAATATAAAAAGTTTTTTCCAAATTTAAAACAAAGCTACTACTTAAAATTAAAGTGCATGTTCTAACTGGCTCCACATGTGAACGCATCTTGTTTCCTAAATATATACCTTGTTCACTTCTCACTAGTTTTCTTAGGTTTTGCATACACTGCAAGGTATTCGAAATATGAATTGTAAAACCAGAATCAATCTACCATGCGTTATGATTAATATCAACCATATTATATTTATACCAAACAAATAAGATTGGTTTACCTCTCTTTTCAAGCCAATTATGGAATTTAGTGTAATCCTTCTTCATGTGTCTTTTCTTTTTAGAGAAGAAACACTTGGATTCCTTTTTTATTCCACCTTGGATTAGTAATTTACTTTTTCCCTTACGTTTGACTTTTTTTTTATTCTTTTCTTGTGTTGCCAATAACACACATTCATCCATTTCCATTGTCAGCCTCCCTTCTTCCTAAACACACATGGTCATAAGTTCATTAATTGACCCTTTATCTTTATGTGTGCTATAAGATATTTTGAAGAGTCCATATTGTTGTGGAAGAGTATAGTGCACAAGAAAAGATTCAGACATATCAACCTCAAATGTCTTTAATTGAGCTACAGTGTCCCTCGTCTCTATGATGTGTTTACGCACATCTTTGACATTAGTGAGCCTTAAGGATAAAAATTTCATTATTAGGATGCTGGCAAGTGCTTTAATAAATGTTGGAAATTGCTCATCCATGGCTTTCAGTAATGTCTTGACATTCTTATATTGATCGACAGAACCACAAATACGAGTAGAAATATTGGTCTTTATGAACATCATACTGAAGCGATTAGATCACGCCCAACGTTCATAAAGAGCCTTTTTATTTTAAGTGCTAGTGTTGGTAATATCCGGTTCGTCTTTCCTAATAGCATAATCTATGTCTATCCACCCAAGATGAAGAAGAATTCTCACCTTTCATATTTTATAGTTGTCGTTTTTTGGTTCAAGAATTTCACATTTAATATCAGGGTAATTCGCAGGTTGCAAAATTCATAAAGATTAAGACTACATGCTCAGATTCTATAATTTTGAGACTAATAAACATATATCATGTTTTACTACTGTAAATCATGTTCCAAAATTATGAATCTAGTGACATAAAACTTGTATGTGGGCTAAAGTTCTAATTTAATTAGATTCACCTAACTTTATGAGAAAACTATTAAATTATATTCCTTTTCTTAATTACTATAGGTATATTAAGAAATATAATTTGATATTCTATTCTAATTCATCATACAAAAATAATAAAAATTTATATGGGATAAAATTTATTATATCAATTATGATTAATTATAATAAATGTCATTTTTTATATGTGATTCTAAATCACTCAATATATAATTTTACATAATTAAGATTGCGTAGCTAAACTCTAATTAATTAAAATTATATGGATAACTAGACATTTCATTTTATTCTAAAATTTTGTTCATAAATAAATTGCATTTAACATTAAGCAATATAAAGAAATATGAACACAAATCAAAAGATTATTTACTAAAATTCTTTATATAAATTGCATGCATAAACTAAAACAAAAATTATACATACAAAATTGTATAGTTTAGCTAATAATTATACAAAATTTATATCTACACAAATTATGTAATATTCATAATAAATGTCAAAAATTATAAATATTCAAATTATAAATTTTTCACAAAAAAAAAAACAAGATTTATGAAAAATATCATAAAATATTAAAAGATGGATTTTTATGAAAATTTTATAAAAGATTAAAATCTGTGAATTTTATCAAAATTTCATAAAAATTTTGAAACTGAAAGTATTTGAAAATATCTTTTTTTTTTACAGTTTTTTTTTGTCCTCCTTAAACGATATGTTATTTTGCATACCAGACAAGCGTTCCCAACCCTACAAAGAACATGTCACTTGGCTGGACAGAGGGTCAAACGACATGTCGTTTATTGGTCGTCTTCTTCACCTAAAATGGGTTTTCATGACCCGAATGAGCCAAATAGTGACCCGGTTGCAGACCAAACAGGTTCTTAGCATTCTGGACACTAAATTCAATGTTTCAAATCATGGAAATATTACAAATCTAGTTTTTTAATGATTTCTAACCTTAGTTTAAATTAAAAAAAAAAAAAAAAAAAAAAAAAAAAACTCCAAAAATTAACTTTCAAAATCGAATTTTTGATACGGGTATGTTTCAAACAAAAATGGCAAACTTTACAAAAGTTCAAGGCAAAGGTGTATAATGGCTTTGATGCCAGCTGTTAGCTTAAATACAATCCAGATATGCAATAGACAATAAGCATACAATATCATAAATACGGAAACGTGAAAACAGCGTAGTCCCACCATTGACGTTCTCTGTAATCCGAACTGCTGATGCTTTCGGTTCCACCAGTTGTAATGCTTACAGCCTCTCTGCTGGTTTTGGATACTTCTAAGTCCATACAATATCTCAAAAATGATGGTGTAATAAATTGAAGAGAGTGTTGCATACTTAGGGACCAAACCATGCAAAAACCCACACGACTCTATCCAGCACAGAGTTGTTTTTATCGTGCATGAAATATGGGCCTGTAGTGTAAAAAACATGCTGCTTTGTCCTTAATTGATGGAATAAAATAAGGACCATAATTTAGGAAAAGTTGTTCCCGTGTTTTAAGAAAACGTTCTAATAGTCTTTTGGACTCTAATTGAAGCAAGTTTGATATTAAAAGTCCTAATAGTAATGTATTGTGGAGGAAGTTTTGGAATAAAACAAGGATCGCAATTTAGGAAAAGTTGTTCCCATGTTTTAAGAAAAACGTTTCTAATAGTCTATTGAACTCTAAATAAAGCAAGTTTGATATTAAAAGTCCTAATAGTAATATATCGTGGAGGAAGTTTTGGAGCTCTAGAATGGAAAATTTCATTCAAACAACAAATAAATATAAATGACTCTCTAATACAAGAAATAACTTTTAACAAAGACGGGTGCTATCGGTATAAACAAATAACGCTAAAAGGGAAAGAGTTGTGCTAAAAGCTCGGAAATTGAGAGTGCTACATAAACAAGCCCCTATAATGTTCTTTTTTAAATCCTCTACAATAACCGATAGAAGCTTTCAATCGATTGAGAGCCACCACACCAAAATATAAAAGTGATCCTATTAGACCCCACGAGGTTATCACCCCGTTATTAACAAAATAATAGACTCAGTCTAAAAAATACACTATATACTAATTTGATCAGACTGTTTTGTTAGCAACGAGGTTATTACCCTATGAGGATAAAAAGGATCTTTTGAAGCGTAAAGGCCATCATCCACACTACCATAGACACAAGACTTAAGAGGACAAACAAAGACCGGACTGAAGCTTAAAGATTTTAAAGTGTCATAAAAACTCTTTTTGTGGTAGTAATTAGATAAATGCCAGCTTACAGTTAATCTAAACAGAAGATATTTAAGAAAGTGGTGGTTTCTTCGCCTTCCATTGAATAAGCTTTTTGTTATTTGTTAAGCCATTGACCTGGCCAGGTTTAAGAGGTAGGGGAGATTGTCTTGTCATAGCGAGATTTTTTCTCTCTTGCTCATGTCTTGTCGTAAAAAAAAAAAACTATCCCAATGTAAATCTTTTACAAGTTATAATTATTTTAAACTTAAAATATCAGTTACAATTGAAATTTTAAATGAAAGCTAAGTAATGTGTTATTAAAAAATGCTCAAGGTGACTTTTATAATTTCTTGACCTCAAATATTTACATGTTATTAACTTCTTTACGTTTTTTTTAAATGTTATTTAAAACAATTTTTCCTATAGGATTCAAAGACAACTTCTAAATTTTTTTCACGAAACTAGCTTAGTTGTTAAGTAAATGCTTCTAATGTTAAGTTCTTGCTTTAAAACCTTACGGAAGGAAAATTATCAATGAAACCATGTAAAGACTCCCAAAATCCGTCAAAAACATTTTGCTAATTTTCATAAATCAATCCATGAGATTCACTTTGCAAAACAATTTTACGAGTAAAAGAAAAAAAAAAAGTGAAACAGTTTGAAAACTACTACTAGGTACATGTATTAAAATGCAAAAACTGAGAGTAATTGTATCTGAAAAAGAGTAATATCGTATATTATCCAATAAAAAATTCAATAATAATAGAATATAAAAAAATACTTCATCAATATGAATCGTCATCAATTTAATATCAATTTTTTTTTAGTTCTTATAAATGATGGAGCTACATGCAAAGGAATGAAGGCACATACTTCAATTTAAATTTTAAGATCATAATTGTTTTATGCACATATTTTTAAAAATTTCAGTTGCTTTAAAAAAATATATATTTATATATAATTGTACCATATTCAATCACATATATCAAAAGACTTGAATGTAATTGTATTTTTTAATTCCTTTTTTATTTCCTTTTGTTTGCTTAAAGAAAAGGGTTGATTCCTTTAAATTTGGTCCCCTCTCTCAAGTTCAACTTCAACGAACTCTTTTCGTCTTCTTATACACAGACATATATATACATACATATATCAATCCTACGTGACATTTGAAATTGACATCATCAACAACTAACTAACTTGAATTATATTGTTAGGTCCAATTTTGTTAAAAAAATGTCCACTAACTTGAATTACATTGATAGATCCAATTTTGTTCACAAATGTTAGGTCTCCAATCATGCCCATCAACTACAAGTGATAAGACATGTATATGTGACACATTCTAACAAATTATTTTATGCATGAACCGATTTCGATAAGACTTGTGTGACACCCGTTATTCTCCTAACGGGTATTGAGGTAATTAAATTAATTTTTAATGTATAAAAAAAATTGCTTCATTTAAATTTATTTTATAATATTTATTTTTATCTATTTTTAAGTTTTCTAAAATTCTCCTATATTTATTTAGTATGATTACTAAAAAGCCTTAAAACTTCTAATAAATCTCAAAAATGTCATATTGGCATTATGTGTGTTAAAGTCTTTAGATGAGACATAAGGATATCTTTTCCAACTACTCATGACCCTCATTTTCTTTATTTCCTCCGTGACATGCTTCAACATGTCTCCTCTATAATTGTTTCTATCACTTCTCTTCAAAGACTTCATCTTTTCTTCCTTTCTCTTCCACGGTTCCCACACTCTTCTTCATATTTCTTTGCTGAAGCAAAATACTTAGAGAACTTCTTCAAGGCAGCCATAAAAATCAGCCACCATCACCTCCATTTGAGCAAGAATTTCAGTCATACCGAAGTAAAGGAACCTGTTTTGAAGCCATTTTAAGCTTCCAACTAACCATAATCTGAGGTTAGAATCTTATGAACAAATTTAGTCTTTCATTTATAAATTTTCTTTTATACTAAAGGATTATTCAAATTTGCGTTCTTAAACCTAAGTATATGTTTGTTGCTATTTTGGAGCATATGTATGAAGTCTAAGTGTATATGCCCTAGACAGAAAATTTATATTGTTAAACTTTGTAATACCTCTATGGGCAGTGGTTATTTCTTGAAATTCTAAGATTAAATTAAAATGAATTTTATGAATTGGTTTGCATATTTGAAAAGTAGCATCCTAGGCTTTCTAACGAGCTATCATAAACCTAAATCGGAGTTGTGTTTTATTTTCTAAGAATTATTCAATTTTTGTATTGGAAACTAGTAAATCTGCCAGTTTGTTATGGTATACCAGCTGCTAACCTGAACCAAGAACCCATCTTTGCTCACCACCTAATTCTTTAATGTCTTGCAACCTTTCCAATATTATCCTAAGTGATTGATGAATCTTATTAGGGACTAAAACATATAGATTACTTGTTCACATTTTATATTGTGTTAAGACAAAAATTGTTTACTGTGGTATTCGAAAGAGATTTATATAAAAGCTTTAATGGCATACTAGTAAGATAGGTTTACACATGATTTATTTATGAATGTAGTTGTATGTTGTGCTTTAGTTTTAATTGTCCTTATGCACGCCTTAGGATCAAGGGAGTATGGAGCTAACGTTAACTGATTCCAGGATTAAAAGATTGTTGATAAGCTTGAAAGGTAGGGATTCTATTACTCATCTTTTGTGAGGTTTTTCTAGAATTAAAATTGATTGTTTTGCCGCAATATATATATATCTATGTTGAACTGATATTATATGAGTATCACATATGAAACTATGACATGGACTCGTCTTGTATTGTACGGCGAGGAACATAATGAATTGACACATGTTATAAATTGAGAAGCATGGTTAGGAAAACTAACTCTATTGATAATGATTTAATATAGAGAAATTGTGAGACATGAAAAGGGCGACGGTTACGTCCTTGGGCATGAATACCCTAAAAGGTAAAATAGGGGGAAGGTGATGACGCTTCCTTGGGTTGAAAGTCCCAGAACACACTGTACAGGAATTGATTTGGTGAGGACTCGGGGCTTGATGTCCCCTCACCGGAACACCCTTGGAATGTTTATAGGGTGATCAAGTGCGCCCATTTGGGTTTCGATGAGTTGAGTGATACTCAATTTAACATGGATACCTAGGAACAATGATGATTGGTAATATTTGTATAAATGTGTAATTATGACACTTGGTAATGATTAACTACGGTATCCATAAGATGTGATCATAATAAACCTCATAATCTGGAATATGATGTGACTTACTGACCATGCAGATTTTAATGTGGTAATGATAAAAACCTAAAGGTGAGTAATGGCTTTCTCTACTGAGCATAGTGTTGCTCATACCCTTATGTTTATATATTTTCAGGACTCACTAAGTGTGAGGTGGCTACGAGAAATATAGTTGAGGAAGTGATGTAACTATATTACATTGAGACTGCTTCAATCGTTGAGAATGTTCTTCATGATAATGTAAGCATCAATTGTTACTTTCTGTGACTGTATTATAATGTGTTGAGTGTTAAAATGATGATGACAACAGTTTATATTATTAAATTTAAGGTGCTACATTAAAACTGTGGTTTATTTATCGTTTATATTTTTATTTTTGAGTTGAGAGTTTTCATTTAAGTCCCGGGCAAATTTTATTTTAAGGTTTTACTTTTATTATTTATTTTTTTATTTTATCTCATTAAAAACTGTTAACCCCCATATAGGGGCGTTACAGAATTTTTGGTATCAGAGCCTAGGTTCGGTTAACCTAGGGAGTGTAGCACCACTTTAAAAATATATTTTTGAGATGGTTTTGAAGCTGAATTTTCATTGTCATCATCAAAATGAACCTTCACATTGATTTATACAGTCTAGAAGGATGTAACATGGAAATGCCATAGAATGAAAATACTAATGGTTATATGAGTACAATAATTACATAGAAGGAAAGTATTAATAGTTATGAGGGAATGATAATTATATGGAATGAGTTTATAAGTAGAATGCTTATGAGAGATTCGTATAATATTTGGATCTATAAGCATATCTAATTCGTATAAACGATGAGAAATTCGTATAGATACGAGGATTTAAGAGCCTTTTGTCTCGTGAAAAACAATAAGAAATATAAGGCTTGATTTATTGATTTTAAAGTTTGACATAGATATGCCAAATTTTTCGTAATTGATTCAAACCTAAGTAATGATTATGTGTGGATTCGATGGAGCACATAAGTGTCAATATCTTTTCTTGAAAGTTCTATTTATTTGAGGAATATGATATAAGTTGGGAATCATGGTATTGAATCTTGAGAGAGATAAATGTTAGACTTTTGGTCTGTTGAGACTGTGTAAAGTCTAGAATGCATGAATCTCAAAATTGGAATATTTTGTTACGTACATTGTATTTAAGTGTATCAGTGAATCTTTTGGTTACTTAAGGTTTTGTTATATGAGGAAATTATATATTGTATAAGTAGAATTGTGGGGATTATAGATGTTCTTAAGTAGTAACATCAAGTGTCTTTGTTCGTTGATATGGTCTACGTTGAAAGACGTAAATCGTATTGATTTCAAGGTTAGTCACATTCTAAACCCTTGGTAGTAATGATGATGAATCCATTGATAGATGTTGAGTATTAGGAATAACATATGGGTGTATGTATTGTTCAATAAGGTTTTGATTAAAACAAAATTATTTGAGTTGCTGGATCATTCAGGAAGATCCTTGTTGTCGTTAAATTAGATTTGTTGTTTATAGTTAACTTTATCTATAGTGGACTTTGAATTGGGTTTAAGATTTATACAAATTGGTTTCCAATTTTATATTTGTTATTTAACTCGTTCTAAATGTGTTAAGGCCCGAAACAACCTGACCATTTTCAACTAAGAACATTTGGGCCTAGTTCAAATCCTAAATCAGTTTGATTCACACTGTCTCTCCCACGTGGTCTCTATACGTGTCATATACAGTGGTTTAATTATTGTTTACATATACGTTTACTGTGCGTAAGACCTTATTTCTCCGAGTTCACTTTTTCTCTCTTAATTTGTTATTTTCTCTCTAAATCGCAAATCCTCTTCTTTTTCATTAAAAAATTCTTCTTTTCCTCTAAAAGAAGAAGGAATTCTAGGATTCTGCAATTTACTATCTTAATTTTTCCTTTCTATTTACTCTTCTTTCATCTCATCATGGACCCAAAGTACCAACACCTGAGAAAGTATTTCCCATCACTCTCCCAAAAGATTCTCAGAAAGAAATACAAGGCTAGAATTACTCGGTTGTGGATTCTTATGCGTTTTGGTATCCCTTGTGATGTGAGAATGTTGATAGAGGGGAAAATCCGTCCGAGTGACTTTAGTCAAGATGTCGGTTTACCAGGAACGGGTACCAGTCGTAGTGCAATGAAAAGAAGAGCTCGTGCCATCGTGGTCACTTGTAACAAATGTGGAAGACAAAATTGTAACGGTAAATGTACTTCACCTGGTTATATGTCTACGAATAGAGAGGATAAAATAAGGTTTTGTAGGGATGGACTTTCAAAGGAGAACTTGGATAGCATCCATCCTCCTCTCCACGGTCACCCTAGTGGATATGTTCAAGGAGCTATTTTTAAACTCTGGCCTAAATTTTATACAGAAAGACAACGCCTCAGGAATATGGTATTTCTAGATCCTGTTTGTCAAGCCATAAGAAAACTGGATGGGGAATAAGTCATCGCACTATAAAGGTTATTTAGTCTTTGCTTATTTGAAGCAGTTTTAGCTGATGTTCAACAGTTTGTGTTTTTCTTTTACTCAGAATATTTGCTTTTGTGTTTGAAATAATTGTGATTATTAGATTGATACAGTAAGTGTTAATATCTTATTTAATTTATGATTTTCTTAAATATATATATAATAAAATATATTATCTTATCAGACACGTTACATACGGTACAGTAATATGTTTGAATTTTGAAAAACTTATCCATATATTTCAAGATTTGTGTCTCAAATTTCAAAAGTTCTACAGTATTTGTCGTTTATATTAAATTTCTAGACTTGGTGTATATTTGTCAAAAAGTCTACAGTTGTGTCATGAGGGTCTTCTGTCAAATTGTTCTCAATTGTCAAAAGTTATACAATTAGAGTCTAATCTTTTTCAAAAAGTGAATCAGATTTTCTGTAAACTATCAATCACCTTATCTTACTTTCTTATCCGCACAAGATTTTGTTTAAATCTTTGGATTACCTTTTCATTACCTACTCGTCTATCTCTTTAGCCCTTTTTGTGTATTTCTCATCTTTAAAAACTCATGTAGAACCCGAAGTCTAAGTGGAGCAGACATTAAGCAACCACTTCTATAAACCAAATATGTCTACCTCCCAGTCCACGAAGAAAATAAAGAATGTCTGTGTCTTTTGTGGTTCCAGCCTTGGAAAAGATAAAGCTTATTTAGAAGCTGCAAATCACTTAGGGCAAGTCCTAGCATGCAAGAAGATTAACATAATCTATGGGGGTGGTAGTATAAAAATGATGGTAAATATGGCACTAGCAGCTAGGTCTAGCGACGCTACTGATGTAAGAATTTGGCCTCATATTCCAGTTGAAGGAAACCTTTGTAAGGAAGCCATAGGTAAGGGAGAAGGAGTCAGGAGTATCCCTAGAAATTTTAAAGACATAATCTATAATTCTGATGCTTTTATAGCATTACCTGGTGGTCTAGGTACTCTTGAGGAAATATTTATAGTTGCTTGTGGGCAATTGTTGGGCTTTTATTCCAAACCTTTGGGACTGCTGAATGTAAAGGGTTTTTATGACGGTCTTTTGAAATTTCTAGATTACGCTGTGGAAGAAAACATCACTACAGAATCGGAGAGACAAATCTTTGTCACTGCTTCAACAGCTGAGGAATTGATAGATAAAATGCAAATCATACATCCAGAATCCGACACTGCAACATCCAAGCTTGAATGGGAAAGGGAAAGCCGGGAGCGGCCAATTGATTTGAATCTCCATCTGTAATCTTTTTGTTTTATCTTTGGCATGTAGGCATGTGTGTCCGTATTTCGTGTGTTACGAATAACCGTTTGCCTTGTATTCTGTGTTTCTTGTGGTACGTCGTTGTTAAATCTTTTAGATTCATTGAGCCTAATGCCGGGATGACTGGATACGGAGTACTTGATGCTCTCGAAACGCATCCTTCTTAAGGTCCGATCTTTTGTTTATCGATGTTTTTGTATCCTCTAAGCATGCATGATATGGATAGCTGGTATACGGAGTGCCTTGTACTCTCGAAACGTATCCGTATTATGTTTGTAATGTGTAATATTCTGTTAATATTATGTGGAAGTACCAGAGTCAGTTATGGGGATATTCCATATGAAATATGAGTATATTATTTGGATTGAATGTTTGTGTCATGAGGATAGCTGTTTAATGAAAAATATGTCGGGTATGTTTGCAACTCTGAGATTCCGTTTAATATCTCTATGAATAAGTTTAATGTATGGTTTTGAATAGAAGTGTTTGTGATATATGTTTTATGATTATGTTCTAGTTTATTAGTTGAGGTATGAAATCAAATATATTTGACTTTTCTTCACTCAAAAAGGAAAAGGAACCTAAAGATGAAGTATATAAAATTTCTCTGGCAATCTCCTTAAATGCGATTGTAAATCACAGTCCATGGACAATGAAGGACTGGAATCATGATATGGTCAATATGTAGGCTTGATCAGATTCTTAGACTATTATACGGTGTTATAAGTTGAAACTTGTCAGAAATACTCTCATTGAGGGATTTAGGAGTAAGATTTATTATGCAAGTAAATAAGTGGAGATACGATGACTTAAATTTGGAGGACAAACAACATTAACGGTTTAGACTCGGAATTGGAATCATAGTGGAATCATAATTTTTACTAGTATTACTAGAATTGAAATTTCGAGGACGAAATTTCTTTAAGGGGGGTAGAGCTGTGACACCCGTTATTCTCCTAACGGGTATTGAGGTAATTAAATTAATTTTTAATGTATAAAAAAAATTGCTTCATTTAAATTTATTTTATAATATTTATTTTTATCTATTTTTAAGTTTTCTAAAATTCTCCTATATTTATTTAGTATGATTACTAAAAAGCCTTAGAACTTCTAATAAATCTCAAAAATGTCATATTGGCATTATGTGTGTTAAAGTCTTTAGATGAGACATAAGGATATCTTTTCCAACTACTCATGACCCTCATTTTCTTTATTTCCTCCGTGACATGCTTCAACATGTCTCCTCTATAATTGTTTCTATCACTTCTCTTCAAAGACTTCATCTTTTCTTCCTTTCTCTTCCACGGTTCCCACACTCTTCTTCATATTTCTTTGCTGAAGCAAAATACTTAGAGAACTTCTTCAAGGCAGCCATAAAAATCAGCCACCATCACCTCCATTTGAGCAAGAATTTCAGTCATACCGAAGTAAAGGAACCTGTTTTGAAGCCATTTTAAGCTTCCAACTAACCATAATCTGAGGTTAGAATCTTATGAACAAATTTAGTCTTTCATTTATAAATTTTCTTTTATACTAAAGGATTATTCAAATTTGCGTTCTTAAACCTAAGTATATGTTTGTTGCTATTTTGGAGCATATGTATGAAGTCTAAGTGTATATGCCCTAGACAGAAAATTTATATTGTTAAACTTTGTAATACCTCTATGGGCAGTGGTTATTTCTTGAAATTCTAAGATTAAATTAAAATGAATTTTATGAATTGGTTTGCATATTTGAAAAGTAGCATCCTAGGCTTTCTAACGAGCTATCATAAACCTAAATCGGAGTTGTGTTTTATTTTCTAAGAATTATTCAATTTTTGTATTGGAAACTAGTAAATCTGCCAGTTTGTTATGGTATACCAGCTGCTAACCTGAACCAAGAACCCATCTTTGCTCACCACCTAATTCTTTAATGTCTTGCAACCTTTCCAATATTATCCTAAGTGATTGATGAATCTTATTAGGGACTAAAACATATAGATTACTTGTTCACATTTTATATTGTGTTAAGACAAAAATTGTTTACTGTGGTATTCGAAAGAGATTTATATAAAAGCTTTAATGGCATACTAGTAAGATAGGTTTACACATGATTTATTTATGAATGTAGTTGTATGTTGTGCTTTAGTTTTAATTGTCCTTATGCACGCCTTAGGATCAAGGGAGTATGGAGCTAACGTTAACTGATTCCAGGATTAAAAGATTGTTGATAAGCTTGAAAGGTAGGGATTCTATTACTCATCTTTTGTGAGGTTTTTCTAGAATTAAAATTGATTGTTTTGCCGCAATATATATATATCTATGTTGAACTGATATTATATGAGTATCACATATGAAACTATGACATGGACTCGTCTTGTATTGTACGGCGAGGAACATAATGAATTGACACATGTTATAAATTGAGAAGCATGGTTAGGAAAACTAACTCTATTGATAATGATTTAATATAGAGAAATTGTGAGACATGAAAAGGGCGACGGTTACGTCCTTGGGCATGAATACCCTAAAAGGTAAAATAGGGGGAAGGTGATGACGCTTCCTTGGGTTGAAAGTCCCAGAACACACTGTACAGGAATTGATTTGGTGAGGACTCGGGGCTTGATGTCCCCTCACCGGAACACCCTTGGAATGTTTATAGGGTGATCAAGTGCGCCCATTTGGGTTTCGATGAGTTGAGTGATACTCAATTTAACATGGATACCTAGGAACAATGATGATTGGTAATATTTGTATAAATGTGTAATTATGACACTTGGTAATGATTAACTACGGTATCCATAAGATGTGATCATAATAAACCTCATAATCTGGAATATGATGTGACTTACTGACCATGCAGATTTTAATGTGGTAATGATAAAAACCTAAAGGTGAGTAATGGCTTTCTCTACTAAGCATAGTGTTGCTCATACCCTTATGTTTATATCTTTTCAGGACTCACTACGTGTGAGGTGGCTACGAGAAATATAGTTGAGGAAGTGATGTAACTATATTACATTGAGACTGCTTCAATCGTTGAGAATGTTCTTCATGATAATGTAAGCATCAATTGTTACTTTCTGTGACTGTATTATAATGTGTTGAGGGTTAAAATGATGATGACAACAGTTTATATTATTAAATTTAAGGTGCTACATTAAAACTGTGGTTTATTTATCGTTTATATTTTTATTTTTGAGTTGAGAGTTTTCATTTAAGTCCCGGGCAAATTTTATTTTAAGGTTTTACTTTTATTATTTATTTTTTTATTTTATCTCATTAAAAACTGTTAACCCCCATATAGGGGCGTTACAACTTGACATTCTTAACCAAAGGTTAATTAATAAATTATATACTAAAATTTGATACATTCCTTTTTCTTTTTTCTTATTATAAAAAAAACAGTTTAATCCAAACTGAATTATAGATTTAGCTAAAGAGGGAAGGTAACTTCTCTATCTCAACAACTGCCTAATCCAACTTGATATATGTTTATAAGTCATTTCATGATGTGATCTCAATCACAAAATTATGGTTTAAGCTAAGTTTGTTACATTGTTTTTTTTTTAAATAAAATTTGATCTAAAATTTATGATTGAAACCGCGTTGCCAAATGGGTTAATTAGTCTTCAAGACAAATTTTTACAAGAAGCGTGAGCAATTTTATAAAATTCAAGTGATTAATAAAAAAAATGTTTAAGTCTGCGATGTAGTTAAAGGGAACTTGACATTGAAGACTATGATATGTTTAGGGTAGAATATTTAACATTGAAGACTTGGGAGAATTCTAAGATGGAGTGTGAACTAAAAACCATTAATATGATACGGTTTTAATATCTTAAATAATATCAAAATTATATTAAAAAATTGAAAATTGTCGGTAAGAAATAAATTCAATGTTAAAAAATCATGCATTATTGACAGAGTATTTTTCGTAAATTATCCAAAAAATCTCATTTATTCAACGTTGTAAATTCTTTTTTTTAAAAAAAAAAATTTACCCTCCCACAAAAGGATTTAACTTTGACCTTGTTCCCCTAGGTGAAGGTGTCCTCCCCTTAGGGACCATGTGCTGGAGTCAACTGACATTATTTAACATTACTTTACATTTACCTTTGCATATATTATTTTTGTGGGGCACGTATTATTGTTTTTTTTTTTCTGCCAAAATGTATTATTGGTTAAAGAATTGATAAAATTAGTAAGCAGTAAATCGTAATGCTTTTTTTCTAGGAAAAATATCGTAATATTTTAAAGCCCAAAATAAAACAAGATTACGAAGGGACAAGGAGGTTCGTACGTGAGGTATTCTCTTTATTTCCTCCTCGACGTAGAATTCCAACCACCAAATTTGGACTTGTTTTGACCATTTGCTCACTTCCTGATTTTTATACTAATAGTTGATTTTCGCCAAATTCGTACCTCGGCCACTTTTCTCGCACTTGCAGCACGAAGTTTATATTGTAACAAATTTAATATTTGATTTTATTAGTTGATAAATTATCTTTTTTTATTTAATAAGTACAACATTTTTATTTTGTAATTATTTTAATATTAAAAGTTTACTTTTACAAATTTCAAGACTTAAATAGCATTATGTATTGAAACATAAAATAAAATAAAACAACAAATATACTATTTTTACTTTTTGGTGGCAACTATAACATTGACAGTACCATTTATACTAGAGATAGTTTACAATCTCAATAAAATCAAAAACCATCTATGGTACTATAAAAACCCATATTTGTAGAGCTTTAAGTCTAAAAAAGTGAATTAAATCATATCACATGCTAACTCTACCTTGATATAATGACAAAGTTAATATATATATATATATATATACACATATAAAAGTTGTAATTTTAAAGTAGAATTTTTTTTATATTTAGTTGGATTGGTACCTGAAGAGCAACTAAGGCCCTCTTAAACGAGGCGTCAAAGGTTCGAACCTTAGGGGACGCGCTTCCTCATATAAAATGAGGGGGACAAAACCGCTAGGCCACCCTAGCGCTAGAAGGAGGGCACCTCGGACAATATGTAGGGGGTCCACCCTAAGACCTAACTCGGGGTTAAGTGCCTTACCCGAACGCGCGTTTTATATTGAAGTGTTGAGATCTCCAACCGGAGCCTGGCGGGCACCTCGAACGTATTGCTAGGGAGGCTGTTCGGAGAGCCTCCATGCAGATTTGCCTCTCGCAAGGGAGCGCGTCCCACAGGAGTCGAACCCGTATCCTCTTGAATAAAAGAGTCTTAGGGCCTATCCTAAGTACCAATCCAACCTCTTTGAGAAAAATTTCTGGCTCTGTCATTAACTATACCTTATGGTGTAGTCTTGTATAAAATCATCATTAGACTAAATCTACAACCAATATTAATTAAGCTATCCTTCATGAATAAACACATACAAAAATTACGTAGTTATAACACTAAATCTTACCATTATAGATTTTTCCATTATTTCCATTAATTTTGTTACTCATGATATTATTTTCATTTGATGATATGACAGTCAATAACTACACACATAAATTATAGTATTATATTGTATTATAATTTATACATAGGTAAAGGGAGAAAACTACTTTTTTCTTTTTTGCTCTGTCAACATGCATACAAGTGCGCTTCTCCAACTTTCGTCTTTTTTGTTTTAATTTTATTTCTTTTTTATCTTTTATTTTTTCTCTTTTTTCATCCTATCGCCCTCTTTTTTTTTTTTAATTTTCTCTTTGTATAATATTGTAAGTCTTCCTTTCTATTTTTCTTTTATTTTTATAATAATATATGCATTTTAAGATGTGCTTTTCATATTAGATTATTTCATCTTATCTTTAGATATATTCATATCCCTATTATAGATTATTATATTACGTTTGGTAAATGGATTCGAATTAGTGATATAATTTAAGTTAGTGTGATTTGAATTAGGATTTAAGTTAGTGATTTGAATTGTTATTCGAATTGACGTTTGGATGTGCATTTTAAGTTTTAATCTGAGTTGGAATAAAATTAAAATTTGTGTTTGGAGATGTAGTGAAGATAGTTTTTGATTTATTAATAAATCTAATAAAATCTTAATGTAAATGATCTTAAAAAATATACAATATGGATATTGATTTATTCCTCTCTTTATTAGGAATATAGTGAAAAAAAATCATCTCAATTGGATATCAAATGAGGAAGTTATGATTTTTTTCATCAAATATAGGAGAGAGAATTTTAGTTTTTACTGTAACAAAGATATTCGAGTATCAAAAGTTTAAGGGGGATAAGAATTCTAAAAACTTGAATTCTTGATACTCAAATGATTTAGATTTTAGGGGAAAATAAACATGTATCCGAAGAATTCTTGATACTCGAATCTAAATTTAAATATATGGAGTTCAAAGAATGTATGAACCAAACATACCTTATATTAAAAAAAACATACACACAGTGCACACCCAGTAGCGTGTTTATGATTGGTATTTCTTTAAAAAAATCTAAGAACTTGAAGGATTTTTATATTAGAGTATTTTTATTAGTAATACATGTTTTTAATTAATAAATATAATTAAATTTAGATAAAAATAATAAAAAGTAGTTTAAAGGCACAAAATAAAGCCATGTGAGCTGGGTTTTCTTTAGGATTTGTTTGTTTTATGTATTAACTTGACTTTTTGAACTTAGAATTTTGGATTTGACTTGGATACGTGTTTGGTGGCATCAATATTTGAATTATAATTTGGATCTCAATTGAATTTTGAGGGCAAAATTTGAGTTTTACATCCCCCTTCTTACAAGTTTTGAATCCAAATGCTATAGTACAAGATTACATTTTTTTTCCCCAAATTTTCTCTCTTCTACTCTTGACGAAAAAAATATCATAACTTCTTTGATAAATCAAAAACTATATTGCATATTTTCTTAATATCATGAACATTTCTTGGTAAATCAAAAACTTTTTACAGTACCTATCCAAACATAAATTTTAATTACATTCTATATTCAGATTAATACTTTAAGTACACATCTAAACATCAATTCAGATAGCAATTCAAAACATACAACTCAAATCAAAATATTCCAAATCAATATGATTCGAATTTGTCTAATCAAACAGACCCTTAATAAATTGTAACATAAAATTATTGTTTGTGAAATTGTAAAAATTTTTGGGCTCTTGTGTAAGGTCTAGTTTCACATTTCAAATATATATAAAAAAATAATAATAAGTGTTTTATGTAGAATTGTGTGCAACAAAAAGATACTTATGTGTAATACACTACTAGATTAGGCGTTAAGACATTTTTTAGACATACTTTGTAGTTATGCATTGTTGCAAGGAGCCAAATAGCTCTATGTTTAACTCGATTTCAGCTCTAGATTTGATCTAGACCATTGATCTAACCAATTGTGATCCAAAAGTATAACGCCCCTATATAGGGGTTAACAGTTTTTAATGAAGTAAAATAAAAATCAGAAATAAAAGTAAAACCTTAAAAATAAAATTGCCCGGGGCTTAAATGAAAACTCTCAGATCAAAAATAAAATATAAACGACAATTAAACCACAGTTTAATGTAGCACCTTAAATTTAATAATATAAACTGTCGTCATCATCATTTTAACCCTCAACGCATTTTAATACAGTCACAGAAAGTAACAATTAATGCTTACATTAACATGAAGAAGATTCTTAATAATTGAAGCAGTCCCAATGTAATATAGCTACATCGCTTCCTCAACTATTTTTCTCGTAGCCACCTCACACTAAATGAGTCCTGAAAAGATAAAAATATAAGGGAATGAGCAACAATATGCTCAGTAGAGAAAACCATTACTCACCTTTAGGTTTTTATCATTACCACATTAAAACCTGCATGGTTAGTTAATACTCATCATTATTCAGTTTATGAGATTTATTATAATCATATTCCGTGGATACCATAGTTAATCATTACCGAGTTTCATACATATACATATATACAAATATTATAGTTCATCATTATTCCTAGGTACCCACGTTCAATAGAGTATCACTCAACTCATCGAAACCCAAATGGCGTGCTTGATCACCCTCTAAATATTCCAAGGGTGTTCCGGTGAGGGGACATCAAGCCCCGAGTCCTCACCAAGTCGATTCCTGTACAGTGTGTTCTGGGACTTTCAACCCAAGGAAGCGTCATCACCTTTCCCCTATTTTACCTTTTAGGGTATTCATGCCCAAGGACGTAACCGCCGCCCTCTTCACGTCTCACCATTTCTCTATATTTAATCATTATTAATAGAGTCAGTTTTTCTAACCATGCTTCTCAATTTATAACATGTGTCAATTCATTATGTTCCTCGCCGTACAATACAAGACGAGTCCATGTCATAGTTTCATATGTGATACTCATATAATATCAGTTCAACATAGATATATATATATATATATATATTGCGGTAAAACAATCAATTTTAATTCTATAAAAATCTCACAAAAGATGAGTAATAAAATCCCTACCTTTCAAGCTTATCAACAATCTTTTAATCCTAGAATCAATTAACGTTAGCTCCATACTCCCTTGATCTTAAGGCGTTCATAAGGACAATTAAAACTAAAGCACAACATACAACTACATTCATAAATAAATCATGTGTAAACCTATCTTACTAGCATGCCATTAAAGCTTTTATGTAAATCTCTTTTGAATACCACAGTAAACAATTTTTGTCTTAACACAATATAAAATGTAAACAAGTAATCTATATGTTTTAGCCCCTAATAAGATTCATCAATTACTTAGGATAATATTGAAAAGGTTGCAAGACATTAAGGAATTAGGTGGTGAGCAAAGATGGGTTCTTGGTTCAGGTTAGCAGCTGGTATACCATAACAAACTGACAGATTTACTAGTTTCCAATCCAAAACTTGAATAATTCATAGAAAATAAAATACAACTCCGATTTAGGTTTATGATAGCTCGCTAGAAAGCTTAGGATGTCTACTTTTTAAATATTTAAACCTATTTACAAAAATTCATTTTTATTTAATCCCAGAATTTCAAGAAAGAGTCACTGCCTATAGAGGTATTACAAAGTTTAACAATATAAATTTTCTGTCTATAGCGTATACACTTAGACTTTATACATATACTTAGGTTTAAGAACACAAATTTGAATAATCCTTGAGTATAAACAAAAAAAAATTATAAATGAAAGACTAAATTTGTTCATACGATTCTAACCTCAGATTATGGCTAGTTGGAAGCTTGAAATGACTTCAAAACAGGTTCCTTGACTTCGGTATGACTGAAATTCTTGCTCAAATGGAGGTGATGGTGGCTGATTTTTATGGCTGCCTTGAAAAAGTTCCCTAAGTATTTTGCTTCAGCAAAGAAATGAGAAGAAGAGTGTGGGAACCGTGAAAGAGAAAGGAAGAAAAGATGAAGTCTTTGAAGAGAAGTGATAGAAGCAATTATGGAGGAGACATGTTGAAGCATGTCACAGAGGAAATAAAGAAAATGAGGGTCAAGAGTAGTTGGAAAAGATATCCTTATGTCTCATCTGGAGACTTTAACGCATATAATGCCAATATGACATTTTTGAGATTTATTAGAAGTTCTAAGGCTTTTCAGTAAACATACTAAATAAATATAGAAGAATTTTAAAAAATTTAAAAATAAATAAAAATAAATTTTGTAAAATAAATTTTAAATGAAGCAATTTTTTTTTATTGATACACTAAAAATTAATTTAATTACCTTAAAACCCGTTAGGAAAATAACGGGTGTCACAAAAAGTCATATTTAAAGTCATAATACGTGTTTATAAACAAATATTACTCTTAAAACACATTTGTTTATTGAATGAAAAGTCATGTTTTGACTAAACAATGAGTCATCTGCTTATGAAAAAAAATATGATTTTCGCTATAAATGTACTTCAAATTATAATATCAGTTTTGTCAATATTTTGGGAATCTAATAATATTGCTTTGAATTTGTGAGTTTGTTATATGTTAGAAGCAATTTACTATAAATATTTGTTATCAAACTTTTATAATGGAAACAAATTACGCTTTAAGAAAAGTATTCCTTGCATCTGAGCTCTTTTCTTTCAGCTGCAAGCACATTGCTCCTTGCTAAGGGTGTTTGGAAAGGTGGTGAGAACCGTTAGTTAGCACTACTTTTATTGTAGCATGTGAAAGCTTTACACTGTAACGATTTTTTTTTTGTTACTGTAGCATGTGAGAGCTTTACACCGTTTATAACTGAGTTCGTGGTGGAAACCATTACCAAACAACCATTACCAAACAGGCAGTTAAGTAAATCAGTCATTGCTTGCCAGCCGACCCCTCCACTCCACTGAAGATCTCATATCCCCTCCATGCTGTGCTATAGCTATATTCTATGGATCCTAGATTTGAGATTTTTGGCTATCATGATATTTTATATGAATTTTGGCGGTTTTCATCCAATATACGTCGATTACCCGTCTGTAATTATCGACTGATATCACTTGGCTAGTGCTGGTTAGTGCTGATATCTGGTTGCACCTAATATCACGGCCACCAATTGATATCTTAAGAATATATTTCGCGTTTTAAATATAATAGTATGACATGTTGTAGCATTAATATTTGCTCAATGCCGTAAGTTTGTGGCATTTCCTAATGATCCCAAAAAACATTTAATTTTGACAACACTGCTGCTCTTTTAAGGTGAAAAAAAGGATGTTAAACCAAATTGACGTATATAGCATTAAATAACTGTCAAATCGACTCTTTTCTGACCGGTGATATCTGCGTCAAATCCACCCTCTACGTAAAAAGAGGCCAAGATCATCTGCCTATCCCGGCTTCATATGGGTAAATAAATGCAAGCAACTAATTAATGGGCCTTTTATTCAGGGGAAAAGAAAAGATTTAATTAATGGACCCCAAACACTATGAACCTCCGACGAGACTCCTTGCTATTCCTTAGGACCCCACCCACCCCATCCTGTAAGAGTATTAGAGTTGATTATAATAACGACCTTTTTCAGTTGTTGTAACACGTAAAATAGTGTTCGGAATTAAGTTAAAAAGCTGGAGTTGAAACTTAAATGTTATAGTAGTTAAAATTTTAGTTTTAAAGCAGTTAAAACTTAGTTTTTAAACACTTTTTAAATTTTGCTTTTTTAATTTTAGTGTCTTGTTTTGTTCTTCCAGTTAGTAGCTTTCGATATTTAGCAAAGGGAAATTAGTAACTTCTCATATATCGTCTTAAAAATAAATATCACAAAGTTGTAAATTATTTGAAATATTTTCAAACTTCAGACACTTTGGAATAGTCTTCCCAGTTGGACAAGGAAGTAGCAACTGAGATTTGATGGTTATAATTATTATTCCAAAATAAATATCACAAAGTTGTAAATTATTTGAAATATTTTCAAACTTCAGATACTTTGGACTAATCTCCCAGTTGGACAAGGAAGTAGCAACTGGGATTTGATGGTTATAATTATTATTTCAACTCATGCTTGCGTTACCCTAAAAAAACCATGCTTGCATTGGTCCAGCTATAATTAATATTTGTTTCCCACACACAGATGCCTTTTTTTAAAACTTCAGTGAAAAGATTTTAGTATCCCTTTCATAGAGTTTTAAAATCTTATTTTTAATTTCTATACCAAAAAGCAACTTTAATAGGTATTTTTGCATGAAATACTGAAAAATAGTTGTCGGAAGCTTTTGTAAAATAAGCCATATAAAATTAAGAGATTTTCAGGTTAAGACCTAAAAACAATACTACTGGTAGGGTTTTATTTTTGGTTGTCAAATCTCTATTTTTTTTAATTTGATGTTATTTTGACAAGATCAAGTGGTTAAAAAAAATGTACACTATCGATATGAAGCCTTGAAGCCTTATTATAGAAAGGCCTATCGATTAATATAAAAAAAAATCTTGGAGTTTTAAAAAAGTATTTTGTTAGATTTCAATCTTTCATTGGTGAATAATAAAAAGAAAATTTATTTATGTTTTTAGGGTGGATTTATTTACATTTTTTAGTAAATTAAAAGCTATGAATTCTACCTCTTTTTTTAGACAAACTCTATAAAGGTTAGAAGCCTTCTAATGCATAACTTAGATATTAGATACTATCAAAATCATATGAAAATAGAAAAATACACTATACTCATAAAGATCTCATGTTATAAATGAAAACCTAAAAGAAATATGATTAACACTCTTTCATTTGTTTTATTTTTTTAATCAAAAAAAGAAAAATAGTTTCTTTTTTAGAGGTAAAAGCCGAGATATGGCTTGAACTTAGGGTCAAGACCAAGATCAAAGGCAGAGGTCGGGGTAAAGCTCAGACCGTGGTAGTCGGAACCCAAATTAGGACCAAGATCAATCCCCCAATCTCGACCCAATGCAATCCCAACCCCCTATCGTGACTTGTTCCTTGACCATGGCTACAATCTTGATCTTAACCTTGACAATAGTCTCAATAGAGCTGTTAATTTGGGTCTGAGCCAAAGATTTTTGCCCAAACTATTACCCAACCTGGTTAGTTTTTTTTTGTTCTTTTATAAAAATTCTGGCTGCTTAGGCCCAACTCTGTCCGAGCTAAAGCTTTTGGCCCAAACTATGGTCCGATTCTTTTTTTTTTTTTTAATTCCCTTAAAAAAATCGGGAGGCCAGGGCTCAGCCTGGCCCAACCATTGGCCCATGCGAGCTTCAAGCGGGCTGGGACAGGCCGACCCAATTTTCCCTTTTAGCCTATATGAGCTAGGTCAGGTGACCTGAATTGATACCTCTAAGTCTTAGCGTCGACTTTAACCATAATCCTAGTCTTTTAATAGCACAAAATTTTTAGTTGTGAGAGATAATTTCTTATTTTTAAAATTTCATTCTTTTTTTTGAAAAAATAAGAAATTTTCTTCGATTATATTGTAGCTCAGTTTTGCTTTACATTATGAGCATGTTTGGTAGAGTTTTTGCTTTTGTTTTTTCTTAGTAGAAGAAGAGAACGAAAAACTATAGTTTTTTGAAAAGTGTTTATAACCATATTTTTAAAAGTACTTATAGGTCAAAATGGTTTTAGAAATTTTTATTAAAAAATTGTTATATTAAAGTTTAAAATGTGCTATTAACACTCTGATACAAGTTTTAAACTTTAAAGCCTATTTCAGAAGTGTTTTTTTGAGAAGCCATATTTTTTTGCTTTGACTGAAAGCACTTCTGGAAAGATAAAACACTTTTAATAGACCATCCAAACACTTTCAAAAGCAGATTTTGAACTCCAAAAACCAAAATCACTTCTAGAAGTCCTCCCAGACTATGTATTATGTGAAAACTTTACATTGTTTATATTGAAACTACAAGTTTCAACTAAGATTACTAGACACCATAAAAGTTAGCTTTTAGATAATTTCTTTATATTAACACAGTGTGATCATATTTCTTTTTTTTTTTTTGTTATTATTGTATTTTGCATTAATCATTTACTTATAATTCTCATAAACACTCTACCTAAATCTTATATTAATTACCTTTATTATTATTATTATTATTAAATGACTACTGCCCCTTTGTATCTACTCTGCTCATACTGTCTCGTATAGATTTCACTTGGTAATTTAAATAACCTTCGACAAATACAACTGCATACTTGAATAAACACTCTCACACACCCTCCACACTAGGGGGAAAACAGACCTCTCATGTGAAATCCAAAGAATATTAAAAAAAATATATCGTTTATCTGTTGGAAAGATTCAACATCAAGTATTATATATACATAATTACATATCGAAAACCCTAGTAATTTTGATTAGATAACAAAAGCACATGTACAAGTGCTTGGTAAGATATTCTCTGACCAATAATAATAATAATAATAATAATAATAATAAAAGGTGTTAGTTAGTGGTAAGCTATCCAATAAACCACAAGGGAAGTGACCCACCAGTTCTAGCACCGCCCATCAGCAAAGGACCCTTTTTTGGCGCAAAGATTGCCCAATATATGGTTGGATAAAATTTGTATTCATGTCTACGTATATGATATTTCACACTATTTTCGTCTATCATCAACAAAAACATACAGAGACGTAAAAAGTTGTTAGTTGTTATAGTATTTGTTGACAAAGACAATGGCACCTTTTTGTTCATGCACACGTTGATTTTTGGTTTCACCAATGTTGTTTCTGCTTCCAAAAAATTGAAAGCTCCAACAATATTGGTGTGTATATATGTATATATACACACACATATAAATATACGTGTGTATATGTGCTGGCTTTTGCTAACATGGGATGGGTATTTCTCAAAGTAGAGAAAAAGTCTGAGGGGACAAGACAATTAGTCATGTGAAAGAGCATAATTCCAGCGTCTTGGGACCCAAGTGAACACGTTTTAACCTCTTTTTTTTTTTATATAAATTATAAGTGATGTGGTTTTCCTTCCCTGTGTAGTGCATACAGCTAAGAGCCCGACAGATCTTCCCAGCCATTTCTGCACTAGTTACTGCAGTTGCTAATAACCATATATATATTGAGGTTATGCTGAAACAGGAAATAACAATTATAACAGTGTTTCTTCCCTCTACTTTCTTTCAAAAGGTTAGGGAAGCATACTTTTTGGGGAAGAATATTTATTTTCTCTTTCTTAATTTCTTTTTTAAAGCGCAACATAGAGGACGAATAATGTCTTAGCACTTCAGAGTATCTGAATTATCAAATTAATAGCGTAACAAAATTTGACAAATATCTAGTCAGACTATTATGGTGTAGAAACTTTTATACTCCGGCAAATTTACCATAAATTTGCCGTAAGACTTGTTTACTTCAGAAAATAACATCGTGCACTTTTAACAAAATAATAATAATAATACCATGTATACGTTTATCGCAGAAATTGTAGTAAATAATAATTTTACAAAACTAATTGTAAGAAAATAGAAAATATTTGTAGTAATTAACAACTTTACTAGGTAAATAGAAAATGTACTTGGTAAAAATTAATCTATTTACTACAAGTGAAAAAATAATTTATTACCAAGTAAATTTTATATTTTATTGTTATTTACAACAAATATTTTTGAAAAAATACCTAAAACACATCCTATTTTTGCCTAAATACTACTTGCCCCTATTATTATTAAAAGACACAAAACACCCTTCGCGTTTTCAAAATCATATCTCAAAAAACCCTAAAGCAATTAATATTTTAAAAATTTCCAAGATTATCCTTCCCAAAGTTAAATATTATTTTAAATTTAATTTGAATTAAAAATTAAAAAAAAGTAACTTAAAATGTTCAAATAAACATTATGATTAAGCAAATAATTTACTTTTTTTGAGAGTCTCTAACTTTTTTTTTTTTTTGGAAAAAGAGTGTCTAACTGTTAAGATTGATTTTATTTAGTATTTTAGTTTAATAATGTTTAAAATTGTATTTAGTAAAGATTAGAAAAGATAATTTTTATTTTTTAAAAAAGTTAAATAAAAAATGAAAAAGCTCGTTAGGAAAAGAAACACACACACAAAATAGCCTTTCAATTATCTTCTACAAAGATAAAAATATGAGTGTAGATAAAATAATAATAATATTTATAATGGGCATGAACATCAACTAAACATAGCAAATTAATAATTTATTAGAAAAAACTAATAACATTTGTTGCTACGGTCGCAGTCCCAGTTGAGGTTGCATTGATTGTAATTGACGTTGTAGGCGTGGCTGTTGCAATTGTTGTTGTTGTTGCATCTATTGGAAGTTATATTTAAAATAATATTTAATATATATACAGGGAAGAATAATCTTAAAATTTTTTAAAAATTAAATGCTTCATGGGCTATTTTGAGTATAATTTTCAAAACACAAGGTTGTTTTATGCATTGTAATTTTAAGAGGGGTAAAGTGATGTTTAGACAAAACACAATGGGTGTTTTGGGCATATTAATAATCAGAGGAGAAAAAGGGTATTTAGTCAAAACACAAAAGATATTTTGGGTATATTTTCTATTTAAAAACCTACTATTTGCTTCAATTTAGGGTAAAAATGCTCTTCACTTAAAGTTCCTTTTTTATTGGACAATGTCCGGAATTTTAGATTATCAATATATATATATATATATATATATATATATATATATATATATATAAAAGGGTGGAGGGAGAGGTCTATATGATCGGGGACACATGCTCCCATTCGCTTTTTTAAAATTTTGGTTTTACCTTTAAGTTTTATATAAAATTTTAGTTACGTGCCTTCGTTAATTTCAATTGTGCCTCCCTTGTAAAAAAATTTATAACTATAGGCCTACTCCCTATTTAATAGAAAATTATCTTTAATTTCTTTCATAGTACCCATACTCTGTCACCACACACACACACACATTTATGTAAGACACGGTATGAAGCCCACAAGAGTGCCATTCCGTCCAAGCCCTTATGCCACTTAGAGGTCTTATGTTATTCTTTTTGGGGTTTTTTGGGGTATAAAGTGAAAATGTTTTCAGGTGCTGGAATATAATAATTTTTTACATATGGATTCACCAATAAAAAGAAAATCAAAATTCACTACCATTTAGCATAAAAGATTTGAAATTGATAAATAAGTTGTGATCGCAATCCTTCTAATCAATTTCTAATCTCTTGTTTGACAGTTCTTTTTTTTATCTTAATAATAGCACTAAAAACTGAAAACAAAGTGCAAATTGTTGCTATTTGCTTACACACACACATATACATGATACAATATTAAAAGATAGTATCCCAAGGAATATGAACTGGACTTTGGAGATCTAACAAGTATTCTTGTGAGGATCAGAGGATGTTGTATGCATGGTGGTTATGTATGTTAAATGGAAAATTTGAAGCAATTGATTGAGGTCCGTCGGTACAAATATCAAATAATGCATTTGCCTAGCCATGCATATCGTAGAATCATTGATGTGGGTAGATCGCCGGACATTCTACATGTTCCATGGCTACTAGTAATCCTTTGGAATTTAGTGATCTTGGCTTCAAATATTAATATCTCTCACAATTATTTTGCTAGTAGAAGAAAAAAGATAACAATAGCTAAAAAAAAAAAAAAAAGCAAAAGGAGTATTGGTGATGGTGGCATAACAGTGACAGGACCGCTTTTATGGCTATCACGTAACATTCAGAGATCGATTTTCATTGTCTATAGTGAGACTGAAATAATACCTCATCGTCATGTTGAATATGGTATAGGTTGATGTGATTTTGGACTCTCTAAATGTTTGGTTGATTAAAGCATGAGTTATGTTTATTTTCGCTCAATCTCTAGTCATAGTAGATTGCTAAGCGGCATTTGGCTGGCGATGTATCTCCTCTTTTAATAAGAAAAAAAGATTATATGAAAACTAGACTTTAAAATGCTAACAAGGGCACATGCATCAATGTCACTAAGCAGTGCCTTAGCGTATCAAATCACATATTGCACCAAACCCAAGCTATGTACGAACACTTCTCTCTATTGTTATTTGGTCTAAGATCGGATCCAGATGGAGAGGGGGGAAAAGAGAGAAAGAGAGAGAGAGAGAGATTTTATTATTATTGTTGTTTTTTTTTTTCCCATACTTTATTTCCAAACTAGTACTACTTTAGGCTTAAGAATTACCTTTCCCCTCAAATAGTATAATTATTTAACCAGAAAGAGAACGTGAAACCTACCTCTTTTTGCATGTCTTTATGTTCAAACCCCAAATCCGTTACAGCTTAACATCACCAAATCTCAATGATAAGATTTGTGCTTTTTGGTGTGGGTTGGCAAATCATGTGTGATATACTTGAGACATACTTCTTGGTTCTAAATACAGTGCCTTGGTAAATTTTCTTTTTTTATTAATAATCTGATAATGGGATTTGCCCCACAGGGTCACATCATGAAAGCCAAAATATCTTAGCCTTGAATTAACTGTTTAGCAATCCGCCAAACCAAACCCATCATTCTATGTTTTAACAAATGATCAATCCAATTAAGAAGTGGGCCAGTTTAGTGACAATTGAAGCAATATTATTTTGATTTAAGAGGTCATAAGTCCGTGTTTTCAAGGGCAAAAGTGGGGACATTGTTTACTATTTACAAAAAAGTAGGTGCAGTAGGCAAAATTGTTGTTCCTTATAGACAAAGGCATCTTCTTTCTGCTATGTATTATAGGGGAAAAAGCAGATTCTAAACAATCTTTTCCTTTGTAAGTAATTTTTTCCCTTTAATTTTCATTGGTTTATTTTGAAAAGAAAAGGCTGAAAAGATTTGTGGAAGCAGAATATTTTAGGCTGTAATATGATCTTCCATGGGCATCTCAACTTGCAGAAAAAGCGTATGAACAGAATATTTCTTGCACATAACTTGAGTAATCATGTTAAAAGAAGTACTTAAAACTAATTAATATCAAGTTGAAGCAAGATCTTATAAAGCTTTTTGACCCTCTATTTCATGGGAAATGTTCAAGTATTAAATAGTTACCAAATATGGTTTTTTCAACGCTCAAAAGAAAAGAAAAAACAAAAGGCACTAGGCCAGACTTCTTTTCCCCGGTCACTAAAATTGCATTGTGTATGACTGAAAATAATAACTCCCTAAACGTTTTATTTAACCGTTTTGTTTTCGGAAATCTAGTGTTGTTCATTCAATAAAGGTATCTCGCACCTATATCATGATCAACCTACGAAATGCAAAGTTGCCGCCGCAAAATCAAATGCTAAAATTTGCCACCAATAGATTGTTCTTTTGAGTAAATTTAGGTTTATTTGCTTCGTATCATGTGTCAATACAAGCATTATTTTGTTACATGGTGCCTCTAGTACTCCAGCGACGGTTATTCTGGGCCCTTGAAAAGAAGCAGATATGACTCGTATTATGTTAAGGGCAAGGGACATGAAGTCGCATAAGTTTCATTCCTTTGCGGTTTTAGGAGCCATATATGTAGTTTTTTTTTATGTTACTTTGAGAATTTTGCAGTAAAACATGAAAAAAAAAATGTATCTAAAGCACAATTTTAAACGATTAGATTATATGAGAATCATATCATAATGAAAAAATGACAATTTAACAAATCGTAATAAAAATCCATTAGTTTAGAACTATGTTCTTCCAATACAGTATTTTTCATACCCGTCGAATAATTTTCGTATCAACTTTGGTACATAAAGTTTCAATGAGTTCCCATCTCGAGTCAAGAGATAGATAAATAGACACATCTTATTGCATTGATCAGGGGCGTTTGTAGTGACCGAGGGGGTTGAAGACCAAGAAGTGAGTTATTTATCAGCCAAGCATTCTTCTTACGGCTAGATTCAATCACTAAAAAAACTTGGCACTATGTCCCTTTTTACTGCCAATAAACTAGGAGGGCAAAAAAAATGCTGCCACTTCACAAACACGGCACACATACCAGTCATCACACTTCATGTGATTTGTTCCCACTATGTTCTTGAAGAAACAACTAAAAAAAAATGCTTCCCATTTGTTGCTACTATGTTTCTTCTCTTTGCCTTAACCTAAACAGGAAACATCCAGTTATAACGTGTTTCTTATTACTCTAACATAATTGTTTATTCAAAAAGATATCAGAAAGATGCAAGCTGAGAGTGCATGGCATGGCCTTCTTTATCTCCAAAGGGTCCCAAACCATGATTCTTTTCTCTCTCTGTCTATGTCCAACAGCCTTCCTCTTTACGCGCCAAGGCACGTGCAGCACTAATTCTATTATATGTCTCTCTCTCTCTCTCTCTCTCTCTCTCTATATATATATATATATATTATAAAAGAGGAAAAAAATACAAAAAAGTAGAAAAAGAAAGAGAGAGTTGGGCAGCTTCAGGAAAAAGCCCGGTGACTATCTTTGATAGTGAGCTCAACTTTACGTCTTTTTTTTTTTTTCCATACTAAGAAGAGCAGCAGCCAACTTGTGAAAAAAGGCGAAAAACAAAAGAGATTGGAAGATGGACTTCTTTTTCCAGTTGGGTCTGTCAAATCTGCGGTGGCAAATGACATATTTAGCTTTTTCCTTATAATTGGACGACTTTCGTTCATCAGTGTGAGACCCATATAATGTAAATAGGCGGCCAATTTGATTCGGAAGCCGATCTTTTGAGAAAGCAATCAGCTGATTATTAGGACACTCTTGACCCCAGAACTACATTATTAGGTTGAGAAGTTGTGAAGCATATGTCAGTAGCTTGGGATGCTTCCAAAAGATTTTTTTTTTTTTTTTTTTTTTTTTTTGTCCAATGGTTGGACCATATAAATGCTTTAAATCTTCATCCTTCGCCACGTTGGGCAAAGTATGTGTCGCCGATTTCTTTGACGTTTTCATACAGAAGTTAATAAGTCATGGGGTTCCAATGGGTGGTGTTGGGCCAGGAATTAAAAATGAATCGCCCCGAATCTGTATTTGTTAATTATTCAAAAAGTATTGTCACCTAAATCTAAAATCAATTGTGGCCAAAAAGAAAACATGTCTATAAAAATCCCTTTTAAAGTCTAATTATTCACTTATGTTACTTTTATGTATAAATCAAACACATAATATTATTTAAAATATTACTGTCACTTGAACCAACTCTTTACCTTTTACTTTTACGTGAATTCGACCGTGGTTTTACCATTAGATTATATTTGCAACTACACTCAATTAATAATTGTGGTTTGCATGGTTTTTTTTTTTTTTTCCTTGTTATAGCTGAGCACGTTCTATTTTATAACAGATTTATAACAGGTCTTTGTGGTGCAAGCAGGAATGAAAAAGTAAAGAGAGAGAAATTGAAGTATAATAAAACATAGATAAATGACATTCGTAGTCCAAGATAACAAAAGCCCAATTAACATGGTTCATATGCCTGGCCTATGGCTGTCTGAATAATAACCAATAGCGTTGCTGTATTTGGTTGTGCTGGCCTTTGGTAACCAAAACAAACTAAAGCCCAAGCTCTCTTTTAAAAATTCATGGAAAACAATAGGCCCAGGAACACTTTTGTGTCAGTAAAGGAAGGAAAGGGATAAATAGGGAAAATAATACAATTTAAACGAGTAGGAAAATCACTTTACAATATTATTTTTTGTACTAAATTTAACATATGCTACACTTAGTGTCAAATTTGCACTAGCTTATATGTAAAATTTTGACATTTGATTACTTTTAGTTGACATATTCACTTTTCTATTTGTGCATTATAATTTTATCATTTTTAAATTATTTTAAATTTAAAAGTTCACTTTTATAGGTTCAAAACTTAATAATTATAAGAAAAAGTAGATACATAATTTTTAAATAACATTATATGCGTAATGTCTAATAAATTCATTAGTTTAAATCTTGAACTTAATTCCAATTTAAATAGTGATTTTTTTGATAATTTATATTTTAATTAAATATGATATAATGTAATTATGATAAATTTATGTGTATGCATTATTTGTAATTTTGTACAAAGTGGAGTATTTTAAAATATGCAAATTATTGTAAGTTTAAATATTCAAAAATTTGTAAAAAACTCTTAAGATAAAATTTGGGTCATATTAATTATAATTTTTGTGATATAATTTTATGAAGAATAATTTATTAGTAAAAATAAAAAAATCACGCAATAATCTAAAACAATATAGAAATTATCTGTTTAATAGTCAGTTAAACTAAAAAGATTTTAGTGTCTACAATCTAACTGTTGTTAGATTACAATATAAAAAGATACAAATAAGTGAATAGTATCCTATGTAGTGTAATTAAACAAAAAAAGTACAAACACAGATAGATGGACTATTATGTTGGAATTAGATAGTATAGATAAAAAGTATGTTGGTGTAATTTTAGACTGTTAAAGGAATATCTCCTTAGTTTTACACCCAGTATAGGAAACTACAATGCAATATACATTTGGACTATGTAGAAAGGCATGTGGACCTACTAAAGTGACACCCAAAAGGTGAAAAAATGGCCACATATCCCCTATGTTTGATCCTATTTTGTCCTTAGATTTGGGAGCAATTTTTATTTCATTTTGGTCCCATGATGTGTTATAAGTGGCAAAAGGCTTAGTTCGAAAAAAAAAATCTTTTTTCTTCATACAAAATGGCTCCATGAAAATTATGCAACCCATATCTTCCTACTACAAAGCTTGCCATCTCTCTATATGTATCTCTAAAATATTTTTCAAAATAAAACCTCTAGTCAAGCTTAGAAGCAAGTTCAAGTGTGTTAGAGCAAAGATTAGCCACTTTTGGAGGTAAAATACAATTTTTTTTCTTATAGATTTTAATGCTTCCTTCGGGTTTTCAAGTGGGCTTTGATGGGCTTTATTATGATTTTTTGGTCAAGGAAGAATAGCGAAGTTTAAGCACTTAAGTGGAGGACCCAAAAGCTTGAGAAAATCCCTTGGTAAGCCCTAGCCCTAGCCTTGAAAATTTGTTGCTTTCTTATGGATTTTGGTGTTTGTTTTGTAATAATTTTGAACTACACTATATCATGATGTTTAATGTTTTTATATGTATGATTATATAAATGGATACTAGAAACTAGGTTTTTAGTACTTAAAAGAGAAAGTTTACCAAACTTTGTTAACATACAAAGTTTGATGATTTTTAAAGAATAAAGGTTTTGATAAAATCAGAGACCGATTTTTTTAAAGACAAAAAACCAGATTTATGAAAACAATGAGATAAATAACTTTCGTGAATAAGAATTGAAAGGAGAGATTGAAAAGTTTGAATTTTAAAAAATTTTGAAAGGAAAGATTTAAAAATTGGCCAAACACCTCACTGTAACATTTGAATTTTAGGAAGTTAATACACAAAAGTTGTAGATCTCACCGAAACTTAAAAATCGTGAACCAAATGTAAAAATTTTGCACGGATTATGAGATATAAATTTTATGAGTTTTAATCACAGAAATTTCAAAATGATGTTAATAAAAAAACATTTTAAAATAAAAATATTTTGACCCGAGTACTTTTTGGAGTTTTGATACTTGCTAAAAGCCGAGTGAAATGGTATAAAATGATTTTATTTTTTTTTTTGTTCTGGGGATAAAATCGTTAAGATTTTCATATTTCATGTAAAAACCATAAACTGAATTTTTCACAAAAAGGAAACTGATGTCTTTGTTTTCTTGCATCATTGTAAATAAGCAAGAAAATGTAAGTTTTTAAATAAAATAGGTTTAAAAAGTTTTCTAAGGCCCATTAGGGGCAAAATCCCCATTTTTGGTTAAAAAAAGGCTTAAACTAACTTGAAATGTCTGATTTAAGAAAACGCCATTAGCGAAAATTTTCACAATTCATTAATATCAGAATGATAATGTGAAATTAGAAGTTCAGTCTCGTAATTCTTGGGTTTCAAAGTAAACTGATAACAACGTGTCGGAGAAACTAAGTGCGTAGAATGAGCATTTAATGTTTAAGTCCCGTTATTGACAGATAGGTCGGTGATAAGAAAGTTAGCTAATAACAGGATTTTTTCCAAGCAAAACATAAAATCAAAGAAAGAATGAATTAATTGGATATGCTGAGAAATTAAAGTAAGTTTTAAACTCCACCTACGAAATGCATTTGATATGCTCAATCAAATTTTTAAAGCATCATAAGTGATATGTCACCATAATTTAAAAGACTAGTAAAATAATTCACTAGATAATATAAGAAAGTGCCATACGAGCATCCTAACGTAAGAGAAGCTTCAAATTATGTTATGATCTCGATGTTATGTTGACCCTTGTGTACACTTGGTACATACACTTGGGCCCTTAGTTCAAAGTCAAGTTATGAAAATAAGTTAATATTTATAATAAGCATAATTAGTATCATGCATTGAGTATTAAGAAGAAATATTGATTTAAGTTTGGACTTATTGAGCAATAATTTACCTAGTTATTTTATGCTGTAGGAAATCTAGCTAAG
Organism: Artocarpus heterophyllus; assembly: GCA_025403435.1. Lineage (NCBI taxonomy): Eukaryota > Viridiplantae > Streptophyta > Magnoliopsida > Rosales > Moraceae > Artocarpus > Artocarpus heterophyllus. The sequence continues at coordinate 12,173,280 of CM046336.1, forward strand.
AGGTTGGAATAAACATAGTGGTTAAGCTTGAAATAGCGGTTGGGCATTACGTAGACATGGGAATGGATACCGTTACTAAGAAATTCCACTGCAATATTAAATTTTTTTGAAATATGATATTTTGATAGAAACTATTATTATTAATATGGTATGAAATATAAGTTAAACAAGTGTTGTAAATACTTTTGGCAAAAATGTATTTATGAGAACAAAAAAAAGAAAAAAAAATGTTAATATAAGTTAAAGGTTTATAAAAAATAAAAAAAGATTTAGTCCATAATTTTATAACTAAGTAAGTAAGTTTAAGTAAAGAAAGGTGTTAAATAACAGCTCAAAATAGTCGGGTCGTCAAAATATATTGGTACACAAAAAAGAATACCATATCTAATATGTTATTTTTATCTTTTTGGTGTCAAATATCATATTGATATTTGCATTATAGATGATTTAGACCATCTCTAGTATAAATGCCAATGTTGATATTGTATTTGACATTAAAAAGTGTGGACATAACACATTTGATGTGTTATTCTAGTTTGTGTGCTAATGCATATGCTATTTTAAATATCACATTTGTCTTTTGTCATAATTGCAAAGCTTTGAAATCTATAAAAGTAAACTTTTAATATTAAATAAATTTTAAAAAATGAGAATTAAGTAATAATTAAAAGAAAAATTCAATGTATAAACCAATATGAATCAAATGCCAAATTTATTATATGTTATACTTGATGGTAAATTTGCTACCAAGTTTAGTATATAGCAAAATTGACATAAAAATGACATTATATTAAAGAGTGTTTTTTTTTAATTACATAACTAACTATTATGTCTCAATTTATCTATCTATTTTTAGCAATTACAAATGATACTTTTGAATTTGAAAAACTTATTTCATTTTTATCCTTTAGAGGTTTTTTATATAGAAAACATGAAGATAGGATAAGGATACTCTTAAATAGACCGCATTTGTTTTTAAAATATATTTTCTTCTTGTGAAAATATTTTAAAATTTTTTTTAATATTATGAAAGCAATAATACTTAAGACGTTTTTGAAAATTTGATATTTTGTTTTAATATTTTTTTTGCTTTTAAATCTATAAAATATTTTACATAACATTTGAAAGTATTTATGTTGTTTTGCCTTTTTTTATTCATAGAAATGAAATTAAAATAAGTTTCTTTTTTTCTAATTCAAAGGTAACTTTTGTAATTTTAAAGGATAGGAAACAAATTGAGAAATAGTAAAGACTAAATTATATAATTTTGTAATTAAATCTTGTAAAAAAAGGCACAAAAAGAAGGAAATTTTTATAGTAGAAACTGTCATTTTGAACTATTGATAGATGGTGTTGTTTTAGTTATTGAATTAATATTTTTAGCAATCTAACCTTAAAATAAAAGTAGTTTTCTATCATGTGTTGTAAATATTTAATATGATAAACTAATAATTAAAATAACAATTTTTATGACATTACATACCATAAATTTTTCCAAGAAGAAAATGTGAGCTTAAGGGAGCAAATTTTCCATGTTGCTCTTTTATTTTCGCTTATGTCAACGAAGGCCCTTTCTCATTTCCATTTAAAAAAGAAAACCATGGCTCTCTTATAGATTCAGTCTTTCATTTCCTTCAGATCTCATTAAAATTATTATTCTTCGCAATCTGATGTTGAAAAATAAGTACCTATTTATATTAAAGGATTAAATTTTTTTGAATTTAAAAACCAACTAAATACAGTTGAAAACATTTATAAAGAATTCTCCTTAGCAACAAGAGAAAAAATAGCGTCAATACACCCACTAGAAGCCATTGTACAAATTAAAAAGGATGTATTAGCAGTCCCCTTCAAGAGTATTTCTAAAAACCTCTTAGAACTAGTATCTATTACAGCTCTAATACCAACTCTTGTGGAAGCTCAAATCATAAGATATGGCATAGAATATGTGACAAAGAGATTAAAGAGAGAGTCAAATATTTATTGACAACTGAAATATTTTACTTGCATAGACTATTATAGGGATAACTGGCTTAAAGAATGCACAAGTTCACACTTATATCTATTTGACAAGAACATATCCTGGTACAAGTGCTAGGATAGCAACCCTTTTAGCATGGAGAGTGGAAGCCACCCGTCGTCGTGACAGGCTGGAGATGGTGTCATTCCAACGTCACTTTCATCGTCTTAGAATCCCGGTTCCGTGACATCCTGACCTTCACCTTATGCCACCTCTACAGTGGTGGGTGAAACTCACTCTCTACTAGTAAGAAAAATGTTGCTGATTAATGTTAATCACAATTAACATCCAAAAATTTAAAATTCAATAACTTTGGCTATACATAACGAAAACTAGCAAATAATATATCACGAAAAGCTAATTTTGAGAGGAATCCATACATACCAAAATCATATCTAAGTAATCAATGATTAAAATAATATACCTAGTCAAAGTTTTGGATTTCATAATTTGGCCTAATTTATTTCGCAATCATAAACAATATTACCATGAAATTAATATGGCAGAACAATATCATTATTACACACCACATATTCGAAAATCAGGGAAAACTAGTAACCTTAACCATAAAAACAAAAAAAATAAAAAACACAAAAAATAACACCCTGAATCGACTCTATTTTCTGTTCTGGGCATAAATAGCTTTCTCCTTTCATTTTAACAACTAAATAGCGAAATTTGGAGGCTACCATTCAACAGTTCTGATGCCAATATTGGAAGGGTATGAGCGGGACACGGCATCAGATCTTCAAACAATATAGGTATATAGATCGTTTTTCAGAAAGCCTCACAGTAGGACTCAAATCATCTGTCTAAATTTTGGTGTCTCAAATGGTATCCAACCAATTATATTATGACATGTGATTTGATGAAAACCATAAAAAAATAAATTAAACACAATTACAAACTTTTTAAATGGCGTGTCATGATATGATTGATTGGACACCATTTAAGACAACAAAACTAGACAAATGATTTGATTCCATACAAATTTCTGCTTGTTGGAATATGCTCACAATATATGGGAATTACAAGAATTCCCACAAGGTTCCACAACCCAAAACCCTACTAACTAAGAATAAACGTGAAAAGAAGGCTAGAGAAAGAGAGAAAAGAGAGCAGAGAAAAAAGTTATATATAATTTTTTCTCATATATTTTTGGATGCATCTATCTAATATGTTGGTTGTTAGGTCTCTTTTAAATAGACTCTAGGTAACCACATAATCCACATGTTAGGACCCACTAACCAAGAGTGGTTATCCTATATCCCAAAAAGAGGGATTTGATAACCACTCCTTCTGAATTGGTCAAGCCCACCCATGGGCCCCTAAAAATAAGGCCACGTCCAACAGTAACCTTCTTATTGCAGTTTCCTGGCTTGGGTCAACTAGTCTTTCTTCAATGAATTGAGCATAACGACCATGTCGACTTAAATACAATCGAATATGCTCTGTTCCTCACGCACTCATCGACGAAATCGACTGAATCGAATGCCAAGTCTAGGTCTTTACTCGTGGCTACCTATCGTCTTTGAGTGCTCATCGTTGGATCACGGAGATTGGGCTCAGTATGCTCACTCTGATTTCCCGGCTGCAGCCTATTCTTGCTCCAATAGTTGGGCCTTCGATTTGGGCTTCCCAAAATGGACCCCATCAATCACTTATCCGGCATAAATATTGTTTAATTGGGTAATCTATAAGGTTCTTTGAGAAACTTTACAATCTAATTCGTCTAGAGAAGGATACATGATTTCCTCCTTAAAGCGGCAACAAACAACAATTAAAAACAACAGGGCTGATAACAATAAAAAAAACGACACCATTGTAAAACCAACAAAGATCTCAAGACAAGATAACTGGTAAAACGACGAAAATTGGGAAAAGAAACAACTTGAAAAAACTTCAACAGCCTAAAACATATAAAATAGAAAATGACAATTGGAGAAAAGGACAGAGACTATAATATAACAGCAATATGAAAAACGGTAAAAGAGAAAATGCGAAACAAAAACGACATTGATATAAAACTATGTCGTTAATGTGATCGATCCAAACGTTGGCATTCTAAACGATGCATTGCCATGTCGTTTTTCATCACTTCAGCTAAACGGTATAGCCCAATAGGCTGTTTTACGATTCGGTTTGAAATACAATTTGTAGTTTAAACTAAGTCTATTTTTAAATTTTACGAGAGAAAATAATAATAATTTGGCAAATTTAGTTTGTGCATTTGCAAACGGCCTATAAAAACTTCAAACTGTACAAAGACAAGTTGTTTTAGGCCTAAGCGACAAATTTTCACGGTTGATACAAGTAGAGAAATTAATTCGCAATTGAGCTTTAAGCTAGTATATATCCTTGGAAGACCAGGCATGGTTTATAGGCTTAATGTGGAGACTCAGTGGGCAAAGCCAAGGTCAATTTCCGCACAAATGAGACTGCAAAATTAAAGTTGGAACGACACGTAGTGGGCATAAAGAGTAAACGACGCATGTGCTGAGGAGTTGCTGCAAAAACGACATGCATGCATAACCGTCCTACCAACTGGTGAACGACCACAACTTTTCAAAAGCAAAACGATTCGTCATTTCTTACAAGTAACTATATTTTCGCTCCATTAAATGACTTCGCCAGTCTAACAACACAATTTAAGCCAGAGAGTTGTACTTAAATTAAATTTTCTCACAAAATTTAAATTTCAAAGCAACGTTGGTTCAAACTCTTCAAACGACCTAAATATAGGACCAGTTTCACATTGTTGTGCTATGTTGTAACTTCTTCTGTGCTGTGCTTCTGCTGTGGACCAGAAATAAGTAGGCGTTTGGTAAATTTTTTTCAAAGCTGCTATGAGGACCAAAAACAGAATTGCAGGTGTTTGGTAAATTATATATAAAATTGACGTAGAGTTGTATAATGACGAAAAGAGACATATTTTACTAAGCATTTTTATAGCTTTAGTTTTTATTAATTTCAATTAAATTAAAAAATTAAATCACTCTAATTTATAACTTGATATTTGAACACCTAAAAAAAATAATGTGATATTTGGTATATTCATTTTTTATTTGATTTATTTTAATACGTTTTTTAAGTATTTGAATATATTTTTAAGTGTATTTCTAATATATTTTGTTTTCAGCAAAACGTGTTATTTAATTTATTTCAATTTGTTAAAGAAAAAATAGATAGATTAGGAATTATGTATTATTACTAAACTTAGTGTAGTTATTTTAAATTATAAAAACAGAAGTTGTTGTTAAAAAAAAAAAAAAGCCCATAGGTTGCTTGCCGTTTTTGTTGCTGAGCAGTAGCTTTTAGAAGCAATTTTTTAAAAATAAGATTTATTAAACACTTTAAACTACCGTAGATAATTACAGAAGCTAAAAAAAAACATTCAAAAGCAATGCAAACGGGCCCATATTTTCGCTTTCTTCAACTAAAAAGGAGATTTTATTGTGAGACGTGTGTATTGAAAAAATAATATATTTCTTAAAAAAATAATTTTAATTAGACCTAAAATCCTAGTATTCAAACAAAAAGGCAGTAATGGGGCAAATCGATTCCTCGGCAAATAAAGCCAAAATTATGAAGCCACTGTGGGGCTTCAGACGCAGAAACCGCGCGGACAATGTACCTGAACCACCGCTGATTGTCTCACCGACTCAAAATACATTTACACATGCATTTGTATTTTCCCCAGAAAAAGTACAATTTCTCGTATAAATACTAAAACATTAACCTTTATCCTAAGTAAAGCTTAGATCCAACAATTTAAAAACGTGTGACGTCTTCACCAGAAAAGAACAATCCAGGATCACCGTTGAGGCGTTCACTAGCCAGCTATGTGCTCTCTTAGCAATTATTATGTTGCTTTGCTCGCTCACTCCCATGGCTAGGCCCTGGCCCACCATGAGGCCTCCCTACAATTTCCCCCTCTATTAATACCCCCATTATACACTTCCACTCTCTCACACATCACTCCCTCCGAAGTACTTGTTACCTCACTATTGCTCAAATTAAGGTTCCAAAGGCAGAAAATGAAGCTAATTTCCTTTGCAGCTTTTCTTTTGTGTGCTCTTCTCATGAGCTCCTCTTTCTTCTACCCATCAACGGCCTATTTTCAGTCAGGTAAGAATGAGTTCTTACTTGTTTTCCTCATGTTTTTAGGAATGTTATATACATACATACATACATATATATGTATATATTTATTTATTCCTTAAGTTTTACAACTTATGTCAAAAGCTATTACCTACTTTATATTTTCTGTTCTTGCATATATCTCTTTTGGACAGGGTTTTGCAAGGACAAGTGCACAACGAGGTGCTCAAAAGCTGGAATGTTGGATCGATGCATGAAGTACTGCGGAATATGCTGCGAGCAATGCAAGTGTGTTCCTTCGGGAACTTATGGCAACAAGCACGAGTGCCCTTGCTACAGAGACAAGAAGAACAAAAAGGGCAAGCCCAAGTGCCCCTAAACTTCTTACTAATCAGTGCTACTACTCACTATTCTCTTTGCTCTTACATATTATCACCTAAATTAGTACTACTTTTATTATAATATCAGAGTGTGAGGATATATATATATATATATATATATATCTGTAAAAGATGTATGTGTATTGTGTTTTTCGAAGAACTATTTTACTTCTGTAATTGTGTGTTTGATAAGATGTATCAGTTTGATTGCAAGTGGTGGCCTTATTAGTAGCTAAATATTCAAGTATTTGTGCTTGGTTACTGTTCTAAAATTGTTATGGATTTTCTTGGAAATAACTTACGGTGTGTTTGGGAAATTTGGGTTGAATTTTAAAGTATTGGTTCAAAGACAGTATATGGTAGACATTTATATTGTAGCTATATATTTTTTGTTCTACACTTTTTTCTACATTATAGCATGCCACTTTTATACGTTGATTCAAACCATTTGTTGCCAAACATTATTAGGTGTTTGGTTATACTAATTTTAACTAAAATTTTTGTTGCTATAATATAAAATTTTTACATATTATAGTGTTCAAAAAAAATAAACTATAATATAAAATTCTCACGTGATATAATTTTTACTTTAAAAGTTTTAGTTTTAACTACAATTTTCACAAAAACCTATACATAGTGTAAAAAGTATCCTCTCTTTTTCTTTTTTCTTTTTTTTTGTCAAAAGAACCACTGCTATATTATAGTTACAAACTTAAGTAAAGAGTAATTACAAACCTTACTTCAAGCAAAGCGGAGACTTCAAAAGAAAAATAAAAATAAAAATAAAAAAGAAAAAACCTCTGTGTGCTATTAAGGAGTTTTCCTCGATTTGCATACCACAGCATCATGTCGTTTACCAAACCTCGTCGGACTATATTAAATACTGCCATTAATGACAAGATGGTGAGTTGGTAACCAGCTAGTAAAAGCTAGCTAGTTACGTCGTATAAGTATAGTAACTTCCTCCCTACTTCCAATTTACTTTTTAACAATTCTGAGTTTTCAATGGCCTGCTTTGGTTTATTACTACTTCACTTTCATGCCACAACAATATCATGTCATGTATAATATTATATATGTTGAATCTAAAGGGGTTCTCAATGAACAAACACGTATGATCCCAAATCCAATGAGTCGCTGGTGAATGCAAACAAAAAACATGTTTGGGAAATGTGAGTCCCGTCTAGATATCACACTACTAATACTTAAAAACTAGCAAATTTGGAGACTTTATCAGTTAACCGGCCAAAGGTTCAAGTGTTGTATATATATTGCACACGTGAGTTTGCTTTAATGGCCTAGACTAGCTTGTTATCTGGTGAAAACTCACGATTAGGATCCTTTCCATTATAAAGTGGTGTTGGTCTGGAGATGTGAAGATGCCACTTATTTTTTTATCGAGCAGGAAAAAAAATAGCAAACTTACCCTGATATCTTATTAGTGTTGTTTTAGTTTTATACAACACACACACACACACACACACATATATATATATATATATATGAGTACATATGTATATGTTAGTTATAATGGAATTCTAATGTGATCTAATGTCGAGAAATGCATTGTACTAATTATATATATGAAATCATCATGTTGGTGGTGTTTGATTTTTTTGACATCTGTAGTTCATCAGTTGACGAATAGAGAATTTTTTGGGACTTGTAAAGTTGCATGGTCCATTGTAGGTCATCCTCGTTTACCTAGACAAGCAAGTTGCAGGATATCTTCAAGTAAAATAATCTGTGCTCGGATGCAGCTAATAGATGATGACTCTACACCTAAGATCATGACGATCAATTTGGGCCTCAAGTGATTGCAATGATAAGATTTTGTTGAGCCAGCGAAGATGATTAGAGATGCAACAATAGGCCGGGTCCCGTGGGCTGGCCCGAGCCCGTTCTGCTACAGTGACGGCACAGCCCGGCACGACCCACAAATACTTATGGGCTGGGCTGGGCTGGATCAATATATGTTGGCCCATGGGCCGGCCCGACACGGCCCATGGAAAATTATGGGCCGGTCTGGGCCGGCCCATTTAGGCCCACAATGGGCCGGCCCATCTCGGCCCACCCTTAATTCTTACTTCTATATATTATTGGTCTTACATCTTTCTAACGTTACTCTTAATTTTTTTTGTTTTTAGTAATTTTGTAAACATCTTATGTATAATTATCCCGATTGTACTCTTTTTTCCTTATCAAGGTTTTGTCCTACTGGGTTTTCCTTAGAAAGGTTTTTAATGAGGCAATCGTAAATAAAATATCATTTTTTTATATTTTCCTTAACTATTCAAACTTCTATATTTGTTAACTTGTTTAAAAATTTAAAAATAAAAAAATTAAAAATTACATGCTTGGATAGGCTGGCCTATTTAAACCCATAATAGGCCAAGATAGGCCGGCCCATTTAAGGCAAACGGTACGGCCCACGGCACGGCCAAGCACGGCCCATGTAAAATTGACCCGCGGGCCGGGACGAGCCAAGTTTTATATGGACCGGCCCGGCCCGACTCACGAAATTCATGGGCCAGCCCGGCCTGGCCCGTAGCCCGTGTGGGCCTAAGGAGAATGGGTCGGGCCAGGCCGGCCCGTTCTTGCATCACTAAAGATGATAACACTCACAATAGTCCCTTCTACGAGTATATCATTTGCAACCAAATATTGTTTTTAGCACTCTTTTACCATGTTCCTTTTATCTGTTCCAATTACTACTAACATTCTCTTTTAATATTTCTAAAGGATTGAAAATGACGCGCACATATACATATATATATATATATATGTGTGTGTGCGCGCGCGCGCGCCATAAGTTATGTCGTCAAATGTACGCAACGGTCAATTAATTGTTGCTACATTTATGTATCACACATATATCTTAAACTTCCAGCTGGTCATCCCAGAGTTTAGACATGTGATCGATGAGTACAATAAATGAGATCTTAATTGTTGCTACTGACATACGTATGTTTTGAGAAAATTTTTATTCTGATTAATTGAAAGGACAATGGGGCATGGTGGGTTAGTACTTAGCCAATACGGGCTAATATTGTTGTAAAGTAGCTTTCTTTTTGTTTGTCGTTATTTTCATTTTCCAAAAAAACTTACGGTTTCACAAATTACAAAAATGATGGAAAGGAATAAAAGATGAAAGTTTTAATATTCTCAATTGTTCTATCTCAACTCTTAAGTCAATTAGGGAACAAGTTTATGTGGTTTCAATAGTTCCCATTAGATTTTTTTTTTTTTTAGTGTTCCAATTTACTACTCTTCACGTGCTCATTGATGATGTTACAACTTTTGTTGTGAGCATAAACGGTACAAATTTTCTTTTTCACAAAAAGAAGAAAGGAATTCTATGATGCTTGGAACACCGACTCTTACCCACATTAACTTTAATATAGCTTGTTAGGGAGGGGGAAAAACGAACTGTAGCATAACATAACAACTTATGCATCGCTACTTTTTAGAGGTTTTTTTTTTTTTTTTTTTTTTTAAGACTTTAATATAACAACTTATGCGCATATAATCTGATCTCTAATTATATGTTACCATTAAAAAAAGTCTAAAATCTTTTTTTTTTTAAATAGCCTAAAAAACCATGTTTTTAAATTGAGAAGATTTTTTATTTGAAATTAACATTGAGAAGAATTGAACAAAAATAGTAAACTAATAAATAAAGAGAAATTGTAGTAAATAATACTTTTTTCAAAATTTATTGAAGTAGGAGGTTTTGAAAATATTTATAATAGCATCAAATAGAAGATTTGCTAAAAAAAATTCTTTTTAATAATAAACGAGAATTTTTAACATACAAAGAGAGGAGTAAATTAGGTGGCATATTACTTTTTATTAGCATTATTGTGCTTAACCACTCTTTTTTCCTTTCTTTGATTCAAATAATTTTAAAACCAAAAAAACCAAAATACCCTTAGACAATACATATTTAGGAACAATAGTTGTTGGCCCCAAGGTTTCAAATAATATGTTTATTTTGGTTTTGATGATAACAATCAATTATCATGAAATTACTAATAATTTATCGTGAGTGTGTAGTGCTATTTTTTAAGAAATATTTTTTAGCAACTCAAGATTATTGAAAGAAAATTTATCAAGCAATGACTCGGATACAACAATGTGACTGAGGGCTTGAAGATTGAAGTAGAGCATCAACAAGCATGAAGAATAGGTTTATATTTTATTTTTAAGCTTGTATGATGTTAGAGCATGCATAGAATTTTTATCAAGTTTTTTGGCTCTAGTTTGATCATAACTACTAGTGTTGAAAATGTTTCTAAACTAAAAAGTCAAGCTCTTATGGATAAAAATTGAAAAATATTTTTGAAAATTCTTTGATTTTTTTCAAAATGTTTTTCTATCATTTTTAGTGCTTAACTTTTAATTTTTGACACTAAAATTAAATAAATATTAAAATTAAAATTGTTGTCAAAAGTTTTGTTGGTGTCAGAGCTCACCACAAAGGCACGGTCGACTGCACTATGTATATTGTGGTTGACTGCCTAGCCCAATTTGAATTGGTTCTATAGTAGCTTGGTCGACCGCGCCATGCGTACGGCTGTCAATCGAGTTCTCCAATGGTTAGTTTTCTAGCCATTAGAAACGAGTCTCCAATGGCTAACAAGTATAATTTTTGGTATAAATAGCTCATTTTTGACCTTGGGAATAACTTTTGATACCTTAAACTTACATTGAATCATATTCTAAGTGTCTACAAGCCTTTGATCATTTTCTTGAACCAAACTTGTTCAAAAATTATATTGTGTGCTTATACATCACCTAGTTGCTTCAAAAATTGTATTCTACTCATTCTTAGGGGGTGTTAGTTAGTGCTTTAAATTTTCAATCCTTGTAAAACCAAGAGCTATAAGTCTCTAAAGCCTTATCAAATTTAGGGAAGTGTTGGTTAGCTAATCTCTATAAAATTGATGATTGTAAGAGGTTGTTATGAGTCTCAGGTAGAAGAAGTTATTGGTTGTACAAATGAGTGTTCGTGCCAAACAGTCGATCGAGATAGTGGAAGAGGCCAAGCTAAGCTTTGTTTGGTGACAGTAAATGTAGCATATTGTCGAACCACTATAAATTGCCTTTGCCTTTTTCTTTACATTACTCTTTTACATTCTTACAATTTATATTTATTTTATATATTCTTTTTGTGATTATTAGCTTTATACATTGCATATTTGTGTCTTGCTCTTTTATAGCTTGAAATTGGTTCTTTTATATTTTTGATTGAGGTTTATTGGATTTATTCATTTTTACTTGTGGGTGATTTTGTCTAAATTTTCAAAATTTGAAAAAGTTTTAAAAACATAATTCATCCCCTCTTGGGTAGCCATTCTTAGGCTAACAATAGTGTCTTTATATTCTTTAAAAGTGATATGTTTCAAGCTTTCTCATAGACGTTGCTAAATTGAAAAACAATACCACATAAAGTCATATTTCTCAAATTGACTCAAGAGAGATACGACGCCCTTTTGGATTAACAAGACAAATAACTCAATTATTTTTATTGAATTAAAATATGACTCTAGTTTATAAATATTCTACACTTGTCTCAAAATAATATTATTAAAATAACTACTATGTAATTTTATAGTGCATATATGATATCACTAAAATAATTGCTGTATAATTAAGAAGCATGTTTAAGATATTATGAATGTTGTGTTGAATTTTAATTTCATAACAACAATCTAATCATGTATTTTTCTAAGAAATTGCAGCATCTAGCAAAAAAATGTTAAATGATTATACTAAATAGCACAATTTAAATAACACAATTTTAAAGTAATCCAAAATAAATCACACAATTTAAAGTTGCAATGAGTGGCATAACAATTTTAACCTTTGTTTAACTCTCCAAAAGATGGCTTCAGGCTTTTTTGGCACAACTTTTGCTTATGCTTTTAGTCAGTAGAAGAAAAATAAAAGCTGTAGCTTTTTAGGTAAGTGTTTAGAACTATGTTTTAACAAGAGTTTTAATGGATCAAAATGGTTTTAATTTTTTTTAAAAGTTAAAAAAAATGTTGTATATAAGCTCATAATGTATTATTAATACTCTCGTACAAGTTTTAAAGTATATTTTAGAAGTGCTTTTTTGAGAAGGCATACTTTATAGCTTCAACATAAAGCACTTCTAGATAGCAAAAGCCCTTCTGATGATCATCTAAACGTTTCCAAAAGCAGTTTTTGGATTCGGGAAACCAAAAGCAACTTTTAAGAAGCCTTCTCAAATGGGCCATTCATTTCTTTCACCATCTCTCAAGCCTTCCCCTACCATAACAACTTTCTCTCTCCTCCTTGCCCTCACTTCATGTGGTGATGGTATGTTGTTCATGGTGATGATTGCTATCACAAACTAAGAAGATGAGTGTTCTTGAAGAGAGATAGGGGAAGAAAGAGAGCAAGAGGAAAGGAGAAGGTAATTTTGGTATTATGAGTATTAGATATCTAATTTTATGAGCATTTTTACGCCTGTTAAAAATTATCTTATTAATTTTTAAGGCATGACTTTAATGATTGTTAGTGAGCATTATGCTAAAGGTTCTCATCAATGAGACCCTTTTTTGATCCATTAGATTCAGATCCAATGATGAAAAGCAAACAAGCTCACTAGTAGCTCATTGCAAAAATCTAATCTGAGAAAGCCATGGGTTTCCAACAACCGCACATCACCCATGAAGGCCCCATATCACTGGCAAAGGTCATGATTGGGTGGTATCCTACCTTCCATCACGGCCCTATTACGATGGCAAATGTTTGCGAGTTGTCACGACCTGTTGTTGACGGAGAGGCCGCGACTGAGATCACGATTCCATCACGATGCCTTCACATCCATCCTGATTTTATTGAGATTTTGGTTGCCATTGAATCATCGTTGATCCATAGCCATCAAGCCCCCACCCTCTTCCACCTCCTACTGTTGTCGACTGTTGAGCTTTACAAGTATATGCATCCCAATGAAGTTCGCGAATCATGGTGGTTGAGATGGTGTGGCGAGACTCTTCCCCACCCTACCAATACCTTCGTCGGAAGACTTATCCCTGCCAATGATGACTTCCCACCCCCAATGGAAGGACATTTTTTGCTTGATATTTATAGGGTTTTCCTTTTTTTATTTATTGTTTGAAAATAATAGGGTGAAAATTAAAAAAATGATAATAATAGGGTAAAGTTGTATTTATTTTTGTTTTTATGAGACATATTTTAGACCATTGAATAATCGAACGGTCAAACTATAAAAATCATGGTTCTCATTGACGACAGAGGTTTGAACATAGCATTCCCTTAATTTTCATGATGGTTTTCCAAATGATGTTATTTCCCTCATTCCCCCATTTTGGGCTTTTTTTTTTGGTAATTGGGCTGGACCAACGTGATGATGGAACCCAACAAGTTAACGGCGTCGTTGAAAACAAAGCGCTTTTCGTCTCTCCCACTCCCACTTCGTTCATTTGAAAAATCTGGGGAAAAAAAAAATCTGAGAGAGCCTGAATCAGAGAATTCCATCAATGGAGAACCCAAAAATTCAAGAGGTAATTTTCATCCATCATTTCGTTACACAAAATAGTTGCATTTAGAATCCTCTATATTTGCTTTTTCTCTTTGAATTTTTCTTTCCCGGTGACGATTTGGTGGTGGTGGGCGGCGCAGATAGTGGAGAAGCAGGTTCTGACGGTTGCGAAGGCAGTGGAGGAAAAGATCGACGAGGAGATCGCGGCATTGGATGGGCTCGATTCCGACGACCTTGAGGCCCTGAGAGAGAGGCGCCTCCAGCAGATGAAGAAGATGGCGGAGAAGCGTAGCCGTTGGATCTCCCTCGGCCATGGCGAATACTCCGAGATCCCCTCCGAGAAGGACTTCTTCTCCGTCGTCAAGGCCAGCGACCGCGTCGTTTGCCATTTCTACCGCGATAACTGGCCTTGCAAGGTTTAATTATCACTATTTGTTTCCTTATTGTTTCTTTCATTGATTGTTTGGATCGTAAAAATTGTGCATTGTGACTTAAAAGGACTTGAATTTGTCATTGAAAGCTAGTTCTTTTGTCCCTTATTATGACAATTGAATTTGGTGGTTAGCTTTCGGATTTTTATTTTTTATTTTTATTTGTTCTTAGAGCTTAGTGAGCAGCCATTATGCATTCGAGAGCAACGGGTGAGAGTTTTAATGGGAGACTAAAGTACGAAGAATTTAAGGATAGTAAAGTTGCCCCTTTAAAGGGTACCGGTTTAGAACTCAAATTTGTAAAATTCTTTTATTGGGGCAGCTTTTAAATATGTTTGGAGAGCTAAGTTAACTAGAAAAAGAAAATAAGTCAAACCAGTTAATTATAATGTGTACACAAGCAAGAATGTGTTCACTACATTCTTGATTGTGCTTAGGTTCAGTGATTCGGTCCTATTAAGTGCTACAACTGTCTCGATGTTTAAGCTGTGCGATCAGCATTTGCCTGCCCAAGTCTGTGGAATACTTAATTTTGTGAGTTAGCTTGAATTAGGAGAACAATCACTTTTTACAGTTGATTTGTAGGTGGTGGACAAGCACTTGAGTATATTGGCGAAGCAGCACATAGAGACGCGTTTTGTGAAGATCCATGCTGAGAAAAGCCCGTTCTTAGCTGAGAAGCTAAAGATTGTTGTTCTGCCAACCATTGCCCTTATCAAGAATGCCAAAGTGGACGATTATGTGGTATGCTATATGGATCTCTTTAAATGTCATTATAGAAACTTGAATAACATTTGTGTTTCCTTGTTCATTTCTCTAACATTTCATCTATATGTATCTTAATGTGTATTAGGTGGGATTCGAGATTAACATTTGTGTTTCCTTGATCATTTCTCTAACATTTCATCTATATATCTCTTAATGTGTGCAAGGTGGGATTTGATGAGCTTGGCGGGACAGATGAGTTCAGCACAGAGGATCTGGAGGAGAGATTGGCTAAAGCTCAAGTCATCTTCTTTGAGGGTGAATCATCGATAAATGCATCTAAATCTGGTGCACATTCCCGAAGAAGTGTCCGTCAAAGCACAAATCCAGACTCATCAGATTCTGAGTAAAACTGCATTATGGATCCATAAGCTATACAATATTCTGTTAATGGTGGAAAGTGGAGGGGTTTCATCATTCACTTCACCTCTTCCAAGGCTAGTCTAGTTTGTGTTTGATAGGGGTGCATGACCTTGAACTAGGAACATAGATCTTTTTCATGTCTCTGAATTTTGAGTGTCCTGATATATATATATATTTAATCGACACACCAGTCGATTGGGGAATCGCAATCTGTGCCGAGAATTGTCTTTTTATGGTTTGTTCAGTCTAAAGACTCATTTTTGCAGTGCGTATTGAACGTGTCATTGTTCAGATTATGAACTCATTTTCTATTGCAATTGCAAAACTTGCATTTATTAATTTGCACTAGCAGACTAGCATAGAACTTGTTTTCTTTCATGAAGCATAGGGAAAAAGTAAAATTTCAAGATTAGCTTCTGCATCCTCGTAATTGTGCGTGTATCTAAAGTTTATACGCAAGATGTTGAAAACCAAGACATAAAAACAAACTTAATGAACTCATACTGTTCTTCCGCATCACATAATATATAACCCTAACATATAACGCCTCGGAAACACCTCAGATCGAGAGGTACAATATATAACAAACCAATATACCTAAAAAAGATAGACACCTAAAGAAAACAAAACAAAACATATAACAACTAACATACCTAAAACAAAAGCTTACTTAAATCCCAAGAAAACAACTGCCAAAGCACATATTACATGCTGCTTGTCTTTTTGATTTTGGTTCTCTTATCCATCTCTTCTCACATTTATCGCTTGCAACACTCGTTTCCCGTACATATGGTTCTGAAGATATCTTTCATTGTCCTTGATGTGTTTTACAAACTTATCGAATAGATCTCCCTCCTGAGCAAGAAAATAGCCACGTTGTCAGACCACATACCAGAAAGAAGTCCAAAATTGACCAAGGTGGAAACAAATCATGCATTATGTAATGTAATTATACTAGCAAGAAGACAAACTTACCCTAATAATCTTTATTGCAGATTGAACAACATAATTTCCATAAAGATCTTGAGAAACTTGCAAGGGACTACCACTGTTCAATATCTCAATAATGACTAGATCAACAACTTCTTCAAGTCCAGAATCCTTCACAAGTTTCTCAACCACATTGCTGCCGTGTTTATTCATGGATAAAGTAACAAACTTTCCTTCAAATTTTGCTACAATATTTCTGTTCACTCCCAGTTTCTTCATGTTTATTACATACTGCACAACATAGTTCCTGGAAAAAGATATGATGCGCCATATGAGTTAATGTACCATCTACTTACAATAAGTTCAAAAATATATAATTGCAACGGCTACATCTAGCTTGCATTATATGATCATCGGTAACTCTATTTAAATCAATTTTAAATTCTTGCCTATGGTGGCTAAAATAATACTTTTATTTTACCATAGAATAGATAAATGAACATCCTGAAGGCGAAGTGTTAGAAATTGATCTAAAAAAAATAACAAAAAAGTGTGAGAAAAATATTGTGTAAATTTAATGTACCCATAACAGTGTTCAGAAAGAGTCTCAGCATTTTGTATTATAACAGCGGCAAGAATGTTGAAGATTTCATTGTCAGCTTCATCAAAACATCTTTGTAATATACAACACCCACATTTGTCTTGTGCTATGTCGAGACAATTTTCTGCTATTATACGCAGAAGAAACTGCCACAAAAAAAGACACACTTTGTATGTTAACTGAACAGCTAATAAATTAGTTTTCTACAAATGCTAGACATTAACTTGTAAAACTTTGGAGACCATATGAATGTGATCGTGCCATTGGATAATACTGAGTAGTGTGTTGCAGATATGGAGCCAAATCAAGTAGACAACCTAGCAAAAGGAAGGAAAAGGGAGAAAATCGCGTCCTCGAAGGCAGGGAGCAAGCGCCGCGGCTCTGGCAGAAGAGCGCCGCGGCGCTGGGGCGAAGGCGCCTAGGCGCCAGGTGAAGAGCGCCTAGGCGCCAGGACAAGAGCGCCTAGGCGCTATGTGGAGAGCGCCTAGGCGCCAGGAAGACAACGCCGAGGCGTCGAGTGGTGAGCGCCTAGGCGCCAGGAGAAGAGCGCCTAGGCACCGCAGGGGAGCGCCGCAGCGCTCGGTTCGAGCGCCGCGGCGCTGACGCGCTGTGCTGCGCGATGTGTTTTGAATCAGAGTCGAATTCAAAGGTCCCAAAAACGGGAAACCACTAGGGTTTCCCATTAGTTGCTATTTTCTCCTCCTTTGGTTATAAATAGACAAAAGGTGGCTAGGGTTGTGAGTGTGAAAACTGTGGGTGAAAAGTGTGTGAATTGTGAGAGGCATAATTCTTGAGAGCTTCATCCTTGAGAGAGAAAAATTCTCATTGGGTGTTAGATAGAAGAGAGTTTTGGTAAGCACAGTTTGTGAGTGTGTGAGAAACTGCTCTTGTAATCTGTAATCTCCTTCATCATAGTGGAATCTGCAAGCGGCAGAAACAGGACGTAGTCTCAATTTTGGACGAACCTGTATAAAAATTTGGTGTCTCTTTTTCTTCTTTTCTCCTATTTATTTTCCGCAATTGTTCGTTCTTGCGATCCTTGGAATTAGTAGTCGCCTAATTCCCCAACAACTGGTATCAGAGCGGAGGTTTTGATCAAGAACGATGACTGGAGAAGAAGGTATGGCAGCCGGCATCACCAAATTTGATGGTTCAGATTTTTCCTACTGGAGGATGCAAGTTGAGGACTACCTATATAGCAGAAAACTGCACTTGCCCTTGGGTAATAAGCCCGAAGGCATGACGGATGAGGAGTGGAGTCTCGTTGATAGACAGGTACTCGGTGTGATCCGTTTGACTTTGTCAAAGAACGTTGCCCACAACGTTGCGAAGGAGACCACTACAGCAGGGATGATGAAGGCTCTGTCAGAGATGTATGAGAAGCCCTCAGCCAATAACAAGGTACATCTCATGAAGAAGCTCTTTAATTTAAAGATGTCTGAAGGTGCCTCGGTGGTAGAGCACCTGAACAGTTTCAACACCGTCCTAAACCAATTGGTCTCGGTAGAGATTAAATTCGATGATGAGATCAATGCCCTAATCCTCTTGGCCTCGTTACCAAATAGCTGGGAACCCATGAGGGTGGCCATTACAAATTCGCTTGGGAATGCCAAATTAAAGTTTGTTGATGTCAGAAATTCTATTCTGGCGGAAGAAGTTCGTTGGAAGGACTCAGGAGAAGCCTCTTCATCGAACTCAGCCCTTAATGTTGATAATAGGGGCAGGAAACTTGACAGGCAATCCAACAGGGATAATGACAGGAGAGGCAAGTCGAGGAATGGGAGAAGCAAGTCAAGGAACGGTAGGACCATGGAGTGTTGGAACTGTGGGAAGACGGGCCACTTGAAAAAGAACTGCAGGGCTCCAAGGAAGAATGAAGACAAGACTAATGACGCAGCCAACGCCGCCACTGAAGAGCAACAGGATGCTTTAATCTTGTCTGTCGACAGTTCTTTTGATTCGTGGGTGATGGACTCAGGAGCATCATTCCACACCACAGCACACCGTCATGTCCTGGAGAACTACGTTGCTGGAAATCATGGTAAGGTTTATCTCGCTGATGGAGAACCTTTGGATATAGTTGGCATTGGAGATGTCAGTTTAAAAATGCCTAATGGGTCGGTATGGAAGATTCATAAGGTGAGACATGTTCCTAAATTAATGCGCAACTTGATTTCGGTGGGGCAACTGGATGATGATGGACATAAAGTAACCTTCAATTGTGGAGGTTGGAAAGTCACGAAAGGAGCGATGGTTATTGCTCGGGGACGCAAGGCTGGAACTCTCTACATGAACTCTAGTTGCAGAGATACCCTAGCAGTTGCTGATTCTGCTGCCAATACTGAGCTATGGCATTATAGGCTCGGTCACATGAGTGAGAAGGGTATGAAGGTGCTTCACTGCAAAGGAAAACTACCGGGTTTGAAAACTGTTGATCATAGTTTGTGTGAAGCCTGCATCTTTGGTAAACAGAAGAGAGTGAGTTTCTCAAAGATGGGTAGAGAGCCTAAGTCCAGGAGATTGGAGCTTGTTCACACAGATGTGTGGGGGCCTGCGCCGGTGACTTCCCTTGGTGGCGCAAACTACTATGTGACGTTCATTGATGACTCAAGCAGGAAGGTATGGGTTTACTTTCTGAAAAACAAATCTGATGTGTTCGATGCTTTCAAGAGATGGAAAGCCATGGTGGAGAACGAGACAGATTTGAAGGTGAAGTGCTTGCAGTCTGACAATGGGGGAGAGTACCTAGGTGAAGATTTCAGGCGGTACTGTGCTGAGAATGGGATAAAGATGAGGAAGACCATTCCAGGGAAACCACAACAGAATGGGGTAGCTGAGAGGATGAACAGGACTTTAAACGAGCGTGCTAGGAGCATGAGGTTGCATGCAGGGCTGCCAAAGATGTTTTGGGCTGAGGCAATTAACACAGCCGCTCATCTGATAAACAGAAGTCCATCCACACCGCTGAAGTTCAAGCTACCGGAAGAAGTCTGGAGCCATAAACAGGTGGATCTCTCTTACTTGAGAGTGTTTGGTTGTGTTTCTTATGCACATATTGATTCTACTGCTAGAAGTAAACTGGATGCCAAGTCAAAGAAGTGCTTTCTAGTTGGCTATGGCGGACTTGAGTTTGGTTATCGTCTCTGGGATGACCAAAGCCGGAAGATTATCAGGAGCAAGGATGTGATCTTCAACGAAGGTGTTCTGTACAAGGACAGAGACAGCACGGACTCCAGGGGTTCAGGTTCTGAAGACAAGAAGCCTGAGGTGATTCCATTGAAGGATCTGCCTGAAGTGGAGGTGCAAAATCCAGAGGTTGAAGACCAGGAAAACATAGCTCCAGAAGAAAACCAGAGGACTCCTGCCACACCAGTCAGGAGGTCTAGCAGGACAATCAGACCACCGCAGAGATACTCCCCAACTCTGCATTACATCTTGTTGACCGACAAAGGTAAGCCAGAGAGCTTTGATGAAGCCGTGGAGGCTGGAGATTCGGTCAAGTGGGAGTTAGCCATGAGGGACGAGTTGGATCAGACATGGCAAATGGCAAAGTTACCACAGGGTAAAAAGTCCTTGCACAACAAAAGGGTATACCGGGTAAAAAATAAAAGTGCTGGCAGCAAACGGTATAAGGCAAGGTGGGTGGTAAAAGGATCCAGAGATATGCTCACCAAGATGGATCCGATTGAGAAACTGAAGTTGTGCGCAACTTCAGTTGGACTTCTCCAAGAGGCGTGAGAAGTCGTTGCCGCTGCAGTGGGAGACATGGTGATTGATTAGTCTCCAAGTGGGAGATTGTTGCAGATATGGAGCCAAATCAAGTAGACAACCTAACAAAAGGAAGGAAAAGGGAGAAAATCGCGTCCTCGAAGGCAGGGAGCAAGCGCCGCGGCTCTGGCAGAAGAGCGTCGCGGCGCTGGAGCGAAGGCGCCTAGGCGCCAGGTGAAGAGCGCCTAGGCGCCAGGACAAGAGCGCCTAGGCGCTATGTGGAGAGCGCCTAGGCGCCAGGAAGACACCGCCGAGGCGTCGAGTGGTGAGCGCCTAGGCGCCAGGAGCAGAGCGCCTAGGCGCCGCAGGGGAGCGCCGCAGCGCTCGTTTCGAGCGCCGCGACGCTGACGCACTCTGCTGCGTGATATTTTTTGAGTCAGAATCGGATTCAAAGTCCCTAAAAACGGAAAACCACTAGGGTTTCTCATTAATTGCTATTTTTCTCCTCATTTGGTTATAAATAGACACAAGGTGGCTAGGGTTGAGTGTGTGTGAAAAGTGTGTAAAAGGTGTGTGAATTGTGAGAGGCATAATTCTTGAGAGAGAAAAATTCCCATTGGGTGTTAGATAGAAGAGAGTTTTGGTAAGCACAATTTGTGAGTGTGTGAGAAACTGCTCTTGTAATCTGTAATCTCCTTCATCATAGTGGAATCTGCAAGCGGCAGAAACAGGACGTAGTCTCAATTTTGGACGAACCTGTATAAAAATTTGGTGTCTCTTTTTCTTCTTTTCTCCTATTTATTTTCCGCAATTGTTCGTTCTTGCGATCCTTGGAATTAGTAGTCGCCTAATTCCCCAACATAGTGGTGTATATGTAGGGTTTTCCATATTATCTATAGATCTTGGCACAGACATCTTAATCTAATTGGTTTTATAAGTACCATCAATTTTGCTTTTAAGTCCTCTCCTTAGTATTCTTATTTGTGCATTACTTAGGCAAGATTGATACTTTAAAATCCTCTCGATCTTTTGCACAATATATACTGTAATACACGGCTCAAATCGTAGATTTTAATTACTTATAGAATATAAATTAGCAATTAATATACGAACTTTTAGACCTATGTATATGTTTACCTTCTTGTGGGCAGGAGAGAAATTTTTGAGGCATTGGTAAATCACCGCATTGCCATTGGTGCTCTTAGTCAACACCAAAGCAATACGACTCAGAGCTGATGCCAGTAAATATTGTTGCTCTGGGCTACTTAGACGTCCCACCAATTTCTGCAACACCTTTGTCCTACAAATTAAGGCAAAAAATATTGTTATTAAAACTAATATGGAATCAAAGCATAGTCAAAATAATTGTGATTTTCAAAAAAATAATAACAATAATTGTGGTGTTTAGGAGAAAAGTTGAAATTTTGTGGTTGGAATTGTAGCAATTTTTTTTTATTGTACACCGTGGCATATAAAACGGTGTGATTAGTATCACAATCCCAAGAAATCGAAGAATTTCTTGTTCTTGAAAACTGTACAAAATTCATTCGTTCTTTTTTCTTTGATAGATCTAGAGATCATAAATTGTTGAAGAAAGAACAAGATGCTTCTTTTGCCCTTCCAAGTGATCGGAAAATATATAATGGTATGAATATGAGTGACAAAAAGAAAAAGAAAAAGCAATACCCGTGGTCATCAACACAGATTTGTCTAAGTCGTATGACATCTCTAGTCAAAAGAGGAAGAATCTCTTCTATTTTATTGTCGTTCACAACGTCAATGAGTTTCTGAACGACATGATGCCCAAACTGGTGCACCATCAAAACACACAAACTTCTTGTTGTTTCGGAGAAAATCATGTCGATGTTCTCCGGGTGCCCTTGTCGAAGCTTCTCCTGCAAGAAACGACTCCCGTGCTGGTTCTTGGCTGCCATAACCACATTCCCGCGGACCTCATCCATGGATGTGAAAGGTGAAAGACGTTGATATTGATGACGAGGAGCAATATTATCACGATCCTCAAAAGGAAACAGTAATGGAGAAGATATTTCTCTGTGTTGCAAACCAGACGATCCAAGCCCGTTATCATAAGCCAAAGAATTGTGAGAATTAATCAAATTAGGTTTGTGACTGTAGTATTGATCAATGGGAGATTGGGAATTGGCAAACCGGTGCTGCAAACTATTATCATGAGACGGACTGCACTGGATCGTTAGATCATTATCATCATCGAATAAATTATTCAGAAGATTCAGACTCGGAGGAGGAGAGTAGTAGCGTGCCGAACTTTCGTTATGGATTCCATTATTAGAGGCAAGAAGCCGTGAATACGGTGCCGTCTGCATAGTCGGAGCAGCAACAGGTCTGGTCCTCTGCAGCAGTTCGGAGTCGGAAAATTTTCCTGATCTTAGAGACGGACTTGACGGCGAAGGGCTGGGGAGAGTTTCAAAATTGTCATCGTTATTATTTAAGCTATTCAAAATTTCGATAAGATAATCTCGGAGCATGTCAACCCGATGAAGTTGCTCCCTGATTTGAGCTCTGTCGATTCTGGGAGGCCTTTCCCGTTCGAGATTGTTCTGCAGGTTGTTGTTGGATTGATTGAAGAAGTCCATGGCTTGGCACTGGCTTGGAGGTTTTTACGGCTACGAATGCAGTAGGGCGTTTATGTTAAACAAGTGTGTGTGTGTATATATGTATATATATATATATATATAAAATAAATGTAGGCCTTTTATTTTTTAATATATAGTTATATGTAAATAACAGATTTTTTTTTTTTTTTTAAGAAATCGTAGGTCTTTTATTTTTATTTTATTCTTTCAAAATATGATTGCGTTTTCTTCAAGGGAAATCTGATTACGTTTTTTTTTTTTTTTTTGAAAGGAATATGATTACGTTTAAATTACATAGATTTTTTCTTTGATATATTTTTACAATTTAATTTGGTAATGCTATTATCGTCGATTTATTTGTGTGCGTATGTGTTTCTTTCAAAAAGCGATAGCTAAACCTTAATCTTCGTATTTCAAACTTCTATAAAAGAAAAAAAAATTCAAATTCCATATCTCATACCCAAGACTTTGTTTAAAAACAAAATCGAGTATTAGAGATATATAATCTTTAAGACATAGCCCTCAACCCTTTCCTAAGAAAAAGATCATCTTCTCAACTTTCTATTTTTTCTTCTTTCTTTTTTCTTTTTTTGTTTGTTTGTTTGTCTCACTTGGAACTAATGATCTACAGACATCAGTAAGGTTGCTACCACTAGAATATTTGCTTTAAAAAAAGCTAAAATATTATTTCTAATTTTAATTATGTTCTAAAAAATAACAATTTTATGTGGTTGCAGGCATAGTCTATTAATAAAACCACACCCGACTCCATCTAAAGGTGAAGAGTTTAAATCCCAAACTCTCAAGTTCAAAAAAATAAAAACAATTTACATTTCAAGAAAAATGTTAGATATTCAATGTAGAAATCAAATAATTGCTCTTGTATTTTAGGTTTAATTGAAAAAGAATACTATTTATTTGGACTGTATGAAACGTACACTATAACATATTATCTATCAAATTAATTGGATGAACCAATATTCTATTTTTACCAAAACAATTATAAAAAATTCTTGAAGAGAAGAAAAGGAAAGGAAAAGAAAAAACGAAAAAAGGAAAAAAAAAAAAAAAATACACACAACTTTGTTCGGTCCCCACCCATCTCCCACCTCCCAAGTTTTTTTTTTTTTCTTTCATTTCCTCCTTAAAAACATTTGATCATTGCATGTGTCCAAAAATGGATTATATAAACCGTATCTTTTCTCTACCATGAGCAAGTGGGAACTATTCGAGTGGAGATGGTGATTTTTTCTTAAACAACAGTTTCGGTGGCCAAGGAATGAATATTGAGCTCCAGTGGCAAATGAGAGAGAAGAGGGAGAGATGAAAGAAAGAACCATGCTTAATATCATCTGAATGACGAGATTAACTGAATAAGCCATGTTTAGTTGTTGTTGTTGTGTGTTTTTTTTTTTTTTTTCCCCTCAAGAGCATAGCATGAAATTTGAGAGAAAATCATTAAAAAGAAAAAAGAAGAAAAGAAGAATTCAAGGCAATGGTTGTGATTGTAATCGGATAACAAAATATGAAGAATATAATGCAAGGAAAGCAAGTAAACAAAGGTTCTCCTTCTAAAAGCACCAGTTAGAGGCCTATAATCTGGTACAAAATTCTTTTATATATTCAGGTTGTCCATTAACATGTTTGCAGAGTGCTATATTATCTAGAAAGTTAAAGTCAGCTAATGTGTTCACTTAATTCTTGATTGTCCTTATATTTGGTCATTTGGTACTTGGATGCTTTGGTGCTGCCACAACTGGGACCCTAGTTGTGTAACCTCCTCCTCCTTCTTCTTCTTCTTATTCTTCTTCTTTTCCTGTGTGAACATCATAATATCATTCGCTCTAATCTGTGGAATACTAGCTTCATTATCGAAGTTATCTAGAGTTTAGGAGCAATAACAAACTTTGAATATGCTAGAGACAACATCTCTAATTTCAATTTTTATACCGACTCTTGATTTGTTATTATTTTATTGGTAATACAATTTATTGATGTAGCAATCTTTTAAACACATGCTTAAAAAACATAACAATTCATAAGTTGTTACACAAATTAGGATTAGAATTGAAATCTCTAGCATTTTTTTTTATAAACTTTTACAACTGATTTGTTTATGGTGGACATGCATAATTAGTGTGTTTGACAAATGAGTTCAAACTTGTAAGTTTAAAACGTGGTATGAGTTCAAACTTATGAGTTTAAAATCATTCACCAAACACTCTATTATGTATATTGGCAAAGCAGCACACATTTTGTGAAGATCCATGCTAAAAAAGCTCTTTATTAAATCATCTTCAATAAAATGTCACGTTACTACTGTTAAATTTCAACATTGAGTAGAAAAAGGATCATATTTTAGTACTAAATTTAGCATGTATTATACTTGAAAGTAAATCTAATACCCAATATAAGATATATCAAATTTTACAATTATTTGATTGCTAATTATTGATTTTTTGAATTTTAGTATAATTATTGCAATCTTGTCAATTATATTTAAACATATAATCAAACATATTTTTACACTAAGACACTAAAATACTAATTAACACACAAAAACTTAATTAAAGAGTTTAAATGAAAAATATAAATACAAAATGATGATTTTTAACCTTAAAAAAATGTACCTTTTTACAATCTCATCCCTATCACTAACAAAAACTATAATTATAAAGATGCTAAAGGAAAATGGTAGTGCAATTTACACACCATACACAAACGGAAGGGAAAGAGCTTTCATTTAAGCCATCTATATATACTATATAATAAATGGAAGTTTCGCAAAATGCTATTCAGAAATTTGGTGAAATTATTTTGACCTTTGATTACTTTCTTTTTATTTTTTTATATTTACTTTTAATTTTAATTTTTACTAGCTTTTCTTTGTATTTTTCAATCTAAAATCTTAATTTTTTTCTCACAATCATATCAATTATTATTCTATTAAACATATCCTTCAAAACAACATTTTTTATTCAACATGTAATTTCCTACATTTTTTTATAAAATTTTCAAATTTATATTTTAAATAAATCTAAAATACGAAAATTAAGACTTAATAAACACATTAGATAACTAAAACATATATAACAAACATGAAATTGTTACAAGCGATACTCACACATGTGTAAACATATATAACAAATCATTCTCGGTCTGCTATACGCTAGCTCCACGGATCCACGTACAACCCTAAACATTTATAAACCATGTCTATCAGTTTCTAGCTGATGATATTCTACGTCACTAAGCTATCTCATGGTGTCCTAGTGTTCCATTTGTACTTATAAAACCATTTTATAAAGTTGGGATTTTAATCAGAATTCAAAACAGTAAAAACATATGAAAAATCACAAATCTCCACCATGCCCGGTCGGCCTGCCGGTCACCCTGGTTCAGCCGGTCGAACTATGTAGTTTGGCCTACGGGAAAACCAGGTCTGATCGGCCGAACTTTTCCAAGTTTGGCCTGCCGGACGTATGAATCCGGCCTGTCGAATCCAGCCTGCCGAACCCGTGAATCCAGTCTGCTGAACTGAAAAATTTCAAAAATTTTCAGGCACGGGTCTCGACCTCCCAGCGTCCAAATCCTCATTTTAACATGTTTCTCTCAATTTTCAGGCATGGGAAACATCAATAGATGATAGAAATACATTATAAAACACTTTTTAACTCATTTAAACAAGATTCATACAAAGATTTTGAATAAATCCAAAAATAGAGAAAAATAGAAAAACGTGATTTGAATCCTTTTCTAGCTAAACCAAGCTTAGATTCTAGTAGTTTTAAGTTTCTTTAACTAAGATCAAAGGTTTTCTAAACTCAAATAAACTTAGATTTCAAAATACCAAGAAAATTGAAAAGTTTTGAAATTTGAAAACTAACCTTGAATCGAAGCTTTAAATCGCATTTTTCGTTGCTCAATCACGTTCTCGAGTCTCCAATCCACTAAACCGAAGCTTAGGGCTCGATTTAATTAAAAAATTTTGAGAGGAAATGAAGGAAAGAGAGAGATGCAGAGTGAGAGGGAAAGAGGCGAGCGAGAGAGAGAGAGGGAGTGAGAGAGTTGAGTGAAAGAGAGGAAGAGAGTGATATAAATAGAGAGAAAAGTAGGCGGTTTCATTGTGCAGAAACCGTGTGCCACCCATAGTCTTGTAAAATGAGATATATTTGACATTTGTCAAATTGTTTTGTTTCAAATCTCAAAATAACAAATAAAAATAATTAAGTATAATTAAAAACTATTAAAATAATAAAAACAACATTAATTGAGAAATTTCATAAGATGATCAAATTAAGTTTACAATATCTATTATGGCACACTAATCCACCATTTACATTCTAATATCACTTAATTAATTCTAGGGCGTTACAACAAATGTGGTATTAGATTAGCTAAAATTTAACCATATCCTTTCTTATACATTTCAATCTAATCCTCTAAGTCAAATCTATCTAATATTGTCGTATCTTATGCTTGAAATGGGCCCTAATATTATTAACTACCAGTAACAAAGACCATGATTATAAAGATGCTGAAAAACCATACGTAAACGGAAGGGAAAGAATTTTGATATATACATGTCATATAATAAGAAATGGTAGATTCATTATTGTATCAGGCGGAATAACTTACACCGTAAGTGAAGGGCATTTCGACGTAGCCAAAGATGGGAGTTATGTGAAGGGCATTATTGTGAAGCTAGATTTCATTTTCTTTTGTGGATTTATATGGTTAGTCGTTGTAGTGATCTAACTTTTTTGTTTGTTATAATATATTTTTTTGTTATATCGATCACTGTATTTATATTAGATCTAACGTCGTAATATTGGTATCAATGAAATGACGTTATTATCCTTATAAATAAAGTGGGCTACTTTTTATTAATCAAAAGTGCCCTACTTAATTATCTAGTTAAATCAGTTAAAATTTTAGTAGCTTTGGCAGTGGTATTCAATATATTGACTGATTAACTACCTATTTAGTTCATAAGGAGTCCTTGGTTAAATTAATTTTTTTAAAAAAATAAACGCAGATTAGAAGGGTCTATAATATTTCAATTTTTTTTTTATAACCATAGAATTGTGATTTTAGTTTAAACGTATAAAATTATTCTCAGATAAAAGAATTGTAAGAACTAGAGAGCCAAATTGCTTTTGTTTTATCTTATAAAAACCAGTAATTACGTCCAAAATATCGGTGCCATATAAACCGACAGTGGTAGGCCAGGTTGATCAAACCTAACATTGATACCGATACTTTTTTCATCTAATCCTAACACAGAATTTTCCAAAACTAACAACATTGGTGCACTCCAATGCAAAACTGAAGCCAAAATATTTAATACTTGAGCAGGAAAATTACTCTCCAATAAACATTATTTGTCAAATTAATTTTCCCTCAAATATGGTTACTCAAATCTGGCATTTGATTGCTATTGGTTTGCTATTGGTTGATTGTTTTACTTTTCCTTGAATCATTATAACATTAACATCTTTTAAATTATTTCTTTTTAAATTTTGATGCTTTGTGTCTTAAGTAAACATCACACTGGTACTTTACTGTTTGAAAACTACCAAAACAGGGTATCTTGTAGTTTTCAAAAATGACTTTTGAGTACCTTGATCCAAATTAATTTTGTAAAACCATAATAGAAAATAAAAAATATTAAAAAACTCATAACAGAAAATCAAATATTTAGATTTCTTCTTTTTTTGTATTGTTTGTATTAAATTTTTTTTATAGTTTTATGAAATTAATTTGGGGTTTATTAATAAAAGGATAAGGCAAAAATTTTACATCACAAATCTAGGCCTAGAATACCAAAATGAATTTTTGAGAACTACATAGTACCGTGTTGATATTTTCAAAATAGCAAAATAATGTTGTGATATTTCTCTAAAACATAAGGTATCAAAATAATAAAAACCCTTACATTATTTCGCCAATAAAAATTTATTTTTACAACTTTTAATACTTAATAATTATGACAAAAATAAAAAAAATACAAGATTTGACATAATATTTCATATCGGAAAAAAATAAAAGTAACATGTCAAATATGTTATTTTAAGGTGTCAAATATAATATTCACATTTACATAAACAGTTTAGAAACAACTTGCAAAAACCTTGAACTCTTGCGGGCGCTGTTAGAAGAAGAGTGTTTTTTCCTCCAGGGAGAAAAACAAAAGGTTTTAATTATAAGCGGTGGAGTAAAACAACGCTATACAAGGATGTCAAAGCGAAACAAATTGTTTCAGCCCCTCCTCTTTTTTTTTTTTTTTTCTTTTTTCTTTTGTTTTGTTTGCACCCCATTTGACTTTTAAAGTATTAATTTTTCAACCCAAAATATTTTAAAAAATTTAGTTGTACGTCATTTTACAAGAAAAATTCTGAATTATACCACCACTAAAAATTTAAAATATATTGTTATGTCCTCTCATTTTAAATAAAAAAATTATAATTTGCGCCCTATTCTATAATCGAAACATATAACTATTAAAATATGTTGTTTCCTCGTTTTTGTGTGCAGATTCGAAGGGCCAGAGTCCTGGCGCCGGCCACAAGCTGGCCTCCAGACTCTCAGCCCCATGGAAAGGTTGCTAACCAGCGCAACTTACTTTTCTTTAGTAGCTTTGCATTCGGCACTAGGATTGGAGGGACGCATTTAGGCTTAGGGGTGTGGAGTCGAGCAAGTGGGTAGTGGTTGTTTTGGGCTGTTCGCGTGTGCTGGTGACCCCGAGTCTGGTGCGGCTATGGGCGGCGAAGGTGAGATCTGTTTCAATGGGGGTTGGGAAGGGTTTTTCCTCCAAAAGGTAGTGGAGTGCTCGTTGGGCTTTGTCACCAGGAGAGTTTGGTCTCTACTAGAAGGCAGACCCTTTGGGTGGCTTTCTCCTTATTTAGCAGTGGTAGGCAGTGGTGGAAGGCGTAGTTTCCTCACGCTGGTGTTTTAGCATTTCCTTAGCTCCTCTTCAAACTATAATCTTGGCTATAGCTTTCCTCTCCTAGAGCCGTCGTCAGATTGTTACTGGGGTTTGTGTTGTTGCTTGGTCTGTAACTTTTTTTTTTTTTTTTTGTGTGTGTGCATCAAATGGAGGCATTGATGTTACCGATGCATGTGGTTTTGTTCTCTTTTCCTATTGTAATAATAGAGGTGATTTCCCAACTCACTGATTCTGAGTTGGGCTTTGATGCCTTTAGCGTCTCTTTCTCGTCTGATGGGAGTTATCCACCTCCTATAGCGGCATGTGTAAAAACTTTTTTTGTGTTCGAACATGGTGTCTTTTCTGTTTCCACATGTTGCAACTTGGTACATGTTTTGTCCCTTGAGCGTTTTCAATCAATTTTACTAGTCAGGATCGAGTTGTTAATTGCATTATGCTTTTTTATGTCTGAATTAATATTTGTACTTTTCTAATTTAGAATGCGATCTTTATTTTCAAATATATATATAATTATTCCCCCGTTTAGTTTACATGTTCAAATTATCTTAATTTAAACTTTTTTAATTTAAACAGAAATATTCATATTGTTAAGTTTAAACATTAATCAAAAGTAACATTAAAATGTATAATTAAAGTATTAATTTGAATAGAATATCTTATATGAATTTGTATTTAGATAAATATTGATAACTCTAGTTTGAAGCATAAAAATTATTTAATTAAAAAATAAACATAAAATATATAAAAAATTCATTAATTAAAAAATAATATAAATGACAGTGTTAAATTATAAATACAAATATATGAGAATAAGATCACTATTTAACATTAGTTCAAAATGTTGCAACGAAAGGAGATTTGAATTCTAAGTTGGATAGTTGAGCCCTGTTGATGCTTACCGTTGTCCAGCGTCGGATCAACACCCGCGTGCGGCTAGCGCGCGTCCTGACTTCTTCTTGGGCTTGCCCCTGACTGGTGGTGTGTACCTACAAGAGGGTTGGTTCGGAGAATA
This sequence comes from Artocarpus heterophyllus, assembly GCA_025403435.1. Lineage (NCBI taxonomy): Eukaryota > Viridiplantae > Streptophyta > Magnoliopsida > Rosales > Moraceae > Artocarpus > Artocarpus heterophyllus. The sequence goes on from CM046336.1 coordinate 12,204,689, forward strand.
ACGAGGTTAGTCAATAGACAAGGGCTCTCCGATGCTCAAGGCAGGTATTGCTTGGCAGAGGTCGACAGCTAGTTAGGTGTGAAGAAGTCTACTCTCTAAAACGTCATAAATGCATCCTATTTATAGGCCACCACTTGGATCGGGTTTAGGACGGGTTTTGCCCATCACCCGAGTATCACATCAAGGTGTGTCAGGCAGTAGGTGACAAGTGTCGCGTCCATCACCCAATGGATTGGACTCTATCGGACGGCAGCACATTTGCCTGGTGTTGGCCTACAAGGACGAGTAGTGACGTATCTTTATGAATAACATGGTCCGACCCGAGCTACCGTACACCCCGAGGTGGCAGTCTTCTTGGGGCGCGCCCTTGGATGAATGAAAGGCACCTCGGGAAGAAGTATAAAGCGTCAGGTCAGACAGCGAGCTCCCTGATGTCTGCCGAGCTTGAGTGCCGACCACCAAAGTTAGCGTCCTCGGTGGTGGCGCCGAGCTTACCCTCAACAAGCCTAATTTAAATTATCAATTTAGTTCGAATTGAATGCTTTATCAAACACCAATTCAAACTGTGATGGTCGTTTAAACTGAGACACTGAACTCAACCATTGAAACAAGCCGCCTATGTCTGTATAAAATAAATAAATAAATAAATAAAAAGAAAAAATAAAAAATGGGTAATTTTTTGCATATGCCCCACTGAAATTTTTTTGGCTCCCTCATTGTGTATCATCACGATCTCAGACAACAAAGATAATGATATAAACTCAAACGAAGCAAGAACAACGTGTATTATTTTGGACACAATGAAACAAAGATTGTAAAAATTTAGTGGCTTACACCACTGAAAATCAAATATTATAAAACGAATTAATACATATGCACACAGACGGGGAAGCAATTTGAAAACTCTCAAGCAGCTTGCTTGCCATCAGCTGCATCATCTTCAGCATCGCTCGTGAGGGATAGAAGTTCCATTAGCTTCATTCGATATTCAAGTCCCCTGAGGTAGTGTCCCAGCAGCATGCACCTTAAGAATGGAAAAACAAAGGAAAGAGTCAGAATTCAATCTGCGAAAAATTGCCGGCGTTTGTTTTTCCTGAAACACTTCTTGAAACTGCACAATGTCTGGCTTGCTTTAAATATGGAAGGTGACACTATCTCACCATCTTTCATAAAAATAATATTATTTTGTTCCTAGATAAGAAAGAAACATGGAAGTAATGTGATAATAGTTGGCTGGTGAAATATTTTGATGAGTAATTGTTTTGCAAATTATAAGTTTCAGAAGATCAATCAAGCATTCAAACAGAAGGATAATAACATAAACAAAATAAAAAATAGCTGGTTGAGAAAATAGAGAGAGGATCTAGCCTAACCAGAAGAGTAGTCTTGCAAGATAGTCTCGGGTCAGTGAAATAATGGGCTGAAATTGAAGCGAAGTGTTTTCAACAATTTCAGCACAATCTCCACTCTCCGCACTAACTGTTCCAGTTGTGGTGTTCTCTGACAGCGGAGGTGCCTTGGAATACATTTTCGGAGAAAGGGTTGCAAGAAGACCGTGAACAACAGAGTGGATTGTTTCTTTCAATTCAGGAGATGTGGGCTCTGACAATTCTGCTACCTATACAGAGAGAATTTGCTTCAGTGCCAAAAAGAAAATTGAAAGAGTACGCAAAATAAAACAAACAGAGCCATGCAAAGAAGTGAGAAAATGAACATATTGTAAATTGCAAACAGAGCCAGCATTTTAGAGGGATATAGAAAAAAGCTCTCAGCCAATCTCATAAAGACAGGTAAAAGTTGCTGTAACCTGATAATTTGCACTAAGGAGTCCAACAGTAAACCAAAAGCCACACCTCATCCCTATACATCCATCGACATTAATTAGACTAAACCTTGTCAGCGGAAAAATGTCAATATATGTACAGTTGTAAATAACAGAAGGCGGTGGAGGGTTAACTTAAAAATGTCTGCATTTAATGTTAGAATCTTGAAGGATGATAAACATTTCACAAAATGCATTTGATCAGCAAAAGAGAGAGAAATCTTCCTCTAGTAGATACATGCACTTCAATATAATTTGGAATTAGCAAACTGCTTTCACAAGTTCAAATTTTAAATACTCTGATTAAACCAATCCAATAGGCAAAGTGCGGATTTTTTCAGAAAAAAGATCCAAGTGCAGATTGTTCGCGGATTGAGAGGGGGAAAAAGGAGAATTTAACTAAACCAATACGCATTATGTATTGGATTCATACTGAAGCGTGTATGTGATTTGAACTTGTGGTTTATGTGAAATGATTGGGGTGATTATGAGTCTAGTATATGCTTATGACTACATGAAATTTAGGTTTATTTTTTAGCTTTAAATTTTTTTTTAAAGAAAAATCAGAAAAAAAATAAATCCAAAATTTAAAGGTTTTGAGTCTAAATAGGATGCAGTTCCGTGAAAACCGCACATATGCGGGACTGGATTGGATTAGATGTAGCCAAAAAAAGTGTGGATTGGATCAGATTACACCCTTACATGAAACATGAACTTCTGCGCATCTTTATGGATATGGAACATAACATGAATTAAAGATTTTGTTGGCAGAGCAAGTTTTTTTGCAAGGTTAACTCTACAATTTCAGAAGAAACATAAAAAAAAAAATAGATAATAGTACTATTCCCATTTTGGCTGCATTGTGAAGGAGAAAATGTAAGTGGTAGCTCTGCTTATTATCAAGTCTCATCCTTGAGGTGAGTTTATGGCCCCATTAACAAACTAAAGGCTTGTTATAGAACAAAACAACACCCAGATACCAAGTGCGCTTTATGCTCTCCACAAAGAGAGCAAGCTGTGTTACAGTACAATAATAGTGCAACTAGCATTGGAATACAACAATCACCGCATTGGAAAAGGGCTACAAAAACTTACTTCAGCCGTAGCAGATTGAAGAGGTAAAGACAGCGACTAAAGCTGTATCTTACTAATATTGAAAGAGGTCAAGACAAAAGAAAACTATATAATGGAACGTTTTCTAATACCTTTTCAGGTTGTAGTGATCTCAAATAGTCCAGCAAATCATTCTTTTCTTCTCCAACAAACTGTTGCATCTGAAGAGCAGCACTTCTCCTTTTGACTTCGTGGAGCTCCTTGAGAAATTGAAAAAGGAAAAAAAAAAATCATTAAAATTATGCTTTGTGGAGGGCACAATAAAGCTTGTCTTCAAAATCGTCAACAGATAAAAAGCAAAAGAAAAAAGAAATGAACAAGATTTGCAATTGACTCCAGTGGAAAGTGGAGGGATTCATGTTATCATTAAGTGAGTCTATGAGTCTCATGAAAAACACAAACAGCAATGGATCTTCGGTCAAAAGAGAAGCCGAATTAATCAACCAATTTCTCTTGCTGAAAAAAACATTACTTCCGAAGTGTACCAGGCCTCAACCACATAAATATTAAGAACTAAAAAAATATAATTTAACTGTTAGAATGCATTCGATATACCTTTTGAAAAGATGATAACTGTGACTGCAAATGCCGAACATATTCTTGAGCTTTAGGGGACATATCACCAAGGCCTTGTTTTTCAATGTTCTCAGATGGTTCTACGGAGATTTTTTCAGATTTGGACGAGAGCTCATCTTTTGCAGATAATTTGAGTGCATTAGTGCTATCAAGTGACATTCCATGTACATCAAATTTAGAACTCTTCATCCTTTGTTTTTCAAGATTCTCTTCATAAGCATCAAGATTTTTTTCCAGGCAAAGCCTATACTCAGCATTTCGTAAAGTATACCTGCAATAGTAGAAGAAAATTGCTCACGTGCCTCTTCTATTTCCACAAGTAAAATTAAAGAAAACCCAAAAGTACGACCCGCTATTTCCCAGCATCTAAGCAGACCATTAAATTTGTAAATTTTACAGCAAATATTTAATTTATCCATTTTTAACACGAGAAAAACTAAATCAAAGCTTCAACAGCTCATAAAACGAAGAAAAACGACCAGCATGGACCTGGTGCAGCCTCAGAACTAACCATAAAAAGTTGGCAGAGTCATCAATTTTATCCCACTTCTCTTTCATCATCTCAAAAACTAAACAATCATCAAAGCACAAAACAAGACTCAGAAGATCAACAAACATACCCAGTCATCATAGAAGAAACTAACAACTTGGATAAGGGTTCCCATAGAGCCTCAATAAGAACTTGAAATTGGCCAGAAGGGAGTAAGCCCAGCATGCCAGAGATAGTCCTCTTCATGGCATCCACAGTAGCAGGAGGAACATCTTTCTGAATGACACTCACATCCAATGGTTCGATCTCGTGTATCAAATTCGACAGATTTAATTTCTGAATAATAGGAGAATAAACCACAAAATCATTGTCAACAACTAAATAAATAATTATCATTTACAAGCTAGCTAAACAAAATTTTCAATTTTCAGAGACTTTGATTAACTAATTCCAGTTTCCAAACCTAATTCAAGCAAAAGCAATATCGAATCGAATCGAAACCAAGAGAAATTATGAGAAGAAAGCGATCGAGAGAAGTGAAATCGAGAGGAAATTGCTGACCTTGGAGGATCCAATACGAGAAGAGCGGGTGTTGGAGCTGAGATCATCGAAAGAAGGAGCGGAGGAAGCTCGAACCAGGGCTGGGAACTTTCTAGAAGGTGGTGGTGGGGTGGTGAAGCGCAGAGGGAAGAAGCAAAAGGACGAGCGAGAGCGTGGGAGAGAGGGACGAAGACGAGGAAGAGGAAGAGAAGAGGAAGACGAGGAGACGAAGGAGGGAAGGGTTGCCATGGCAAACAACCACCACCACCACCAACCTTTTCACCCTCTTTCTCTCTCTATATCTCGCGCTTTCCGTCGCGTCTGTGTCTCTCTCCCCTATATTTAACCGTGACCACGCAAACAAACCAGTACTGTTGAAAAAGACAGAAACAAATGGACGAAACGACGTCGTAGGGAGAAACTTTTAAGGTTGTGTTTGGATTGACTGTGATAAGCTCAAAACAGGCTAGTGGTAAACCGTCGACTTTCCTTGCAAAGCAGACCTTTTTTTTTTTTTTTTTAATGTTGAACAAAACAAAAAAGTGACTGACTTCTTGGATTTTGTTTATGTAGAAATTAGATAATGTGACTTTTTTTAAGAAGTAAATTAAATTATGTATTTATTTTATAAATATTATTTATATGTTTTTTTTGAATTATATATATTAAGAATCTAAAAATACCTTTTAAGTAGACTTTATTTTGTATTTATTTTTTTAACAAATTTTTTTATTTTTCACATAATTGAGTCATTGAAAAAAATTGATACTAAAAAAATATAAATATACTTAATTAATTACAATGAAACTTAAACAAAAAAATTTATTGTTTGTATTATCGATCCATAATGTGGGTACAACCTGAATAGGAAACATCATTATCACTTGAAGTCTTGAAAAATGAAATCAATGTCATTAAGTATCATTATCATTAGTGTTATTAACTTAATGATATAATAATTAGATAACTTATAAAATACATAAAAAGACTTAATAAATACTATATAATTAATTTTACTTACATATCACAAAAAAACAAGAAATATCATTTACTTGAAGTCTTAAAAAACAAACGTCATTGTGTGTTATTATTATTACGTATTATTAACTAAATAATATATTAATTATATAACCAGTAAAACATATAAAAAGACTTAATAAATCTATATAATTAATTTGATTACAATACCTTAATTTCAATTTGTCAATAAATCTAACTTGTCGTTAAAAAAATTTCATCTTTTTAGGAAATTTTAAAATTGTTATTTTTAGATACCAATTTAAATTTAGGCAACAAACACCCTAATTTTAGAGATTTTTTTTAAATATAATAATATCATAATCAGTTTGAAATCTTAAATACATGCGTTATCGTTATTCTAAAAGAATAAATTAAAACTAACAATATTATTATTAAGGTCATTAATGTCTTTATACATATGCACTAGGACATATAAAGAATATTCATAAACTGCAAACATATTTTAATTTTAAAAATAAAAAAAAAAAAACCACATGTTTTATTAACTTTTACCAACGAAAGTTGTGAAATATGATCATGCTTTTTGCAGTTTCTAGTTTCTGCCGGTTTTACCGAGAAATTCAGAAAATCTATAACGTTACAGTCTAGCATCGTTTATTCAAAAAAAAAAAAAACTAACAAACAAACATGTTCTAGTCCTCATGAAATAAAAACCGAGATGTTCATGTCTATATTACAGAGAGAGAGGGGCCGGGTGGTGTGTTTTTGTACACATTATAAACATGAATAGCATATTTAAAAACATGGTTAAATAATAGGCCAATTAAGGATCAATTTGACTTTGTATTCTCTACGTCTTCCAACCATCCTTTTTCTCTACCTCTCTCTCCTCCCTCCTCTCTCTCTTCCCGACAATGACGGTGCGGCTTTAGCGTGAGGCGACGACAATGACTTTAGTGCGAGGCAGCGACGATGTGGGCTTTGTCGGTCACTAAGCGGCAACGGAGAGAGGGTCTATACCATCAAAGTTTAGGAACTCTCAGTTGCCATTAGCGAGCTTGGATCCCGTCATTCTCTGCCCGAAACTTGTGGCATTCCCAAGAGAAACCCTAGATCCGCTAGCGGTGGGACTCTCTCCTTGATCTTTAGTCGCGACTTCCATGGCAGTCGACGATGGAGCCCTAACTCTCTGGGGCCGGTTTTGTCCTAACTCTGTTGCTACGTCCCCCAAAGTCTTGATCGTCACTTGGCCAAAGCCGCCATGCCATTGTCAGAGCGAAATAGGGAGCAACGAGTAAGACTATCATACACAGAGAAGGAAAGAGAGAGAGAGACTGTAAGATTGAGATTCAAAATTAGGATTTGTCATAATTTTAATTGTTCATATTTAAGCAGTGTGTTTTCAAAATTCATAAAGTTAATAACTATGTATTTATATCTTTTTGGCCTATTTATTAACTTTTTGTTTAAACTTGGCCTCTTAATTTTTTTTTTATATATAAATTGGCCTATTTCTGTTATTCTCCAAAAAAAGAAGCAAGATGCTTGTTTTGTTGCAAAAAAAGTTCTTCTTTAGAGCTTGTTTGCATGACTTAAAAAATGTTTTTGCTTATTTACTTTAGAAGCTGCTTTTGAACATGCTTAGATGGATCCATTAAATGTGCCTTTAGCTTTTATAAGTACTTTTGGTTCTAATTAAAAAAGGGCTTATGAAATGCTTTCTTGTTAACCTTTTTGACCTTCTATTTAAGCATAGCAAATTAAGAATTCTATTTACATCTTTGGATTACATTAATTTTTATGAAAATTATAGGAAATGTTAGATTTAGAAAACTGTAAGTAATAAATGTTAGCTATTTTTTAAGATATTAACAAATATTATAAACCAATCTAGTTGCTTAATTAAATAATAGATAAATTTTACTTTTGTCCCTCAAACTTTGGTTACTTTGTTATCTTGTCCTCTAAACTTTAAAAACTAGTATGTACACCCCTCGAACTTTAAAACATTAGCAAAATGCCCTTTGAACTTTAAAATATTAGCAAAAAAAGTCCCCTTTTTGTTGCATTCCATTCATTAAGTTTTATTTTTGCCCTTTGAATTTTGGTAACCCATTGGACTTCAAAAACAGGTATGTTTGCTCTCTAAACTTTTTTTTTTCTTTTCTGGTCAACAATTCTTTACATAAGTTAAAACTCAAATTGTACACCTAAGAGTCATGAATTGAGCCAAGACGAAAAGGTATTCCTTCATCGAAATGAGGGTGAGCTTATAGAACATGCAATGACAAACAATATGGTTAGCGCAAAGTGGAATAAGATTTGTTAAGTAGTCATAGTGAAAGCCAACGAAAAATGAGGAGGAGGAAGAAGAGAGTGAAAACAAGCTAGGTGTCGACAAAAATCTTTCACTTTATTCTAATTCCATTATGCCTCTCCCTCAGAAAGCACAATTTTCTCTTCTTCAATCCACTCAAATCCATGAATCTTGCTCAATCTCAAGCTCAACCTCCTCAATGGTTGTGGATTTAAAGCTTAGGCTTCAAGTCCAAGCCCTAACTTGCCTATCTTCCTCCCCCTTCCTCATTCCTTATTGTCTTCCTCCTTGGCAACTCAACAAATCCTATTGAGTTTTGGCTTAGTCCATGATTCGCAGGTGGGCAATTTGAGTTTTGAGTTGTGTGAGTAGAATTGTTAACTATAAAATAAAGGAAAAAAATTTGAGGATGAACATTTTAGTTTTTGAAGTTCAGGGGGTAAGATGATATTGTTACCAAAGTTTGAGGGCAAAAATAAAATCTTAAAGATGGAATGTAATAAACCTGACATTTTTGCTAATATTTTAAACTTCTAGGAGTATGCATGCCAATTTTCAAAATTCAGGGGGCAAGGTGACAAAGTAACCAAAGTTCAAGGGCAAAAATAAAATTTATCCTTAAATAATTGTTTAGATTGTAACACCCTCCATATGACCTTTCTCTTCTCTCTCCATGTTTCTCTTTCTCCTCTCTCGACAACGAATCTGGTGGTCACAGTAAATTTGGTTCATGGTCGTAGGTCTTGACCTTTAACGAGGCACAATCTAGCATGGATCTCAACTACGATAACTCATGTTGTAAAAAATCCATAAGTATACAGAATTGTAGATAAGTAATAAAGTAATGAGTATAAAGTATTGTTCCAACAAAGATTGCATTTATCTAATTAAGTACCGAAATTGGTTAACTTTAAAATTATTTGAACAGTTGAAAATAGAATAATAATAATAAAATATAAATATAAATGATAACACGAATAAATAAATGACTAAGACATCTGCTTTTACTAAATTAATTTAATTCATTATTCTTACTAACATCACCTATTGCAATACTTGAAGGATAAGTAATCTTAACCTATTTAACGTTCTCTCACGAGTTATGCAAAAATTATCCCAATATATTGATCCATTTTATCCCTATGTAACTTTAAATATATTATAAGTCATTAAGATCTATGATTCTCTAGAAGGCCACACAAATCAGGTTGTTATATTCCTATGTCCCATGAAACCTATGATGTCTATTACAAGAAGTTATTCTACATCACCTCTCAGCCTCATTATCGGTCTCCTAAACATTTATTTGGTGATCAAATAATTAAAAGCATTTAGAACAGTAATAAACATGTAAAATAAAGCAATAAACTCTTAGAGACAAATTTTTGAAAGTAAAAATAAATGAAATTAAATTAAAATTGAGTGGGTAATTTCATAGCCTTAAAGAAACACAAATAAGGGCTCAACATCTCAAGTAACAAAAATACGAATATAAGAAAATTGGAAAGAAAAACTCATGTACAAGTATCACAATTCTCCAAACTTGACTCTCTAATCTTCAATCTTCTTATCTGGATCTCAAGAAATTTTCTCCCTTGAAAATTCATAAACCTAAAAAAATAAAAATAAAAATGAAAACCTAATAAAAATTGCATGTATATTTCTCCTCCGCTCTCAGTTTTAGGGGGATTAAGCCTCTTTAAGATACTCTAATAAGGTCCTATTTATAGGCTTTGAGCAATTAGGGTAATTATTTTAAAATTTAGAATTTAAGAATTTCTAAGATCAATACCAGGCGCATCAGCACTAGATATTAGTGCCTAGGCGCCGAACTCTCTACCATCTTTCCTTTTTTGGCACTAACAATGGTTCTCTCCTTACTAAAGCCGGTTGGCCTTTTTAATTGAATCATCTTCAATTCATGCCACACAATGGGGGAAAAGGCTGGGCAAGTCATAGTCTTAGTGAAAAGGCCACGTAGCAAATTCCATTCATGAAAGAAACCTGGGGCCCTTTCAAGGGCGATGTGGGATGCTACAACTAGGAGTAAGAAAGGGCGCATGGGAACAGTTATGGAGCGCGAAGCAACAGATTGGCTGCTGAAGCCTGCCAATGTTGGGGCTCACCGTTTTGGACCCTAATAGATGCGCCCTCCTCACGCTTGGAATGCACGTACGTGGCTGATGAGTCTTAGAGGTTGACCCAACAGCTGGGAGATGTGTGTTGATTTAGTCTTAGCTTCTAACGAGTGGGCAATGTTTTTGGGCCGAATTTAATTCTGATTTTTCAATCTTTTTAATGCCATAGTTGACCCAATTAATCTCAAATTGCCATTTTGTTCATTTTGCCTAGATAAATAATATAAAAAAGGAAACTAAAATAAAAAATAAAATTCAATTAAGCTAAAATAAAACCAATTAAAAGAACCAAAAACTCATAAAATATTAAGTTAAAAATGTCAAATTTACCAACTTGCGACGAAGCCCACGTATGGAGCTCACCCATGCTGCGATGGGCGACGGTTTATGATAGTGGAGAGAGGAAAAAGATAGGTCATTAGACTACGCCTATAACCACATTTGAGGAACTACTAATCATTCAGTCTGGTTTGAATTTATTTAGAAAATTAATTAGGTTAACTTGTTGGTTTTTAGTTCTTTTTCAAAAAATAAAATAAAAAAACCAACCCTAAAAAAAAACATAGAAGAAGTTTGTTGAATTATGAATAGGCCGTTTTGGCAATATGGTTCATACTACAAATTATAATTCAAACTAAGTTAACTTAGCAAAATTTGTGAGTAAAACTAAGTTAACTTAGCAAAATTTGTGAGTAAAAATATGATAGCAAACTTAGTTTGAACTAAAAATTGTGGTTCAACCTGGATTTGCCAAATGACATAGAAAAAGGTTCCAAATAGTTCATATGGATGGTTTTAATTTGGTGTTTTTTTTTTTCGTTTTTGTTTAGTGAAACACAACATGATTTTGGTAATACAACAATATGTCGTTTTATGTTAAAGTTTTTTAAGATAAAACATATTCCTTGTTTCTAGACCTGTTTACCAAACCTTATAATTCCAATTCAAATTAAATCTCATTTCAAAAAGGAGAAAACAAAACTAATCTGAGTTTAAAACAACCATTATCGCTTTCCTTAACAAGCCCTTGAGCCTCTTTTCCTCCACCTTCCTCATAGAAACCGCCAGGTTGACCTAATAAGCTTAATTCTATGGTGGAAAACGCATTAATAATTATCGGGCTATATGAGACTGTAGGAAAGTAGTTGTATAAACACAACAGAATTTTAAAATTTTTATTTACAGGATCCTAACTCATGTTGCTATGAACAATAAATTATTAAATGATTTATACATACCTCTCAAAAACAGAAACCAAATGCCCAAAGCAGAATCTTGTAAATCTTCACCAATGGATCTTCAACACTATTCTTCTATAGTGTATTGTCATGAGTGTGGACACAATGTTGCAAGAATTCACTTCAGGTCTCTCCTTCCAACCATTAAAATACTCTAGAAAATTAATTGCTAAAGGTATGCAATTAATTCTCTCTCTAACTTGCACTTAGACAGTCTAAAGAAAATACAGAGAACCAAGTTCTCTATTCATAGACTGTCGTAGGAGGTGTCCTTTTCATACTAGAAAACTTGGAAAATTTTGTGTCCCAAGTTAGTTGTTATGCACGCCTAGTTCAGGCCCAATCAACCTAAACTAAAATACCTCATGGATTACCCATAATATTCTTTCACTCAATTCGTAATTAAAGTTAGTGAGCTAGTATTAGGACCTAAAGGATATATATTTTTAATCTTCTTTAGTTATATTCATAAATTATTTATTAATTAATTATCAACTTAATGACATTCCACTATAGACTTGAAAATTGTACCCTTGGTAGCGTACCATTTAACGAGATTTCGAATGGTCATATCTATGATATCTCATATTATATGTATCCCTTATAGATTACCTATAGTTGACTTAAGGACTAAGCCCTATTTTACCTTTTTAACTATTTTATTACAAAGTTTTATTATTTCTCTTATTTTGAAAAATAGAAATCATCTAGTTACCATGTGTATCTAGATGACCAAGGCCTTGTTCTTTTTCCAACTGTCTGAATAATGCCTTTGTAAAGATAACGTTAACTCTTGTCAAGGAATTATTTGATTATGTAAGTTATGCTCTTACCCAGTATAGATCATGTCTCCACCAAACCAACAAATAGAATGTTCGATCGTTGGAGTTCCTATCTTATATCAATATACATAAGCTATAAGCATAGAGTCATGAACTCATTTCAGGATATTTAAGATAACACATAAATGATAATCAAAATGAATTGACTTATGTAAATGGAATAATTAATAAATCAATTAACACTTTACGGTCTAGTCAAATGTGTAGTCTCCACTTAGATTAATATATCAATGTCTATCATAGAGCCTTACTTCCTCCCGACGATTAAGATAAACAATCCTCAAATTAGGCGTAGATCCCTATTAGAACTTTATCAAGAATAAAGCTACCATCTTTATTCCACAACGTGCATACTATCCTTTTAGATTATTAATCTTGCAATTATATCTTTCTGCATATATACTTGATGCAAGATTTAGTAAAATAATCACAAACATTTTGTTTGCGTGTAATTCAATCAATGATATGAAAGCAAATAGGACAATCTCTTATTGAACATGTAATGTAGTATTATTATTTATTGATAACAAAATGTCTATTAAATACATATATTTAATAATTAGGGCATTAATCCTAACAAAGACCTTATTAAGCATTGCAAAAGAAAGGTCATGTTGATAGAGCTAGGTAGAGAGGCGACGATACTAGTTATCAAGTAAGAGAGATGCATGACCCATAATTTGGCCCCTTAAAAACCCATTACTTAATAAGGGATTTGTTACATGTGATATGTCAATGACTCACTACTAGGAATTGTAGGTGCCGTAGAGCTTTTCATATAAGTACAAAAACATATCACCCACTTCCTACAATCCGGCCTGAACCTTTGGGTAGGCTCTATAAGATCAACAATAATAGTTGCATAAAGCATGGTAGAATTCCCCTGCATGGTCATTCTATTTGTTTGTATTGCATTTGACTGTTTTGTTTTAAAAACTAAAAAAATTTAAAAATTTTAGGCTCTGTTTGTTATTGTTTTGAGAATTTTTGGAAATATTTTTACACGTTTTTTATGCAAAATTTTCAAAAATACTCTTAGCACAATTCTTTAAAAATTCTTATTTTCCAAAACAAAACTGATTTCACTCATTTTGAAAACACTACTAAACTGTTAAAATATAAAAAATTTGAAAATTTCAAAAAAAATATTTTGTAATATATGTAAATATTTTTGTTTTTTTGTGATTTGCCTCCTATCCAATGACAAAATCAAAGGTTATATCATTTTTATGACTTGTAGTAAAATTTTAATATTGTTTAAGTTTATGATAAGTTTCTTGTGTTTGCCTTATATTTAGGTTGTGATTTTTTCAAAATTTGAGCATTTAATCTTGAACTATGATTGGTTATGCTAATTTAGAGATTGTTTTTGTTAATATAATTTAGTTTATTTTAAAAAAATCTTATAACTTATTTAAATCCCTCATGAGGCAAAATCCTAGATGACACTAAGTTATAAATGTAATTTAGGCTATCTTTGAATCGTTTGAGCCTTTCAAGCTTACGTGTTTATACCCTATATCCTTAGTCATTCTGTTGAGCTTTATATTTCTATTTTTCTTTGTCACTCTCAACTTTTAACCTAGTTTTTTCACTCATAAGACTTTTGATCTTTCAAATGTAATTTATGTCAATGTTATGGAAGGTTGGGTTGGGTTAAGAATGTCTGTTAAGTTTGTAATTTCAGTTACTCTGTTATAATTTTCAATTACTTTGTACTTTTGTAAAAAAAGAAAAATATACAAAAATAATAATAAATAAAAAATATTTTAAAAGAAAAAAGTTATAAAAGGAAAAAATGTTGAAGAAAAAGCGTATGACAATGAAAATTTCATTTTAAGTTTGGGATTGTAACTTGAAAATTAGATTATGCATTTTTAAAGGTTTATGAATTTTGTAAGTATTTTATAGGTGAACTTAGCCTCAAATCTATCCTTCATTTAACCTTTTACCCTAGCCTTACATTACAAGTCGAATAAAGTCTTAATGATCTCTAATTAAGTTTTATACTACATTAGTAAAGAGAGGGATGAAAAAAAAAACTTAAAAGAATTCATTAAAATAAATTAGTTTATATTAATGTAAATTTATCTGGTTAGTATGCATTAACCAGCTGTTTAGCTGAGTGGTGGGAAACCACGGTTCTCACCACAAATTCAGTTATGAATGGTATAAAGTTCTCATATGCTACAGTAACCATAAAAAAATTGATACAATGTAAAGCTCTCATATGCTACAGTAAAAGTGATTCTAATCAACGGTTCCCACCACCCTTTTAAACACCCTCTAAATAATGATAGAAAATCATACGCACACAAGAAAATCTATCTTAAATATTAGACAAACTCTTGAAATGAACCATAACCTTAATTAATATTCGTATTTTTACTTTGAGGCATGAATCTAAGACAACCCTTAAGGAAAATCATTGAGGAATCACTAGCCTTTGAAAAACCAAACTCTTAGTCGGTTTTTAAGTTTTATCACTAAATTGCTTAGAACTAGCAATAAGCTGGTTGGAAGTGCGATGAGTTTTAGAAAATACATATTTCTTAATGCTAAAATCAATCATTTTGTATTAATATTTCTCGTTAAAATCTTTAATTAAAGCAACTAAGTATCAAATGGTATTTTAGCATCTTAGTGTGAAAAATATATTTAAAATTAATTTTTTAATTTTTTTTATGTTTAATAATATTTTCAGTAATTTTTAGAATCAATTTTGTATATAAAAATATTAGTTTTGTTTGAAATTAATCCAAATCGTAAAAATAATTAGTGGTAATTTTATTTTGAGTCTTAATGAGTTTTATAGCGTGTTTTAAGTTTGTAAATATATCTAATAATATTTTTAGTAATTTCTAAAAATAGTTCTTAAGTCTTAAAATTATATATGTGTCAAACCAAATGAGCTTAGAATTTTAGAAGTTTATAATTATTTTTATGTTTTAATGTAAAATAAATATTTTTCAAATTATTGTAAATATTACATTTGCAAATAATTAATTTAATTTCAATTTTTTGTCCATAAATTTGAAATCTGGTTAAAAAACAGAGCAAAATAGTAACAAAATAGGCAAAATTAGACAAAAAAGCCTAAAAAAAACTTAAATTTTTGAAATTTGAAATAAGAGGACATGTGCCATTTGAATCGTCCAAGCTAACTGCCAAATGAGTCTCGACCGTTGGATGAGGACACATGTCGGCCAAAGTCAACACCGCCAGACAACGTAGGGCCTACGCACTTGGGGAATCTTTGGAGCTGTCTGATTTGCCGAGGTCGTTTCCATGTGAAGTCATTCTGCCAGCCTTTGGATCAGCATATTGGACTTGATCCAATGGTCAATATTTGTGGGCCCAAGGACTCACGTGGTCCCATCTTTTCTCATGTTCTGTAGCTATTCGATGGCAAAATTGCCACTGAGATTATTCTGCTTCCATGCCTCCAGCCATCATGCTATGGCAGATCACAAACCTAGATTCATATTCTAGAAAAAAAGGCTGTCAGCATGAAAAAAAAAATCATAAAAAACAAGCTTCAAGTGACCAAATTGAGCCATGAAAGTCAAGAAATAAAGTGCAAAAATTTATTAAAAAATCTCAACAGTGAATTTTCTTATTCTATAAATGTTAGAAAAATAGTACGCAATAGAATTTTAAAATTTTTTATATCAGAGTATTTTTCAAAATACAAGTTTGACATGCTAACATAAGGATTATGAGACTATTAAGTAGATCTTGGATAATTTGGAAGACATGTTTGGAGGCTAGGCCCTAACAAAATGGCAAGGGGTGCTTCGAAAACTCTTAAGCTATAAGCAGAGACTGGGGACATTTATAAAGGAGCACATGATGTTAGTCATGGGTTACCTCGTTGAGGCACAAACCAATGGAGCCAACATCGATGATGAAACTCAGATGACTATCATTTAGAGCTACTTTCAATTTGAGTAATAGGCAGGATATTACCTTAATAGAGTTTATGAAACAGTTACAGGAGTTCAAACTGCTGATTAGGGAATCTTCTACTAGTGGCGAGGCTAATTTGGCTGTTGCTTTTGGTTCTAATCCCAATCTTAGGAATGGAAAGAAGCAACGGGCCAAGAACGGGAAGTCTTCTGTTCCTGCTAACAACAAGAGCAAGAAGAAGAAGAAGAAGAACTCAAAGAAACTTAAGTGCTTCTTCTGCGGGAAGGTCGGGTACATTAAGAAGAATTGCAAGGACTTGCTTTCCCGAGGAGGTATGTGTGATCTTCTATATTTAGAAACTTGTTTAGTTGAGGAATCCAGTGACATTTGGGTCATAGATTCCAGTGCAACTAATCATGTTTGTGTTTCTCTATAGGGGTTCAAAGAAACGAGAACTCTGCTCCGTAAAGACTCACGCTTTGGATAGGCAATGGATCCTTGGTCTTAGCTAAAGCTGTGAGAGACATTCATCTGTATTTTGATAATTATAGGAATTTAATTTTGCGACATTGTTTTTATGTTCCTAAATTTAAAAGAATTTAATTTCTATAGCTTGTTTATTTAAAGACTCCCATTTGGTTTCTTTGAATAATAAAGTGGTGATCTGTAAAAACAAATCTTTTATCTATTCTGAATGGATGCAAAATAATATATATTTTATCAAGTTAAGAATCGTGTCTTTCACATAATCTGTCCATCATATTCCCAATTCTTAAAGGTTTAGAATGACAGTCTTAGACTTTTATTTGCTTAACGTATATTTAACAAATATGAATATAAAGATGACAAAATTTAGTATATAAATAATAAATAAATTTTTTATTAATAAAAATGTCTCAAAAAATATATTACATTTTTACTCCTTAAGGCATGCACATCTTACAATAAATATCGGGCTTCACAAGCCCGGTTCCTCACCTTCTAGAAGTAAAAAATTACTATTTTCAAATATAGTTTAGGTTTTTAGTTTTTAGATCTTATATTCAGTTTTTAGTATAAGTTTTTGTAAAATATTTCTCAAATTATGCTGTAAAATTATGCTTAATAATATTTCTAGTAATTTATTTTAAATATGACTTTTTAATTTTCTTTTTAGCTAAGGTGAAAGGGGGAAAACCCTGACAAAATCACTTTAAATATTTCTATTTTTTTTTAGTTTTCTAAACAGCAATAATGTTAAAATATTTTCTAAAAATCTTAGAATTTTAGAATTTTCTTAGTTAGGTCTCTACCAAATTCTGGTTTTAATTTTTCGAAGGCATAGATTGGCACAGATAATGCTTAAAAAGACCTTTATTAGTCGTAGATAGAAAATAGCTTAGTAAATGCTTAACTTATTATTTTGGTAGTTATTTTGGTTAAATAATGCAGAAATACTTTTCATTTATTAAGTTAAGTTTTTGCTGCATTATAGACATAAAAAGCACAGTAAGTGCTTGGTAATACTTGATTTATTGTCGACATAAGATACCTAATTAATACATAATTAGAAAAACTATAATTTGTATAAGTTAATTGCTAGAATGGAACCTTTGAACCTTAACTCTATTATAATTACTGTATTCCCCTTTAATTTGTTGTTATTAGTGTTGATGTTGTTAAAGTTATTTTTAATTAATTGTACTTATTATAAAAATTTCATTTGAATTTAAACTGCATTTCTTGTTATTAAAGTTCCATAATTACAAAATTCTGAAAATAAAAATTGCTATAAAAATGAGTAAAATGTTGTGAATATATTTTGTAAATAATAAATATTAATCCTCATACTTTTCAGCTTAAAAATAAATAATTAATTAATATAACAAATATATTGGACCTTATCAATATTCATTCCTTATGGGTTCGACCTTGAATTCATTGAGTTTTATCACTTGAACAACCTTATACTTGGGATTTATCGAATTGTATTTTTTAAGACCGAACAATCTTCCTCAACTTAAGTGTTGTAGTTGTGAAAAGTTGCTAGACATACAAAAATCACAATTTTCATGTGCAAAGCTAAATATATGATTTATACAACTAAAAGAAATTGCGTACCCAAAGAAAAAATTCAATTAGTTCTTTCTAGAGATTACAAGAGAAGCCAAACACATTAAAAACAGTACATGTGTTTCTTCTAAATGCACATCTTTTTCACTCAAAAACACATGACAAAAAGAAGTCTTTGAAAATTTTTAAATCATCTTGCCATGTGTATATTATTCTTATAAGTTTTGTATTAATGTATAATTACCGTCCACTTTTCTTAGGAATATAATCATATACCAAATTAGTCTAGACAAACGAGAGACAAATACTCATAATTCAAAAGCTTTTTGTTGATCATCCCATCACCATTCCACATGATACCAGCACCTATAAATATATGCCTAGCTGTATATATGGTTGTGTAAAGAAGGGAAAAATAAAGTAAAGCCTTATCAATTGAACTCAATTAGTACAGTTATAGAATTTTCTTAGTTAGGATTCTGCCATAATTTTGTTTTGATTTTTGAAAATATGAACTGACAAAGATAATGCTTGAAAAAATCTTGATTAGCTATGGACAAAGAATAGCTCGACAGATGCTGAACTTATTATTTTGGTTGTTATTTTAGTTAAATAATGCCAAAATGCTTCTCATTGATTAAGTTGAGTTTTTACTACATTATAAAGATTTAGTAAATGCTTAATAATGCTTGATTTATTGTCCATATACAATGACATAACGCATTCTTAAACTAATTAATAAATAATTAAAAAAACTATAACTTGTATAAGTTAATTGCCTGAATAGAGCCTTTAAACCTTAGCTCTATTATAATTATTGTTTTTCCCTTTTAATCTGTTGTTATTAGTGTTGTTGTTGTTAAAGTTATTTTAAATTAATTGCATTTATTATTGAAATTCCATTTTAATTTAAGCTGCATTTCTTGTTATTGAAGTTCCATAATAACGAAATTCAAAAAATAAAAAACGCTCTAAAAATATGTAAAATATTTTAAATACATTTTGTAAACAATAAATATTAATCCTCATATTTTTTAACTTAAAAATAAATAAAATAATTAATATAACAAATATATTAGACCTTAGCAATATTCATTCCCTGTAAGTTCGACCTCGGATTCATCGAGTTTTATTACTTGAATAAACTTATACTTGGGATTATATCGGATTGTATTTTTAAGACCGAACAATCTCCCTTGACTTAAGTGTTGTAGTTGTGAAAAGTTGCTAGACATGCAAAAATCACAATTTTCATGTTCAAAGCTAATAAATTTATCAACTATAATTTATACAACTAAAAGAAACTGCGTACCCAATGAAAAAATTCAATTATTTCTTTCTAGAGATTACAAAAGAAGCCAAACACATTAAAAACAGTACATGTGTTTCTTCTAAATGCATGACTTTTTTACTCAAAAACATGAGACAAAAAGAAGTCTTGAAAATTTTAAAAACATCTTTCCATGTTTATATTATTCTAATAACGTTTGTATTAATGTATAATTTCCAACCACTTTTCTCAGGAATATAATTGTATACCAAATTAGTCTAGACAAACAAGAGGGAAATACTCATAATTCAAAAATTTTTGGTTGATCATCCCATTATCATTCCACATGATACCAGCACCTATAAATATTTGCCTAGCTGTAATATGGCTGTGTAAAGAAGGGAAAAATAAAGTCAAACCTTATCAGTTGAACTAGTTAGTACAGTTATGGAAATAAGATTTTTTTTTTTTTTTTTATATAATAGAGGATCAAACCTCCTTCCTCCAACCCAATACCCACCCCACCCCCCCCCACCCCTTCTCCGAAGCCACTAGACCAACATGTCTTTGGTGTTATGGAAATAAGATTAATGAAACAAAATCCTATTATAAAGTTATACTAGAAAAGTAAAAGTACTTACCCCTAACTATTTTTCATCTAAATGGAAAGGTTAATGTATTGTTCTTCTCATTGTTACTGTTCTAGTAATATCCTTTTCCGGCTTTGAATTTTTGAATGCCACATATCTAACAAACGGGATGTTGTCATAAGAAAGTGTCTATATAGAGAGATGTGGAACTTTATCTACTTGCTTTGTGATGTGTGGCTAATATCTAAATACAACATCCATAATTGTGTTATCAAATTGACTACTTTTTGTTTTTTGAGGGTGACAATTTCAAAGATTTTTGATCTTAAGGCCTTCGGCTACGTTAAATTTAAACTACAATTAACTTAGCGTTAAATTAGGTAGAAAAACCACCTAAGGTTAAAGATTGATCTTAAAGGAAGAAATGATGAGAAATGGAAAGTGTGCGAGTACATGAAAGCTCCGGCTACCCTATAATTTCCACGTGTCACATGAGTTGTTTTTTTTTTGCCGAGAAGTTGAAATTGTAATTTGTATAGATATTTGACAAATCGATTTAAATTAAAAAAAATAATTAAAAAATTGTAAAAAAGGCCAAATGGAGATTTAGCTTTACAATAAAAGATCTCTTCAGACTCAATTTTTTTTTTTTTGCTTCTTAAAAAAGAATGGTGTTAAATGATACTGCTTTTATATTTCTCTTGGGGTTCACCATCCGTTGTTTTCTTGTCCAGATGACACGTAAAAATAGCAGATCATGATAAAAAAGAAAAACGACGAGAACTTGATAGTCATATCATATGTGGGCAAGGGAACAAGCATCATTTTTAAAGTAAATAGGTGGAATATAACATGATCATGCTATTACTTTAAACAACTTGTTATCTAAAACTTATATTATGTTATCGTAATTATGACAGAGAGCATCTACGCAAGCCTAGGAGTGAATCATCATTTTAGTTTGTCGATCGAATATACGTTGAGGGTGCGCCTATCAAATTATAAAGAAATACAAAGGAATATGTAATAGGAAAAGTTGGGAGAGATAGAAAAAAATAATAAAATAATAAGAATGAAGATTATTTGTTTTCTTTTTAATATTTATGTGTGATGATACACAATTTAGTTCTCTTTTTAGTGTTTACTAACTATAAAAAATGATAATATTATCAATGAAATTACTGATTTCGATAGGTAGTGTGTTTGATAACCTCAATTTTAATCAAAACTTTTGATTGCTATAGTGTTAAGCTCTTACATGCTACAACGTCAAGAAAAAATACGCGACAGTATAAAACTCTCATATCTATAATATTTTTAACTAAAATTAGTTCAAGTCACACTTTTCAAACACCCAATAAATATAAAATAATGTAAAATGGAGGTGAGTGTGATTGCATGTATTGTTTTTCTATTAACTAAAATTTACATACTAAACAATAATGAGTGATGAATGAGAAACTAGCATAATTAGGTAATCCTGTATGCTAGTACAAGAATACCATTAGATAGTTTATGGGCTAAGAAACATCATGAGATTATATTTTAAGAATCTTACATGACATAATTGGAATTCTTTTTCTTATTAGATTCCAATTATTCCTAATATTGAATGGAGTCAGTTTCAGTAGAGTGGGAACAATTATTGGAGCAAAATAGTCCAATGTAAGTTAAAATATACTTACGCCGCCTATATTACATTATAAGGTCGGCAATGTTCAACACCTAATAAGTTCCAAAAGGAGAATTTCTATCCAAAAAAAAAAGTTCCAGAAAGATAAAACCACTCTTATAAGTTAAACAGAATACGTTTGGAAAGGAGAGGGGAATAAAAGGCACAATAAAGCGAGATACAGTAATTTGAGCAGACAAAATTATGGGGGTCGAAAGAGCCAATAATCTCATGCAGTGAATGGATAGAGCCTCGTCCAAAAGATCTTTATCTTCTTCTTCTCTTTTTTTTTTTTCAGTTACATGGAAGTTACAAGTCACTGAACAAAAACATCTTTTGATAAGTCACATCCTTTGCTTTTTCCACAAGTTAATTGAACCAAAATACAAAACATGACCTTGAAACATCCTCATCAAACTTTTACATTTTGTTTTTATGGAAATTCTACTACTTCAATTAACAGAACCGGAAAAAAGTTGAAAATAAACTTAAAAGGAAAAATTATAAAATTCGTGAAACGACGTCCTTGACTGATCTAGATTCGAACACGAAACTACCGTCTCCTTTCGGGCGTCCAGTGCGGGAGGGCGGGGCTGAAGTGCGACGAGACCACCCTGGAATCCAAGAGCTCCATGATTGGCGTGAAGTTCACGCACCTTGGAACCTTGTACTGGTTGATCGACGCGCCTCTGGAGATGGCGTAGTCCATGAGCTCCTCAAACGTCCCCGTTTTGACAACCCGGATCTCCAGCGGCCCAATCGAGTTATCCTGCGACCCGGCCCTGTCTGTAAACCGAGTTCAACGACTCCTCCATCTCCAAACAGCACTTCCCCAAAACGTCGTCGTTCGGCGCGCTCGCCGCGTCCTTCACCAGCAGTTCCCAGTAGATCACGTAGTGCCCCGGGATCGTCTTTGTGTCGGCGTAGCTGGTGTACTCGACGACGCTGGTGTTGGACTCCGACAGCAGGAGCTTCGAGGCATTCTCGACGGCCTTCTGGAGCTCGGCCTCATCGGTTTTGTCGGAGTCGATGCTGAGGAGGACGTTCTTCCTCCTCACGAAGTGGAATTGCGGCGCCGAGTTGTGGAACCCCGTCACCCGGAGGATGTCCCCGACTCTGTACCGGTACAGCCCCGCGTACGTCGTGATCACCAGCTCGTACTCCTTCCCGACTTCGACGTCCACCAGGTCAACCAGTTTGACCTCCTCCGAGACGTTGTAGGAGTTCGGCTCGTGAGGGAGGAACTCGAAGTAAGCCATGTTCGGCATTATTGTGTAGGAGACTTCGGATGGCTTGCACATCGGGTTCAGGTTCAGTCCGAAATAGCACTCCGACGAGGCGTACATGGTGCAGGCCATCGGTAACCCGGCGCTGTAGTATTCAAGAGTGGGAATGTACTGAGCCATTGCACCGGTCACGATCACGTCCAAATATTTGGTGTTGGGCCAGATTCTGGTGATGATTCCTTCCCAATTGTCCTTGGAACACTCGGCGGAGATGAAGTCCGCGAGGTCCTCGTTGGGGGTGAGGATTTCAGCGAGGCGGCTGCGGATGGCAGGGTCGGTGATTTTGGGGCTGAGGGTCCCGGAGCGGATGTCGTGGGCCAGGTGGGGCCAATTGAGCTGGAGGAACTTGATGGCGCGGATGAGGCCGGAGGCGAAGACTGCACCGAGGCGGAGGACTTGGTGGCGTTCAAGGAGGCCGCAGAGCATCTGAGTGTACATGCTCTGGAAAGAGTCAGCGCAGAGGATGGCCTCGTTGGGGCTGGTGTAGACATTATAAGGGTCGTAAGGGCGGGTCTTGAAGTGGTCGCTCTTGTAGTAGCTCGTCAGAACTGGTCGGGCCAATAATCCGCCTGGTGTCCTTGTTTCGGACTTCACGAACAGGAAGTATAGGCCCTTGCCTTTGTCCAGCCCCGGAACGTAACTGTTACATTTGAATAAAAAAGAAAAAAAGAAAAGTTTAGTTGTTTACGCCATTTAATGAATTGATTAATTAATTCATTAATTAATTAGATTAAAATGATTACTTGAGATTAACGCGTTATTTATTTGTTTACTTATTCATTGAATTTCAATTCTTTTGCTTGCAGCTTACAGGTTCATTACTGGCATTAGTAGGCTGTATAATAGTTGGCGGCGATCCAACTCTTCCTTAATCGTCGGCATCAGTTTCCTTTCACCCGCTGAAGTCCCAGAACTGTAAATATTTCCATTTGTTATAAATATTTATAATTGACCACCCCAAAAAAGGAAGAAAAAATATAAAAAATATCTTAGTCAGTCAGTAAAATTCACCTGGTGAGGAATTCAGAAATGGGTTGAGCTGACAAGATAGCAGAGCGATCGCCGTTTGCAATTCGCTGGATTTCGGGCCGAAGATCCTCGTAGGTGATGACGGGAAGCTTGGACTTGTAGGTTTCGCGGTCGGTGGTGCCGCCAAGTTTGAAGCGTTTCAGGTATTCAGTCTCTGCGTTTCGGGCCAGGATTTCGGACAACACCCGCTCTTGGACGGCGTCGGCGTTTCGGGTCATTTCCTCTATGAATTGAAGAGCTTTCGCGTCCTTCTCGCAGGCCGGAGGGCCAAGCGGAGATGAGAGAGCAGAGTCAACAGCCATTATAATTACTACTTTTTTCTTTGATCAGAAAATAATATAAAAAAGGAGTTAATTTGAGGAAGAAAAGATTAAAGAGAGCTTAGAGGAAGAAGAAGAGGAGGGAGAAGTGTTGTATTGGTGAGGAGTGTACTGAGAGAAGGGGGTGGGAAGGCATATAAATAGGTGGGAGAATTGGGGGGGAGGGAGAGAAAGGACGACCTTTTTTAGGAGTGTCACGTCACGTGACACGTAATGGATGGGACCCAGAAAGGCCAAAGATTGAATTAGTTGGAATTGAATTTTGGACTTTTTAGAGGACGGAAGGATGAGAAAGAAAAGCCGTCGAGAGGGAGAGGGGAATTATGTCTAGTGAGAGTGTAGTGGAAGGAGGGGACAAGAAGGGGCCCACAACACGTAGACATGGCCTGAAATGAGGAAGGCATGTGGGGTTGGGCGACCGCCATGTCAGCTGGGTCAAAGGGGTGGGTTTGGGGTTTGGAGTTTGGAATGATTGGAGGTGGTACGAGTCACCCAACCACGCGGCTCTTTTCTGGTATGGTTGTTGGTCATGGACAGCGATGGAATGCCGGGACCCTTGGGCAGCTTCCACTGTTCCGTCACTTCCACGTGAGACAGATGCCCAAATAACCGCACTCTGTTTTGGGTCTAACAACTGTGCAAAAAGAATCAAGACACCTTAATTCTATATTGCCGACAGAAGAAAAACAAAATAAAAAATGTATAAAATTTATAGTCATTTACTTTTAATATTCACTCTAAACAAGAAAAAAGATTTATAAGAGAAAACATACACCTTTTAAGCTTATCATTGTTCCTCTAATCATAGAGATAACCTTAAAGATGACACTCAATCTATAAAAAGAAAAATTAATAAGTCATTTAAAAGGTAGTTTGAACCTTTGGTCTGAAATAAAATTAATTTAAAATTTAAATTTGTAAAAAAAAAAACACTATAACAAAATTATTTTAAACTATAATTTTATGTTTTAAACTAGATTGACAAACACATTATAGAACAGCCTAATTTACAGGTGTAAACTTTTCAAAGTACTCTAATCAATGTATTAGAATAATAGTTAAACAATTGATCTGCATAATGTCTTTACGTCATGTTAATAGTTAAGCTCTACAAGAAGCTAAACCCTCTTTCTTTCTTTCTTTTTGGGTAATATTTTCCTTTAAAACAAAGGAAGTGAAAAATAAATAAATAAATAATGAAGAACAAAGAACAAATCCCCTATATCTTATCGAGAGATACAAACTCACAAACTACGAAGTGACGATCATTCTTTTTGTATTATGACTTGTGCTCAACTTGCGGTTTAAGAGAGCTAAGTCAAAGGTATTCAGCTTATATTACCATGAATTAACTTTATGCTATTAAGTTATTACGGGTATAGTTTGTTCTCTCTCTTCAATTCTTTTTGCAGCGAGGACATATTATAATAGAGTAGGACCGAAGAAATTAAAAGTGATCGTCACATAACAAGTGGAATGCAACCGCCACAAGATTCACAGGCGATTCGCAAATTTGTCTTAAGGGGAGGCAATCACGTGTGGCTCATTTCCTCCACGGTTCCTTATATTGATGCATGATTAATGGACATTTTTTTTTTTAATTTTTCTCAACACGTTTATATATTTATACATGATGATCATCATTTTGGGAGAACTGAGATACTGTAAATCATTTTCTAGATTTCTGCTGTTTTCCGTTTGAAAGAATGCAAATATTAAAAAGGTTTTTGGGAATTTCTGAGTTTAAATAATTTTGATCATTACTTTTTCAGCTTCAGAGTGTGTGTGCGTGTGTGTGTGTGTGTATATATATATATATATATATATTAATATATTCTTTTTATATTATAACGTTTTTTGTAACCCAAAAGCGGAAGTAGTGTTGTTCACCCACCGGACGTGCCTAATTAAAAATTCAAGACAACACAAAGTATCAGCATGCAGAAACGACTATGGTATAACTGAGGAAGACTGTTAGCAACCGACTCTCTTATTAAATATATTTTATGGAATCTTTTTTTTTCATTTTTTTTTTTTAAATTTATGTAAGGTAAAGGTAATAAGAAGAATCTAACATATAATAAAATGGTCCAACCGACATTACATTATCCTTAATTTCAACTCGTCTATTTGAAATTCGATGCCCCATGTGAGGTCACCGTACATGCTTTTGAATTTTGTTTTCTTAATTATTTGATTTAGGAATCTATTATATGTATGTATAATTTAGGCATTCAATTTTTAAATTAAGTTTGGCATGTCTTGTTGTGTGTAGCACCTAATAATAATTAAGATTTGATGGCTCACAAAACTGTGGAAATTTCGGTTTCATAAAATGATCAGTTTTTTTTATATAATATATAATTAGAAATTAAGAAAAACGTGCGTGTGTACAAATGTTAAAGTTGGTGAAAACTCCACAAAAAAAAATACCCAACTTCTGAAGACTTTGTAACACGCTTTGGTGAACATAATTCAGATCAATTATACGAATACTCCGAACACATGTCATTTCTTTTTAGCCCACTTTGGTGCGCATAATTCAGAGTTGTAGTATTTATTATGGTGTCGTGCACGCACCAACAGCCCCACCCCACGATTTCTTGCCGGTTCTGAAGAGTGTTTAGTTCGATCAATTTTTGTCAACATTACGTTGAGAGTGTTGGGATCAAAGTTTCAACCTCTACAGTATAAATTTTTATATTTTATAGTGTAAAATAAAAGTATGCTACAACGTAAAGTCCTTAAATGCTATCGTATTTAAGTTTTAACTTAGTTATAAAAAATTAGTTAAATAAAAAAAGAATCAAATGCCCACTTTCGTTAAAGGTTAACGACCACTAGAGCTACCTTATCAATACTCTCTCCTTGAAAGTAATTTTCGTTACAGGACCAGAAAATAATTAATATTTGGTTAGAAGGAAAAAAAGTGCAGTTTGGTTTTCTCGTCTTTTTCCTCTGTCTGTCTCACATGTGCTTTTCTTTTTTGATTAGCTGTCAATATGGTTACGTTTTTAGGGAAATATCTGCTTTTGAAGACCTTGACCTATTGTTATTATCTCAAAAGCAAAGTGCAAGAGGGCAAGAAAAGTGCCGGTCCTTTTTGCGCTTTGTTGGAGCCAAAAAAAAAAAAAGGTATGTGGACCACTAAATATATATGTAGGTCGATAAATATTAATAATTAGGTTAAGTTAAGCTTACATCACTTTCGTGACGATGGTTTTTTATTTTTAATTGTTTATTTATTTATTTTAGCGCAATGACTTGTTGTCCTTATAAAGTAGAGCTTGTTTTCAATTAATCTCGTCTTTAATACAGTTTTTTGTAAGTACACGAAATTAATTAAGGTTTAAGAGGGGCAGACAAAAGTTTTAAGATCATCGGAAAACATTTACTGTGATTTAACTATTTATATATCATTTACGTATTAAATACAATACATATGTACGTAATAGCCATGGATGTACGTATATGCACGCCACGAACCCATGCTATACATATATGCGCAAATATATTAACTTATATTTAAGATTTTGTATTAAATTAACCTATATGTGATAAAAAAAATTCTTTAAGAATGGTAAAATTTTAAGAGAAAGATATAAAACTTATAAAGAAGCAAGTCATAAAAGGACAGATTTCCTATTCAATTAAGTAAGAAACAATATAATGAGTATAGTAATGACGTATCAACTAATGAAAACTTCCTGGGTGCATTTGATACGTGCATTCATCTAGTGTTTTGAACGAGGCATTTTGAGAAATGGCCTTCGGCCAAAATTTTTTTTGACAAATAGACCACTTTTTTTTGGACAGTTTTTGGCACCAAAAAAAAGGTTTTTTAGACATTAAAACGGTTCCAGTTTTTTTTTATCATGTTGAGGTTCCTTAATCTACTACAGTTATTTTTCTTATTTTGTTGAAAAAAATTGAGACAATTTACCTGCACAAAAAAACGTGTTTTTTTGTTCTAAAAAAACGTGTTTTTTTTGTTCTAAAAAAAAGAAGACTTTTACCCAATTCAAATTTTTTTTTTGTCTCTTTCATCAAAATCTTCCGTTTTGAACCTATAGTACTAGTTCAAATTGACAGATTTCTATGAATTAGTTGAAATGGTTTCGAACCATGATATCATCTTTGAAGTTTGAACCAACATACAAAACCAGTTTTTGAGAACTTTGTTCCCTTTTAAATTTTTATGGTTTAAACCATTTAAATTATCAATTCAAACTAAATAAGACTACTATTTAAAATCACATAATTCAAATCCAGATGTGTTTGAGCTCATATACCAAACGGACCCAAGTCTAACTTGTGTTAAGTTCTCCAAAAAAAAAAAAAAAAAAAAACACTAGCATTTTACGTACAACAAATAGTACTATATTAGGCGCCAAGACGCATCTAACAAACGCAAAAAAAAAAAAAAAAAAAAAAAAAAAAAAACAAACAAACAAACACGGAATTCGTGATCTGCATTTTGAATAAATAAAAAAAGAAATTCTAATACGCAAGTTGGAACCACATGGACCTATAGAACACTTTGAAAAATGAGAAAAATTTTCTTATGTTTGCGGTTCTTCTGGTTCATAATTACAAGGTTTTGAGCTGGTCAATATTTGCGCTACGAAGTTCTTGAGGTGCTTTTGACTAAAGAGAGCTCGCATATATATGCACTATGCTTCTTCTTTGACTCCTATTTTGTTATAACCTTTGAGACATACTTTTTTAAAACTCCAAGTTGGCAGAAATTCCTCTTCCGTGTATGCACAAACGGCAACCTAAGCAAGTACAACTTCATTTCTATATGTTGTTTAAGAATAAACCCATGTTTTATATATGTATATAAATATATATATATATATCTATTATAATTGTATTCACATATGCCAATATTCAAATTATTAGCAAAACCAAAAAAAAAATGATGTATTATTATTTACCAACTGAACGAAAAAGAAGATAATAACACATGAATGAGCATTTTCCTATAATTAGGAATCAAATTAATATATAGAATATTTTTAAGTGATCAGTCTTACTTTTTTTTTTTTTTTTTTGCGTTTGTACTGAACGTGATAATGGATGGAAAACAAAATTCAAAAATAATCAGAGTGATCAAACGCAATAATATAAATCAGATGACCAGAAATTCAAACATGCTCTTGTCCCTCGACGCATTTTGTGCATTCTCTCTTTTTGTTTGTTTCTCTTTTTTTTTTTTGAACAATTTTTTTTTTAGTATATATCCTCTTAGCTGGCCGTAATAGTTCCGTACTACCCGAGCATAGGTACCCTTATGACACTGCAATCTAAGTATCATTAGAAATCAAAAATTTGCATTGAAAAGTGTTATATAGTTAATATATAAATTGAAAACTCCTAATAGTTCTTATTATAATATCGTGTGAACAAAGCCAAAAATTTTAAATATTATTTAATTCAGTGAAGACCCAAGTGAGGGATGGGCCCAAGATAATTATACTCTTTTGAAATGAAAAAAAATAATATAACTTGTTACTTGTTTGTGTAATATTATAATATTATCATACGAATTAGTCTCAAAGTGGAGTCGACGTGGAACCAAGGAAAGGTGGTGGTGGGTAAAAACCAACAATTTTGTTGCCTCACGTTTTGGGGTCAAAAGTCATCCATGCAATAACAAAACTATAAAATAGTTTTCCACGTGAAAATTCTTTTCAAAAGTCCATATTTGAAGTGCAATGTGCACCCGCAGTATGAAGGATGTTTCCTCCCCCTATGTACTTTTTTTCATTTCACACGGCAGTGAAGCGGTGGAGTTCCTAGTTTCTAATTGGCGCACACGGTTCCTGGCGCTTTTTTCTTTTTAATAACTCTTGTAATTTTGTAATAGGATATAAATGTGTATTAGGGTATATTTCTAACTATTAAATTGAATAAAAATTGTATTAATAACCCCCAAAATTATATAAAAATTATGTCATATTTTAAGAAGGACAAACCTTGATAAAAATGATGATTTAGTATTGTTGTGTTATGAAATATGATATTTTTTTTACACCCAATTATTAAAAAAATCAATTTGGTTTTTTTTTTTCCTTCTCATTTCTTTCCTTTTTCAGTCAATTTGTAATTATTCTTTTTTTTTTTTGGGTCAATTTCTTTTCCTAGTCCAAAGGTAACAGCGGTTGGTGAGTCAATAGTGAAGTTCATTGCGCATTAAGTGTAATTTTGTGCTTTTGGCTGTTTCTATGAAATTTCCCTATCAAATATGTCGTCAGATTATCCTTTCAAGGCAAAAGAAAAATCTGTATAGATAAGATGAGATCATTACTTCATAGATATCTAACTTACCGTCCTCAACACAATTGTGAATCTTTACTTGAAAGCACTGGCAGGGCAAGGATTTATTGCTAGGGGAATAATTTTGTTTTTTTTTTCAAGAATAGTTGGGGTAGTCTAGCCTAATAAAGCCTAAACCATGTTTGATCATATGGATTGGGTCTGCCCTAATTCGGCTTAGTTCGACCATGTAAAAGAATCAATATATATATATATATATGCTCAACCTCCCACATGTGTCCAACACAGCGTCCATTCCGTGTCTATGTATTCTATTACTTTGCTTCAGAGCTCATTTTTTCGAGCTCATTCTCTCTCTTAACTCCTCTCTCTCTCTCTAGTTTCTCAAATCCTCTCCCTTCTCTCTAGATTTTCTCTTTCTTTCTCTAAAAGTTTTCTAGAATTCTACAAATTTCTATCTCGATTCTTCTCAATCATCATCCAGATTACCCATTAAGCCTCAAATCTCCTTCAAATTTCAGAAAAGCACCTACAATTTTTACTTCAATTTTTCTTTCCCTTTTATTTTTCTTTCTTTTTTTAATGGACCTAAAGTACCAACATCTGAGGAAATACTTCCCATCACTTTCCCTGAAAGTTCTCATAAAGAATATAAGTCTAGGATCAATCGACTATGGATCCTTATGCGTTTTGATATCCCTAGTGATGTGAGGATGCTGATAGAAGGAAAGATTTGATCAAGTGACTTCACTCAAGACGTTGACCTACCAGGTATGGGATTTACTCGTAGTGCGATAAAAAGAAGAGCTCATACCATCGAGATCACATGTAACAAATGTGGACGACGAAATTGTAACATAAACATACTTTGCTTGGATTTATGTCAGTAAACAGAAAGGATCTTCTTTAGGATCACATTCAGGACTCAGTATTTAGGCAGAACAGACTTAAAACAAAAACCCAAAAAAAATCAAATAGTTAGAAAAAAGAGTCAGTCTGTCTTAGAAACTAAACATGTCTTCCTCCCATTCATTTAGGAAAATCGAAACCATATGTGTCTTATGTGGTTCCAATCCTGGTAAAGGAAAAAGCTACTTAGAAGCCGTAGAACACGTAGGACAAGTGTTAATACATAGGAAGATTAATCTAATTTATGGTGAGGTAACTTAGGGTTAATGAGAAATGTAGCAACAACAGCATATTCTAGGGGTCGCCATGTCGTAGGGATTATCCTTCATTTCCTAGCTAGGGGGAGCCTCTATAGGAAACCATAGGTAAGAAGGAGAGAGTTTTGAACATCCTTAGGCATCTTAAAATCATGATCCATAACTCTAATGCTTTTATTGCATTACCTAGTAGTTTAGGCACCATTAAAGAGTTATTTGTAGTTGCTAGTAGGAGTTTATTGAGTATTTGCTCTAAACCCGTAGGTCTTTTGAATGTAAATGATTTTTAAGACGGTCTTTTAAAGTTTTTAGATTATGTTATGGAACAAAACTTCATTATAGAGTCAGAGAGACAAATCTTTGTTACTACTTCAATAGTTGAAGAGCTGCTTGACAAAATGCATCATTCATCAAGAGTATTCGACACTACAACATCCAAGCTTGATTGGAAAAAAGAAAGCGGGAAGAAGCCATTGGATTTAAACCTCCACCAGTAATCTTTTGGTTTTATTTATTGCTTGTTCGTTTGTAGTTCTTGTGTCCTGAATAATCTTTCTCCTCTATATCTTGTATTTTTTTTATAATATGTTGTTGTTAAAACCTTTAAATTTTTTGACTCTAGTGTCGGGATGACTAATTTTACAGAGTAACTAGTACTCTCGAATTGCATACTGTTTAAGGTCCAATCTTTTGTTTATCGATGCCGTATACTCTCCATGCATGTATGATTAGATAGCTGATTATACAAAGTACTTTATACTCCCGAAACGTATCTATATCATGTCTATGATATATTGCATTCTGTTAATATTTTGTGGGAATGCCAAAGTCAATTCTGGGAATGCTTTGTAAAAAAAAAAAATTATGTTGTTTGTTTTGAGTGTTTGTATTTTGATAGGGAATAGTTGTTTATGGGAGGACCCGCTAAACTTGTCTACCATTTTGAGTTCCTTCTAAACTATCTATATATTATTTTAATATGTGTTTTTAATATAAATTTTTGTGTTGTTATTCTATTATTATTATTATTATTATCATTATTATTATTATCATTTCTTTATTTAAGTTCACTAACCAAGTAATTTTCTTATCAATTTAGCACACGACAGCATAAAACCAACACTTGATACTACTTTTCACCATAATAATAATTCCACTTAATATGTTATGCATATCACATATATAGGGATAATAGACCGGTGGATAAATTAGAGGAACACTTGAATAATATTTAAACATAGACAAAATAATGCATACGATCTATTCCTATACTGGAGGATTTCTCTCTCAGAAGTGGGAATACATAAAAAAACACAGATATACAATGAAAATGAATGAGATATTTAGTTGTAATACAATTTTTTTATACTATCTTAAAGCTGAACTGGTATACCTAATTAAAAATCTTGAAGGATTAAAGGGGAAAAAAATAAGCAAAAAGCTATGGGGTGCCATGGCCACCCTGTCCCCTCCCTCCTTCAATGCTTAAAATCATAAAAAATGAAAATGGTTTTTTTCAACTGTGAAACACATGATTTTCCATTAGATATAATAGTATTCTCCATGAAAATGAACCCCATAACGACTTGGCCTTAACTAGACAGGATGGCAAGGGAACAATCATTAGAGGAATCAAGATTCTGTTGTCTTATTTTCATGTTACCAATTGGTTCTTCCCTAATTAAATTTTGACATATAAGTAATTTTCTTAATTGCTTTTAATATTTAGGTCTTATATATTTATATATATTTAGACTGTTGAGTTTAACTAATGAGTCGAATAAATAATAGAGCGGACAACCAATGAGACAAAAAAATAAGACAACAGCTCTGAACTCTTATTAAAGATGGGAGGCCATTGAGGATGAAATCATATCCCGAGTTGTGGCAGAAAGAGGATGGGTAGCCCTGATATAAATATATTTATCAATATATGTTATTATCTTTTTTAACATAATTAGTTATTTTTATTAAAAAATAACAAATACATTTTGTTCTTTTTATTAAAAATGGAGTAATATTATTGATTAGAAATCTTAGTTGGCTAATAATATTCCTTCTTGTATAAACTTATTAAATTAGTTACCCTAACCTAAACTAACGCTATGTAGAATATAATTTACCTCTCATGTTTTGATATTTTAATTTAACTTTTTAGCTTACAGTTGGAACATACGCTCTCGCATGCATAATCAGTGTGGTATATTTTTTATACGAAGACATAAAATTTCTTCAAAAGAAGAGATCCATAAAGTTACAAGCGATCAAAGCAGCCTTCCAAGAACCTTCATCTCCTTCAAAAACAATCACATTAAGTTACAAAGAAGTAATTATATTGGTTACATTCAATAAAATAATATTTTAGAGAGTGTAAAAAAATTACTTAAGTGAGGATATATGCGAAACAAAATTATTTCGTTGTAAAGAGATTTTTAAAAAGTAAATAATTAAGTGCTTTGACGATATACGTTTGAAAATAAAAGACATAAATAAACAAACAACTAAGATGAAAAAAGCAAGAAAAACCATAAAAAAGACAAAAACAAAACTTGGAGGTCAATTTGATGAAGTAATATCTAGAAGGATGTTAGAATATTTAGATGAACATATTTGAAAAACATTATTAAGTAATAGGGATACATTAAAATAACAAAATAAAGTTTTCGATGATACACAATTCCATTGAAGATATAAGATTGTGCGAGGAAAAAAAAAAGTAAAAAGTAAAGGGAAAACACAAGATGGAGAATAGAAAAGAAAAGTGAAACAAAACTATATAAAAAAGAAAAGGCATATATAAAAGTGCCAAAATAATACAATTAAATGGGTAAGAGATTGAAACTGCCTAAGGGCACATATAATGACTAAAAAGATACTTAGGAGGGCACATTTTGAAAATAATATAAATATATATATATATGTTTATATATAAGCCATAAAAGCAAGAGGTGAAAAGCTACTTAAAGGTACATATTGTTAGACATGTATGCCCTAAGGAGTAAAAATATAATACGTTTTTGGAGACATTTTTATCAATAAAGAATTTATTCATTTATATATACCAAATCTTGTCCTCTTTACGTTCATATTTGTTGAATGTATAATAAGCAAACAGTAGTCTGAGACTGTCAGTCTAAACCTTAAGAATTGGGCATATGATGGGATGATTATGCGGTAAACACGATTCTTAGGGTGACGGTCTAAAACGTATGATCCGCAATCGAGGGAATAAAGTTGGGCGCTTTATTCATGTAAAGATTGTTATGTTGTCTATATTCCTTTTGGGAGATGGTTTGTCTTGACCATCGGAGTTGGACTCCATGAATAGAAACATTGGCACGTTGTCATAGGTGACGATGTGTTGGATCGGGACATAAAGTGAATTGATTTGGATTAATAATTCTGTCTTGGCAAATCGATTCACTTTAGACAGTCATTTGTATTGTATCTTAATCCTGAGATGAATAGTGGGCCCGTTGTCTCGACTTGTGTCTTTTGATGTACCAATGGGTGACTCCCACATCTCTATAGTGGTATGCATACTGGTACGTTGGAGGCATGACTCTTGATAGCGTAGACTTGTTATTCATAGATATAGAATCCATAGCTCCTCTTTAGGAGTAATGATATCCTCTTATATGCGTTGTCCTGTAATTGGAAAACTGAAGCGCTCAACCATTTGGATACATAGGTGTAACCGAATGGTATACTATCTTTGGATAGTAAGTTTTCTAATGGTGAGACAATGGAACGTAAGATAAAAATAATCGGAAAGGTAAGACAGAACTTGTCCTTAAGCCGATTATGGATGATCATATGGGGATGCGATACACTTTGATATGTCATGGAGACTTAGCTACACGAGCTTCGTAATTTTATAAAGTTTGAGAGTGCAGCTCCAAGCTTTTAGTGGAGTAGCGTTGGAGTTGATAATTATGAAATGTATATCTAGGATATTGGGTTTCATAATTATCATGAGCTTGAACTTTATAGGTCCATTTTGGTCCTCTTTGCTAGCTCACAAAATCCTGTAACGATACGGCGTGCTTTTCAAATAATTGGTGACTTATGTCGGATTTATCAGATTGGTTTAAAATTTGTAAGAATCAAATAATTCATGTCTGTTTATTGGTTGAATTAATTTTTGTAAGAAATTAGTTCAAGATAGACTTGTTGAATTATTGCGATCAGATAATTCTTGTCTGTTTATCAGTTGTTTTAATTTTGGACAAATTAGAACAAGATAAACTTGTAGAATTATTGTGAATTGATTTATTTTCTTAGAGATTATCTTGATAAAGTTTGTTTTGATCAGATAACTTCTCTATTGGGTTATTTGAATCAAAACTGAGACTTTATCCTTTAGAATCTCGGGTGGAGAATAAATGATTCGCGGAGATTTTTTCTCAAGAGTTCGGCCTGCCGATCAGCGGAGATAAGATTACGCATTTTCACGCGGATCTTATCAGATATTGATCCGAACTTGATTCTGTTTCTAGTTTTTGAGACCTAATCTGATATGGACTGACCCCAGGACCAATAGGTATAAAAAGGGAGTGAGTCTCATGATTTACTCAGATCAATTTGAGAGA
This sequence comes from Artocarpus heterophyllus, assembly GCA_025403435.1. NCBI lineage: Eukaryota > Viridiplantae > Streptophyta > Magnoliopsida > Rosales > Moraceae > Artocarpus > Artocarpus heterophyllus. The sequence continues at coordinate 12,240,914 of CM046336.1, forward strand.
TTAAGAGTGATACTCTTCTAGTGAGCATCTGAAAACTTCCTGAGAGCTTTTGTTCACAAATCACGACCACTAGCTTTGGGTTCTCTCTGTTGGTTGGAAGGAGAGTCATCGGTGGAAGAGCTGTACGTGTGAGCCCACACTCACTCCGGTTGTGGATAGAGAATAGCAAAGAAGACCAGTTGGTTGAGGCTCTTCTGAAACGTTACTTCTCTACACAGGTTGCGGAGGTTCTTCGGCACACTGAGGTTAGTAAGATCTGTCTAATTTATACATATAACATGTCAAACTTATGTTTTGGAAATTACTATGATGAAAAATTTTAAAATTCCGCTGCGCACTTTGTTTCCAACACATATAAGAAGTAAAGGGATATTTAAAGGTGCGCATTTGAGAGGAAGCTACTGTTACGGCAATTATAATAGAAATACTCAGAGGGGTAACATATGATGAATAATGTTTTAGAAAAATATAAGAAAAAATACTTAAGAGGGATATATTTATAACGAAAATAATTATATGGCGTGGATGTGCAAATAGATAAGATATTAAGGGAAAACAACCAAAAAAGAAGTAAAAAGGTGAGCAAAACAAAAATAAAGGACCAAAAAATGTAAATAAAAAAAAAGGAAGGATGAGGGGAATAAAAAAAGCAAAGAGGAAAAAAAAGGGATGAAATGTTTCATCCTCGTATCAAAACCGCAGACGAAATAAATTTATTAGACAAGAGATGAAAAATTACGTAAGGGTACATATGAAAAGGAAAAAGATATTTATTGAGACACATTTGAAGAAAACAAGAAAAAAATGAAGGTAAAAATGGATGTCAAATATACATGATGAAAAAAAAGTAAGAAAAGAGAGGAGAAAAAAAAGGAAGGATAAAAAATGTAAACAAAAAAAGATAGGACTAAAGAACTTGAGCAAAAAAAAAAAAAAGAAAAAGAAAACGATCATAAAAGAAAAAAAAAATAGAGGAAGATCAAGAATGTATAAAAATTAAAAAAAAAAAAAAAAAAGGAGACAAGAAAGAGTGAAAAATAAGGAGAGAATAAAATTAAAAAAAAAAAGAAGAAAGAAAGAAAGAAAGAAAAGAAACTGAAATGTTTTGGCATTTTGGTGGAGGAGGAGAACCCGTTAGCTTTTCTCTTATGTATAGTAAGGATACGTTAAAGCGTATTTATTGGGTACATACTAAAAATTGTATTTGAGAAGGTTTCAAAGTAGGAATTTAGATAAAAATATTCATGAAAAAAATTATTTCAGTGGGACAATTAGTAAGAAAAATCTTAATAAAGGTCGCATTTAAGAAAAAAAAAAAGAGAGAAAAACAAAAATGTATAAGAGAAAAAAGGCAATAATAGTAAAAAAAAAAAAATAAGAGAGAGACAAGAGAGAGAAACATAGGGAAAAAAAAAAAACACCGAAACATTTGAGCGTTTGGGTGAAGGAGGAGAACCGCAAGGAAAGTTGGTAAAGATGTGTTAAGTATGGCATTTGACCAGACCCTTTGTGACTCCATTATGAGCATATGTTTAGAGTTTGGTTCCAGGTTTAATGAGTGTATATTATGTCCCTAAAACAGTTTCCTCAGTTAAATGTCAAACATATCCGGATGATCTTGTTTCTCTCTAGTTAGTAGATCTAGAAACAATAAAAGCAACATTTTCGTATAGAGACGCTGGAGAGTAAGCGAAGTCTTTTACATCCCAAAATAATCCTCTTTAGCCTTCTCATTACCAACATGTGTTCTCATTTTCTAGTCATATGATCAGCTCCAAAAATAATAGCTAGATTACCATATTGTGGACTCCACCCTCCTACTTTTGTGTGACTTCACAATAACACCAACAAAATAATTATCGTCATAAGCAAACAGATATATAAAAATATGGGGTAAATTTGCAATAAAATGACTAACAATTCCTCAAACTTACACGTATGTTTGCTGTACTTCATCATTAATCCAAAACCACTATATTCAACAAGTCAAATATCATGCTATATAGATTTTCTCCGCATCTTCATTTTGGACTCGATATAAGAAATAGGTCTTAATTCAAAATGAGCTTTAGATAAGTAATTAATTTTAATTAAACCATTAATTTTTTTTATTAACATTTTAACAAACTCTGTTAAACCAAAAATTTAAATGAACAATAAGAAGAAAAGAAAGAAAGGGCAATCATGTGAACACGATGACAAGAATGAATACTCCAATTGACGAAAGTGGAAATTGTGATGACGACGTGACTAAAAAAAAATCGTAAGGTCATCATGTGAATGTAGATCTTGCCATTGTGACCAATTAAATGGCGACAAATCTTGTTATTGTGACGTTCACTACAAGAGAAAGGTTTGTGCATAAAAGACCATAAAAGCTTGACCGGTCACCATTGATCTAATTACACGTTATAAATATTTTCGGAAGGTGTGAGGTCAGACAGGACCATTTAAAACAAGTCTGATTTGGTTTCTAAAATTTGAAATGCAGTCTAAACAGAATTGGACTATTTAGATTTATATATACATTATTTATAAATAAAAAATATCGTTATTTCCTTCAAGTTCTTGAAGTTTAAATAGCTTAAAAAGGAGCCAAAAAAATAAAGTCAAGAACAAACTTCTAGAAAAATTTAAAGTGAATCAAAAAGTTCAAATCGTGTTCTAAACTAAACCAAGTCGTTTTATACTGGTTCGGACCAAACTCCTTGAGAAAAATGATTAAGTCTGTATATCTAATAATTTAGGACCGAGCTAGACCGTGTATACTGTAACACCCGAGAATTTTTAATGCATTAAAAATACATTAAGTAGAGGATTATATTAAAACAAAGTACAGTTTAATAAAAAATACTGTATAATAACATGAAAAATTATACAATATTAGAGCAATGCAGTATAAGAATTGGATTGTATGAGCCATAATTTTTTTTATAAAAGTGCATAAAAGAAAAGAAAAAAAAATCCCACAAAAATTCAGCTCTTTCTCTCTCTACTTTCTCTCTCTCTCTCCTCAAATCTCGTTCAAGATTTTGGCGTTTGTTTTCGACACCTCCCGCACCAATGGAAAGCTCTCGACGAGCTAAGTCCAACGAGGTGCCGCGCCGCCCACAACGCCGTCGGAGGAGGCCACACGCGCCGCCCAAAGTGACGAAGAAACCCATTTTTCCCGACGTGAATTCTCCGTTGTCCAACCACCAATCGACTTGATCTTGGCGTCTACGGACTCAACATAACGAGAGGAACAAGAAGACACCAATCTTCCAGCTCAACTCCAGCTAGAAAAGGCCCAACGGAGCCACCACATCTCCGCCATCGCACCATCTTTGGAACTGCCGCTCACGGCAGCGGTGAGGTATACTTCCACCACCATTCGACTCAGAAACGAGTAGGTAGCAAAAGCCCTCGACCAATTTTGGTCCACCACCGTCGGAGAATCAAGATCGAAGCTCATCCATTTCTACTGACGTTGTACTTCATGATCCGCTATCTTAGAGGCAGAATTAGGTGAAATTGACACCGCCATTAGACTCAGAAGGGTCGATTTAGGGGGGGTAGGCCCGAGCCCAGCTGCCAATGGACCCCGATTGACGCCGGTCAAGTCGGTTAACGCCGGTTGACGGCGACTTTGGATTTTTGTGATCCGAACCTCCGATCGAAGATCCGAGACCTCTTCCTGACTCGTTTCGATGCTCTGAACGCAATGGTGACCTTCGTTCGAGCTAATTCCACTCCGATGAAAATCATCCGGTACCGACTGTATGCGGATCGAGGCGATTCAAACAGCAATAATGGAGTCCAGAATGACGTTTTCAAGAATGTATGATCTCCATGAAGCATTCCTAACCATTCATGGTCGCTCGAGGAGCACTACAGAGGATGCTTTGCATACTGTAGATGCAGCGAGATGCAACTATATCTGCTTAGCTTGGAGTCCAAGTAAGTAGGAATCTCGCCTACAGTATGAATCGTTTTAAAATAAATTGTTTTAGATGCTTTCATAAAAATTTATGAAATGCATGATCAGTGATTGTCACACTGTTTTATGTGAGAATGGGTTTTATAACGTTACAAGGTTGATGAAAAACCCGTTAAGAGTAAAATCATCATTATTAAGGAAACGGCTAGAACGGAGTCGAACACTCCGATTTAGCATAACGTTCTTAGACAAAAAATATTCCGTAATACGTTAAGTAATGAAATCACCAGTAAGACAGTAAATTTAATAAGGGATGTTTAAGTAAACCGATGGGTTACGAAGTTAGAAGGAAAAGTAACCCCTGTGGGTTACAAAGCTAAGTAAAGGAAAGGTAAACCGATGGTTTATAAGGTTAAGTAAAGACAACGGTAAACGAAAGTATACTAGTCAAGTTAAAAAAGGAAAGAATAGTTAATGTTTACCTTTTATTATCAATCGAGTGGATTGATAATAAAGAAAGTTAACTAATAAGTCGGCTGTCGTTTGATCAGGACACAGAGGCCGACTAATGGAAGGAAAAGGAACGGAATAGAGAACACTAGAGCATAGTTCGGGTAAGTTTCAAATCTCACCTACAGCATGAAGTAAATGATTTTTAAATGCTTATTTATATAATTTGCAAATGAGTTTGCAATTATAATGCAAGTTTCTTTTAAAGTATGTTTGTATTATTTATGCAAAAAGCTTTAAAGTTCAAGAAAAAGATTTGCAATGAATTTGCAATTGTTATGTTTAAAGTCTATTGGCATATTGATATTCATAGCGTTTTTAAAAGTTCAAGGTATGATTTTCAAGGTATTTAAAGTATGGTTTGCATTATGACAATGCACAATGTTTTATAGTTTAAGTTATAAGTTTCATGATGCATTTGTTATGCAATAAGTTACATTTGTTGTGCAATAAGTTTTAGAATAAAAGCTATAATTTGCAAAATGTGATTTCATTATATGTTGCATTTGTTATGCAATAAGTGTTAGAATACAAGTTATGATTTGCAAAATATGTTTGCGTTTTATGATGTATTTATTAAGCAATATGTTGCATTTGTTATGCAATAGGTTTTATAGTACAAGCTATGAATTACAAGTGTATTTACATATGATGTGATTGCATTTGGAATGCTCACTAAATTTAATAAAAATGTAATGTAAAGAGAAAAAAAAAGTGTCGTACCAGCCTCCTTGTTATGAGGCAATAAAAGTAAAGTTAAAGTTTGACCTCCTAGATGTGAAGTACATGACCACAAAGTTCGATGGTCTTAAGTCTCCCACAAGGGGAGCATCACGTTTATGATATCATGATTAAAGATATTGGTACGAACACTAAAGGTTATAAAGTAAGAAAAAATAAGGAACAAGGATAGAAGTAAAGTAAGATAAGGAAAGTTAAAGAACGAAAATAGAAAGTTAAACTAAGAAAAGAATGTTCATAAAATGCTTATAATTGAAGTTAATAATTGAGCATAAATGGAGTCATGCATTCTGATGTTACTTGAATGCTTTTTAATGAAATATTTATATGTTATGTTATGGAAAACATTCAGAGAAATGTTTTATGATAAATATTTATGAAAAAAATTTTCATGTTTTCAAGAAAAGGTTTATGAACGACGTTTTAAGCAAAATGTTTAAGAAATATTTTACGAAAAATGTTTATGCAAAACTTTTCAGAAACGTTTTATGAAAAACATTTAAAAAAAAAAACGTTTTCAGAAATGTTTATGGAAAACATTTATGAAAAATGTTTCAAGAGAAAGGTTTTTATGAGAAAAGTTTTAAAGCATGATTAAATGATTTGTGAGAATATGTTTGAACTTACTGAGCGAAAGCTCATTAAAAGTTTCTTCATGTTGTAGGTAATTTATTGGTGACCAATAGGACCCGTTAAAAGAGCTGGGTGTTGCGGAGGACAGATGCGAAGATTTAGGTATGGATACCATCACTGTTTGCTTCCGCTACGTAAAGAAAAGGTTTTCCATTGTTTAATGTATGATTTGCAAAGTTTTAAGAAAATCAGAGTTCTAAGAATTGTTTTCAAAGTTTTAAGATAGAGTTTACGATCTGTTTTATGTAATTATAAAATAAAGTTCTAAGCTATGATTTAATAAATGTTTCTTATTAAGTTTTAAGAAATGATTTGAAATGATTTTAAGGGCAAGTATTGAGCGAGGTCTCAACTTGAAATGCGACAGAGATCGCATCAGTTTTAAAGAACGTTTAAAGAAAAAAAAAATTATTTCAGTATTTTTCTTACTAAGTAACTAAGATTACTATTTATGAAACGATGTTTAAGAAAGTAAAGTGACTGCCCGAAAAGGCAGGTCGTCACAGGTGGTATCATAGCAGTATCATGTCGTCCCATCTTATGCTGTCATATGTCCGCTACACCATTGCTCAAGTAAGTAAGTTAAGTATGAAGAAAAGTTAGAATTTAACGAATACGTGTTATTGTTGGGCATAGCCTTTGATATCGGCACACCCAGATGAGCAACGAGAAGGCAAAAGTCAAAGGATGAATGTGATGATATATGCTAGAATGTCCTCGCAAGTCGACAGTAGTCGTTGTCTATTAGCAATGTCAAGTCAACGATGACCAAACGTGGTCAATGATGGTCAACAGATGGCCGACAGCTTAAAATCAAGAAGATGAACTTGTAACACGTTATGATGTTTAGGCGCACAATGGTGTCTCTATAGGAGCAAATATTACTCTGTTGGAGTTATTCTGTATTAGCTACACGTATAACGAGGAAAAATGGATCAAGATAATAGAATAATGAAGGTCTGAAGTGATTTTCAGTGTTCTATGGAACGAGAGTGCCTGAGAGCAACTAGACGTTAGATGATTAATTATGTGATTTGATCAAGCTTAAGCACTCCTTAGCTGAGCTGAGATATGCGAATGAGCTCGTAACTGCCCAAATGGGAAATACGATCAAGACAATGATGCCCAATCTAGCAGCGAAAACCTCATAGATTGGAGGATGGAAGCTGGAAATTTATATGTTATGAGGAAAATTACAGGAAAATGCAATTTTAGAATGAATATAGAACCAAAAATTATAGATTTTGTAGTCAGATGACCCTGATCTTTAGATAGAAATGATGAAATTAGAATAAAAATAAACCCTATTTTTAAGAATAGCATTCAAATGTAGAATGCTAAACCTTTAGATGAATGGAAACTGCGCTCAAATGTTGAAGGATTAAAGTTGCGCAGCAGAAGTGTGGTGTATAATTTAAAGGAATACATCAATAATATGATAAAAATTGTTGAAGTTCCAAGATGAAGGCTCAATATTAGTGAAAAAGTAGTGATCAAGGAAGCATGTTAAGAACGAAAAAGGATATTAAGGGAGATGAACTACCTATGAAGGTACTAATTTTCGAGAACGAAAATTTTTAAGGAGGGTAGATTGTAACACTCGAGAATTTTTAATGCATTAAAAATGCATTAAGTTGAGGATTATATTAAGACAAAATATAGTTTAATGAAAAATACTGTATAATAACATGAAAAATTATACAGTATTAGAGCAATGTAGTTTAAGAATTAGATTGTGTGGACCACAATTTTTTTTATAAAAGTACAAAAAAGAAAAGAAAAAAAAATCCCACAAAAATTCAGCTCTTTCTCTCTCTAGATTCTCTCTCTCTCTCTCCTCAAATCTCGTTCGAGATTTCGGCGTTTGTTTTCGACACCTCCCGCACCAATGGAAAGCTCTCGATGAGCTAAGTCCAACGAGGTGCCACGCCGCCCACAACGCTGCCGGAGGGGACCACACACGCCGCCCAAAGTGGCAGAGAAACCCACTTTTTTCGACGTGAATTCTCTGTCGTCCGACCACCAATCGATGTGATCTTGGCGTCTACGGACTCAGCATAGCGAGAGGAACAAGAAGACACCAATCTTCCAGCTCAACTCTAGCTAGAAAAGGCCCGACGGAGCCACCACATCTCCGCCATCGCGCCACCTTTGGAACCGCCGCTCACGACAGTGGTGAGGTACACCTCCACCACCGTTCGACTCAGAACGAGCGGGTAGCAAAAGCCCTCGACCAATTTTGGTCTACCACCGTCGGAGAATCAAGATCGGAGCTCATCCATTTCTACTAACGTTGTACTTCATGATCCGTAATGTTAGAGGTAGAATTAGGTGAAATTGACACCACCATTAGACTCAGAAGGGTCGATTTAGGGGGGGTAGACTCGAGCCCAGCTACCAACGGACCCCGATTGACGCCGGTCAAGTTGGTCAACGTCGGTCAATGGTGACTTTGGATTTTTATGATTCGGACCTCCGATCGAAGATCCGAGACTGCTTCCTGACTCGTTTCGATGCTTTGAATGCAATGGTGACCTCCGTTTGAGCTAATTCCACTCTGATGAAAATCATCCGGTTCGATTGTACGCAGATTGAGGCGATTCAAACAGCAATAACAGAGTCCAGAATGACATTTTTAAGAATGTATGATCTCCAAGAAGCATTCCTAACCATTCATGGTTGCTCGAGGAGCACTGCAGAGGATGATTTGCATACTGTAGATGCAGCGAGATGCAACTGGATCTGTTTAGCTTGGAGTTCAAGTAAGTAGGAATCTCGCCTACAGTATGAACTGTTTTAAAATAAATTGTTTTAGATGCTTTCATAAAAATTTATGAAATGCATGATCAGTGATTGTTACACTGTTTTATGTGAGAATGGGTTTTATAACGTTACAAGATTGACAAAAAACCTGTTAAGGATAAAATCGTCATTATTAAGGAAACGGCTAGAACGGAGTCGAACACTTCGATTTAGCATAACATTCTTAGACAAAAAATGTTTCGTAATACGTTAAGTAATAAAATTGCCAGTAAGACAGGAAATTTAATAAGGGATGTTTAAGTAAACTAGAGGTAAACCGATGGGTTACGAAGTTAGAAGGAAAAGTAACCCTGGTGGGTTACAAAGCTAAGTAAAGAAAAGGTAAACCGATGGTTTATAAGGTTAAGTAAAGACAACGGTAAATGAAAGTATACTAGTCAAGTTAAAAAAGGAAAGAATAGTTAATGTTTACCTTTTATTATCAATCAAGTGGATTGCTAATAAAAAAAGTTAACTAATAAGTCGGCTGTCGTTTGATCAGGACACAGAGGCCGACTAATGGAAGGAAAAGGAACGGAATAGAGAACGCTAGAGCATAGTTCGGGTAAGTTTCAAATCTCACCTACAGCATGAAGTAAATGATTTTTAAATGCTTATTTATATAATTTGCAAATAAGTTTGCAATTATTATGCAAGTTTCTTTTAAAGTATGTTTGCATTATTTATGCAAAAAGTTTTAAAGTTCAAGAAAAAGATTTGCAATGAATTTGCAATTGTTATGTTTAAAATCTATTGGCATATTGATATGCATAACGTTTTTAAAAGTTTAGGATATGATTTTCAAGGTATTTAAAGTATGGTTTGCATTATGGCAATGCATAATATTTTATAGTTTAAGTTATAAGTTTAATGATGCATTTGTTATGCAATAAGTTGCATTTGTTGTGCAATAAGTTTTAGAGTAAAAGCTATAATTTGCAAAATGTGATTTCATTATACGTTGCATTTGTTATGCAATAAGAATTAGAATACAAGTTATGATTTGTAAAATATGTTTGCGTTTTATGATGTATTTATTAAGCAATATGTTGCATTTGTTATGCAATAGGTTTTATAGTACAAGCTATGAATTGCAAGTGTGTTTGCATATGATATGATTGCATTTAGAATGCTCACTAAATTTAATAAGAAGGTTACATAAAGAGAAAAAGAAAGTGTCGTACCAGCCTCCTTGTTATGAGGCAATAAAAGTAAAGTTAAAGTTTGACCTCATAGATGTGAGGTACATGACCACGAAGTTTGATGGTCTTAAGTCTCCCATAAGGGGAGCATCACGTTTATGATCTCATGATTAAAGATGTTGGTACGAACACTAAAGGTTATAAAGTAAGGAAAGATAAGGAACAAGGATAGAAGTAAAGTAAGATAAGGAAAGTTAAAGAACGAAGATAGAAAGTTAAACTAAGAAAAGAATGTTCATAAAATGCTCATAATTGAAGTTAATAATTGAGCATAAATGGAGTCATGCATTCTGATGTTACTTGAATGCTTTTTGATGAAATATTTATATGTTATGTTATGGAAAACATTCAGAGAAATGTTTTATGATAAATATTTATAAAAAACATTTTCATGTTTTCAAGAAAAGGTTTATGAATGATGTTTTAAGCAAAACGTTCAACAAATGTTTTACGAAAAATGTTTATGCAAAACGTTTCAAAAATGTTTTATGAAAAACGTTTAAAAAAAAACATTTTCAGAAATGTTTATGGAAAACGTTTATGAAAAATGTTTCAAGAGAAAGGTTTTTATGAGAAAAGTTTTAAAGCATGATTAAATGATTTATGAGAATATGTTTGAGCTTATTGAGCGAAAGCTCATTAAAAGTTTCTTCATGCTGTAGGTAATTTATTGGTGACCAGCAGGACCCGTTAGAAGTGCTAGGTATTGCGGAGAACAGATGCGAAGATTTGGGTATGGATACCATCACTGTTTGCTTCCCCTACGTAAAGAAAAGGTTTTCCATTGTTTAATGTATGATTTGCGAAGTTTTAAGAAAATCAGAGTTCTAAGAATTGTTTTCAAAGTTTTAAGATAGAGTTTACGATCTGTTTTATGTAATTATAAAATAAAGTTCTAAGCTATGATTTAATAAATGTTCTTATTAAGTTTTAAGAAACGATTTGAAATGATTTTAAGGGCAAGTATTGAACGAGGTCTCAACTTGAAATGCGACAGAGGTCGCATCAGTTTTAAAGAACGTTTAAAGAAAAAAAATTATTTCAGTATTTTTCTTACTAAGTACGTAAGTTTACTATTTATGAAACGATGTTTAAGAAAGTAAAGTGACTACCCAAAAAGACGGATCGTCACATATACCTCTAACGATAGATCTTGTCACTTTAACTAAATTAGTATCAGTTCTAGTTGATGCCACCGAAAAAAGTGGTGTATCTCATTGTGGCGACAAAATGAGCTGCAAATCTCGTTGTTGCAACTAAATTAGCAGCAATTCTCATTGTTACGAGCCTTGTTGTAATCTCTTTTAGATGGCTCAAGCAGCAACTAGATCTCACCATGGAAAGGGCAGTGGCCAATGGTCGTGTCGCATCAGGAATAGAAGGATAAATGGTGGCAATGCATAGGAAAGGAGGCAACAACAACAATGAGAGAGAAAGAGAGATAAATAGCATGGATATTTTCCCCTTTCATTATCTTGAAATAACATTTTGCAAACTTTAAGAAATATATACTTAGATATAATCCTTGATTTAATTGTATTCTATAAACGCACCTTGGTAATTAGTGGGCTACCATATTTTCTTTGTACGGATTGATTTGCAGTGTAGGATGAAAAACTTTCACTTTTCCACCATTTGATAAAATAAATTGAGATTGCATGAACTACAATGACCATAACAACCAAGTGGTCATTGTCGTCATCGGCACACTGCCATGAACAGATGACCAACGTGACTACGACGATGAGATCGACATTGTGAGATTTCTCAAGCTTTAGTGGGATCTACTCCATACCCGATCTCCCTTGCACAAGGTGGTTGCGAGGAGGAAATTATTGATGAGATCTACTGTTGACTAATTTCGCTAAAATGACAACGTACAGAGAGGAAATTACGCCCAAAGCCTTACGATGAGTCGGTGGCTAGATTATGTTTTGTGTGATCTGAGCCTTACATGTGGATATTAATCTCACTGTTGACAATTAGTATAAATATGTAATCTTTGCTAGGGTTATCTATGTTCTTAGTTTCTTGCCTCCGACAAGTTTAGAAAGAGAAAAACACAAAAAAGAGAGAGAGAGAGTTGCTCAGGGAGAATAAGGAAGAAAGAGGGTTATGGTGTTTAGGGATTGAAAGAATCTGGGACTAGAAATTGTTCCACTAGGTATTCTTCTCTATAAACACAAAGATTGTTCTTTCTTGGGGTTTTATTGCTGAGCGTTTAGGGTTATTCTTTTTCTCTGGTTTGTTTAAATTATTTGGTAAGGTTTGAGGGTGTAATTTTTCTTCTTATATAGTGGAAGAGCTTCCTATGGGATAGCTCAATGAGGACATAAAACAATCTCTGTCCGAACCTCGGTAAAATTCCTGGCATCTAGTTCTATCAATTTTATTTTCTTGTTCTTGAATCTTTAAAGATCTTGCCCGAATTTCCAACAATTGGTGCGGTGAGCGTGGAACCACAAGGAGAAGTAGGAATCTTAAAGATCTCTGTCAAGGAAATCAAGAAGAGCTCTTCATAGAGACGACATGGGAACTGCGAAATTCAAACTCGTCAAGTTTGATGGCATTGGAGATTTTGGCTTGTGGAGGAAAAACTTAAGGTGATTCTTGTGCAATAGAAGGTTGCTAAAGCACTGGGAAATATGACAGATGTGGCTGGGACAGAGGCTGAAAAGGCTGACATGCGAGAGATAGCTTACTCGACGATCATTCTCTACCTAGAAAACAATGTACTCCATCAAGTCAATGATGAAGATGCAACTACAAAGGTATGGCTTAAACTCGAGCAACTATACGTGACCAATTCATTGACAAACAAGATTTATCTCAAAGAAAGTCTATGTAGTTTTAAAATGGGTCCCAATCTTTGATTTGGAGAAAACTCTCGACACCTTTAACAAGATTGTAATCAATCTTGCAAACATTGGAGAAAAAATAAAGGAGGAAAATCAAGCAGTGATCCTCTTGATTTCCCTTCTGGATTCATACAAAGATGTCAAGAATGCCATTAAATATGGCAAAGAATCACTTTCTTTAAGACATGTTCTCTTTGCCCTGAGGTCCAGGGAATTAGAATTGAAACAAGAAGGATCGTAGAGAAAGGAGACACATGGAGATAAAGGTCTGTTCTCGAGAGGGAGAACACAAAAGAGAAACTTCAGCAAGTTAAAGTTTAGACCAAATTCAAGGTCCAAATCGAGAACCAGCAATAAGAAGTGCTACTATTATAATAGGATCAGGCATATTAAATGATTTTGTAAGGAACGGAAAAAGAAAAAGGCTGATTAGAAACATGCTAAAGAGGAAGAAATGGCTGTTGCAAATCAAGTTTATGTATACGACAGTTCGAAAAAGCTAGTAGTGGGCATCAAGAAACAAGAAGACGAGCGGATTCTAGACTCTGGGTGTACTTATCACATATGTCCAAATAAATCTTGGTTCTTGAATTATAAAGAGTTCAAAGGAGGAAAGGTCCTAATGGGAAATGACCATTCGTGCTCAGTAACTGGAATGGCTCTATTGTTTTGAAGTTACAAGATGGAACAAAACACATTCTTGAGGATGTAAGACATATCCCAGAGTTAAGGAGGAATCTAATTTCTCTGGGGGCTCTTGATGACTTTGGCTATTCTCACAAAGCTGAGAATGGGGTTCTAAAAGTTTTAAAGGGTTCCTTGGTTGTAATGAAGGGAACCAAGAAACATGGTCTTTATGTCCTGCAAAGGCAAACGATTACGGGCTCTGCAGCAACTGCTTCAAAACCCTCTACCGATGCTGATGTGTGGCACAGGAGGCTAAGACACATCAGTGAAAGGGGGCTTTAAGAACTTAGCAAACAAGGCCTTTTGGGAAAAGAAAAACTAGGGAATCTGGAGTTCTATGAACAATGTATTCTTCGAAAACAACTTAGGGTTAGTTTCACAACTTCAACATACAAAGCAAAGGAACCTGGAATATGTACATGCAAATCTCTAGGGCCCTGAAAAGACTCCTACCTTCAATGGACATAGGTATTTTCTCTCTATTGTAAATGATTATTCTAGAAAGGTATGGTTGTATTTGTTAAAAACTAAGGATGAGTGTTTTAATAGGTTTAAACAATGGAAGGCCCTAATAAAAAAACCAAAAAAAATATAAAACTAAAGGCTATGAGAACTGACAATGGTTTAGAATTTTGTCATGAGGATTTTACTAAATTCTGTGCTGACTTGGGAATTTTGAGACATAAAACAGTTAAGAAAACACCCCAACAAAATAGGGTAGCCAAAAGAATGAATAGAACCTTTATGGAAAGAGTTAGGTGCATGTTATTCGGGGCTGGTCTGAGTAAAAGTTACTGGGAGGAGGCTGTTAACACAGCATGTTATTTGGAAAATAGGAGTCCATGTAAACTAATAGGTTTAAAAACCCTAGAGGAAATTTGGACCAAAAAACCACCTAAACTTGATCACTTGAGAATATTTGGTTGTGCAGCTTATGCACATTAAAAGGAAGGAAAGTTGGATTCTTGGTCAATTTTATCCTGAAGGAGTGAAAGGGTATAGACTCTGTGTTAAAGAGGGTCCTAAATGTAAAATTATTATAAGTAGGGATGTTATATTTAATGAAAATGACATGCCTTACTTTAAAAGGGACAAAGATACTATTGTTTCTCTTGATAATGCAGATAAGGAACCCGAGGCTCCACAACCAGTTCAGTTTAAGGTGGAGCAATGAGTCAATTCTGAAGATCAGTCTCATGACTAGGAAAATGTGATGGAAATCTCAGACACTAACCAATCAATAGCAGAAGATCAGTTGGATGAAGGTGGTGAGGATTAACAAGGAACAGCTGTTCAGGATCTCACTGATTACTAGTTAGCAAGAGATTGGCATAGAAGATTGGTAAGACCTCCTAATAGGTATGAAGGAGGAAATTTAATTGCTTATGCTCTTAACTCTACTGAGGTTCTAGAAAATATTGAGCCTAAGACTTTTTCTGAGGTTGTAAAGGTCTAGGGAATGAAAATTAGCTATGAAAGAGGAAATGGATTCATTGATAAAAAAATAAAACATGGATCTTAGTTAATAAACCTAAAAAACAGAGGACTGTTGATTGTAAATAGATTTTTAAAATAAAAGAAGGGTCCACTCCCAAAGAACCAATCGGGTCTAAACCTAGATTAGTTGCAAAAGGTTTTACACAAGTTAAAGGTGTAGATTTTACTGAGATATTTTCACCTGTTATAAAATATAAGACCATTAGGACTATTCTATCTTTAGTAGTACAATTTGATTAGGAATAAGATTAAATGGATGTAAAAACAGCCTTCTTACATGGTGACTTAGATGAAACCATTTATATGAATCAACCTCCAGGTTTTAAAGTTAAAGGTAGTGAAGAAAAGGCTTGTTTATTGAAAAAAATCGCTATATGGTTTAAAACAACCACCACGACAATGGTACAAGCGGTTTGATTGCTATGTTTTAAAACTTGGTTTTAAGAGAAGCAATTATGACTCTTGTTTATATTATATGAATCCTAATTCAAATAATGCTATATATTTGTTGCTTTATATGGATGACATGTTGTTAGCCAGTAAAGATGCAGGTTATATATATGCAGTGAAGGATATGTTGTGTGTAGAGTTTAAAATGAAAGACTTAGATGCTACAAAGAGAATTTTGGGGATTGATATAAAGAAGGATGGACAGTTGAAGATACTGTGCTTGTCACAAAGAAGTTATTTACAAAAGGTAGTGCAAAAATTTTTTATGGATAAGTCAAAGACTGTTAAGGTACCTCTGGCTGGTCATTTTATTTTGTCTGCACATCAAAGCCCAGTTACAAGTGAAGAGAAACTTAAAATCGCTAAATATCATTATTCAAACGCTTTAGGGTCTTTTATGTATGCAATGATATGTACTAGGCTAGACCTTGCTCATGCAGTTAGTGTTTTGAGTAAATGCATGTCGAATCCAGGTCAAGAACATTGGTTGGCTTTAAAATGGCTATTAAGATATGTTAATTCCACCCTTAACCTCGGATTGATTTACAAAAGGGAATTTTAATTTTATTGTTTTAGATGGTTTTATAGACTTTGACTTTACAGGTGATAAGGATAAGAGGCGGTCAACTTCAGCATATGTTATGACTCTATATAGAAATTGTGTCAGTTGGAAGTCATAGTTGACCGCCTCTAGCGATTTTTGTAAATCAGCATATGTTATGACTCTATACAGACAAAAGCTTGTTGCATTGCAATTGTCACATGAAAGATTGTAGTGAAATCTAGAGATATATAGATCTCACCCATAAGTGTTCCTTTTGATTTTTTATTTTAGTATTTTGGGGTATTTTTTGTATTTTTTAAGCATTCCGATGAGAAAAATAGTAAAAGCATATGTCGGCCACTGCCAATAATGGTAGTTTTTGAGCTAATACTTGTGATTATCAACTAGTACCACGGTCAATCATAAATGTAACTAAGGCTCGATGGAGACACGTGCCCCTGTTGAGAAAACAAAAGCCAGTCATAAATGTCTTTGGGTATATTTGTTTCATACGTTCTTTGAACTCAATGGGCTCAAATTTAGATTCAAGTATCAAAAATCCTTCGGATACGTGTTCGTTTTCTCTAAAATTTGAATCATTTGAGTATTAAGAGTCCAGATTTTCAGAGTTCTCATCCCCTCTTAAACTTTTAATACTCGGATATCTTTGCTACAGTAAAAATCAAAATTCTCTCTCCTATATTTGAGGAAAAAAATATAACTTCTTCATTTGATATACAATGGAGATGATTTTTTTTCACTGTATTCCTAATGAAGAGAGGAATAAATCAAGATCCATATTGCATATTTTTTAAGATCAGTAACAGTAAGATTTTATTTGATTTATTAATAAATAAAAAACTATCTTTACTACCTCTCCAAATATAAATTTCAATTTTAATCTATACTCAGATTAAAACTTAAATAAACATCCAAACGTCAATTTGAATAATTACTAACTCAAATCCTCATTCAAATGACACTAGCTCAAATTAAATTACTAATTCAAATCCATTTACCAAAAAAGACCCTTTAATTTTTTTAGAATTGTCCTCGTAGAATATTGATAGCTTACATGTTCATGTCTTGGGCTTCTCTTGAGGAGTCCTTGATGGGCTTGTGTTAAATCCATTGTTGGAAAATTTTCATAAATATAATTTTTTGAAACTTGCTTTTTTATAAATGCATCACGTTTAAGTGTGAGAGTATGATACAATTTTTTTTAAGTGTGGTTGGGATAAATATATTTTTTAGAAGTATGGTATAACACGTAATTAGTTTTTTTCTTTGTATAAGATTTTGGTTTTATCATTACTTTTTTTTCTAAATTGTTGCTGATGAAATTATTAGTTTAGTTTAATAGTTTATAGTTTTATCTCCTTCTGTTTGAAGTTCAACAATTATTTTCATTCTGTCTTTCTTTCTTTCTTTTTTTCTTTCTTGTTCTTTTTACTTTGTGTTGATGGCTTTTCTATATTACGCTCTTTCCAAACCTAGGCACAAAATCCAGTCTTTCGACGTGAATGGACTCAATAATTAGACCCAAGCTATGCTCGAGGAACTAACATGAGGTGATTTGGTGGGCCATAAGTAAGCAAATGAGCTTGTTTGTTTTAAACCAATTTGATTTTAATCCCACTAAAGGATTTAAATTAATTAGATTTAAAATGAACAAGTGATGGATTTCAACCCAAAAGGCCATATTTTATCTCTAGAAATCAGCTATGAGAAAGCCCAAGCTCAAAAGTGCTTAAATTGACCAAAAAACTATAAAAAAAATTCTCCCAAAAAAGCCAAAAATATTGTTAGATTTCGTGTCATAAGTTGTTCTCTGGAGCACCTCCAACACGCCCTTGGGAACCTATGCAAATATACTTTCACTGGATTTAAACGAACAAGTGATAGAGAAATCAATCCAAACAGCCATATTTTATCCCTAGAAATCAGCTATAAGAAAGCCTAAGCTTAAAAGCCCTTAAATTGACCAAAAAAAACTCAAAAAAAAAATCCCAAAAAATGCCAAAAACCCACAAAATTATTATTAGATTTTGTGTCGGAAGTTGTTATCTGGAGTACCTACAACACGACCTTAGGAACCTATGCAAGTCTACCTTTGGTGTCGCTCTAAGGGCGTGTTAGTCTCCAACCTTTTTTAGCAAGATTTGGCAAGACGATGTTATTAGAGATGGACTGAAATCCTTGAGCGCCCCTGAGGTGGCAAGTTCAATCTAGTCAGCTTGACATAGTCTGATTCCATAAACGGAAATCTGGAGAAGAGATTTGTTCAACATAAATCATGGATTTTTGTCCTAAAATCATACTTTTTTGGCAAAATAAAAAACCATGCTTAGAAAGCACAAAAATCTGGCTGCAGGTTTGATCTTGATGCAGGATGTAATGGCCAAAGTTGCTATTTTTATTAATTTTTGGAACCTCTTTGGAGTTGGGAAGTTTGGTGTAATTATTGCATTTATATGATGATATAAGGAATGGTTTATAGTAGATTAAATGTTTGATTTTGAAATTTAGAGGTGGTGACCTTATTGGTATAATATTGTTGAATGGTAATTGACATTCGAGTGTGTAAGTGTGAATTGTTGTGATAAATTAATTTTTCTATGAAGTAGGAGGTGGCACAAACAGCTAAGAGGTGTCCAAAGGGTGATAAAAAGGTATGACTCATGCCTCTTCTTTAATACCTTCGGTGTTACATATGAACGTATAAATACTAGCTAGCCTAGATATTATGAATTTATGAGTTGCCACGTCAAGCTAATATCTAATGTGACTAAGCTTTAATAAACTTTGCTGTTTAGCGTTTACTTGAGAAATTTTATGACATAAAGTTCTAATTAACTAGTTATGTGTTGAGTGTTTAAAGTCTAAGCATGAGGTGTTTTGTCTTTACCTTAAACAGGAAGTGTATTTGTTTCAGCAAGAGGTACAAATAGATTGAAGATATGAATAAGGTATGTTTATCTGAATTAAGGAGAGGAATTGTATTATCTATTTAATAGCCTGTTTGGTAAGGGACGGTCTTGGCCATTATCTCAGTTATGAACAGTGTAAAGCTCTCACATGCTACAGTAAAAAGAAAAAATTGTTATAGTGTAAAGCTTTTACATGCTATAATAAAACAATTTCAACTAACGGTTCTAACACTATGCCAAGCACACTATTAAGCATGTGGGTAGTTTAGTTTTTTGGAAAAAGTGAGCTGCGAAGGCTTTAGGCCCTTATGATCCCTCCGGAGGGTAATGCTTTCATCCCACCGGAAACTCCTTCCATTTAATCTTACCCGTTTAGATTAGGTCGCACGGTGACGATCATGCTAAGGGCACATGGAGCAAATTACAACGGGGTAACCGGTTAAATCATATTTAACTTTAGCTATTTGCTCTTTCATAATAGATCCCACGTGGGGGTGACGAGAGGGGCCATTTGATCCTATGCATGCAGTTTTTACTTGCAATCCAGTCAACCTATACGCTTAGCTATCGATCATTTTCAAGTCCACCCATCCAATCGCTAAGATGAAGCATTTCAAGGATTCAAATAAAGTCCACCCATTTAACTCAAATCTGACTGTTCGTGAAGTCTCCGTCGGTAGAATTCCGCGAATCTGAAGGCCAAGATTGCTGCTCACCCATCCTTCAAAGCTCCACGAAGCAGCAAATCACGTCCTAAAATTTGCACGCTAAGTACCGCTTAAAGAAGAAAAGATAAATTAATAAATAAATTCTTCAACTTGCATTCTAAAAGTGATCCGAAAAGAAGAAAAACAAGGAAAAAAAATTAATCACACTTCTTATTAAATAAGTTCCTTCTTTAATTTAACTTCAGTTTTGAAATTAAAAATTACAAAAACTTTAAGAAGATCTAATAAAGGAAAAAGCTAAAAAAATGTGTAGATAATCTATGAATAAATTATAAATAACTAACTTTAATTTTCAAAGTCTACGATAAATAAATTAATCAAATAACTTAATTGATATTCGAGTTAGCAAGATCTTTCCCTGGGTTTCGACCTTAGACTCACCAAGTATTATTAATAACTTGAGACAACCTTATACTTGAGACAACATTTTCATACCTGAAGAGGTACATTTTTTAAAATGACCTTTCATATACAGGGTTAATATTGTCCTCAGCAATTAATGAATTTTTTGAGTTTGGCTAATATTCACATGTTTTTATAAAAGGACATTAGTTTATCTATTAAACCATAATTAGCCATATATGTATTAGTCGCTGTAATATTGCATCACTTTGGCATTGTTGTGCTGTTGTGTTGTGCTGTGGAACTAATTCAGATAGGCGTTTCATAAATTATTTGTGAAGTAACACCAAAAACAAGATTACAAATATTTGGTAAATTATATATAAAATTATTATAGAGATGTATAACGAGAAAAATGAGCATACTTTTTAAAGCAATTTGTAAAGTAATTTTAAATTAATATAAGTAATATTTGTATAGCAAAATGTCACAACAATATAAATTTTTTTATTTTCAATATATTTTTAGGAAAATAAATTACTTTTATTAAGCTACATAATTTTTTTAAATTTTACGCCCATAAAAAACTTTGAGATTAGGAAGAAATCGAATATAATCAATACTAACCTACAAGTGAGAGAAATAAAAGTTTTATTTTCTAACACATCTTAAATATATTTTTAACTGAATTTAGTTTTTCTTACACATCTTGATTAACTTTAGCATTCAATAGTTAATATACTATAAATTATTCAGGTCAACTCCCAAAAAACATTGGAAGGGTAAGGGTATAGATGGTGCAACAACCCCACAATTCAAACATTTCAAACATCCCTGCATCAACCCAACAACATACAACACAATACAACAACATACCAAATGAAAGTGATGGTGTGTGTATAGGCCTTTTGTTTAGTCTAGGGGAAGCAGCTGCTACAACTACCAATAGTATGACTACTTCTTAGATTTCCAACTACATAAATTTCATCTAAAGTAGTACCCTGAACCTCAACATCCTAGCTAGAAATGCTACATTCTCTTTTCAAGAACAAAGAATGTTTCTATTTTTTTCGGTACCAGTTTTCCATAAAAAGAAAGCAACAAAAAAAGAACTTTCTATCAACATATGTCTTATGTTTGTCATCTACCTTAATTGGGATTGCGCCTTGATTACTGTCTTATATTTTTTATAAACAACCTTACAACAGAACTACAAAAAATTAAGGTACGTTGAACATCTGTTTATATTATATGCTAAGTTATGTTCAAATACAAGGCAAGTTACATTTTACATATAAAAGGCACGCTGTTGTCTGGAAGAAACAAGCCAGACATAACTTAAAATAAATGAGCCCTAATATTGCATGTAAAATAACAAGTTTGTTCAGTCATATTTGTTGGAGCACCGGAAGAAACTGACCGTTTTCTTAAACACTTTATAATTAACAATTTAATTATGCCATATGTATCTATTTTCTCACCTAATTTCTTGCTTTTCCCCTAATTGGTTGCTTTACCTAATTAATTACTTGCCATCTCATGGATGAAGCTTCCATGTAACACCCCGAAACTAATTTAGTGATATTAAAATGTTGAATGGTGGATTAGTATGCTATAATGAATATTTTAAGCTTAATTTGAGCATTTGATGAAATTTTGGGGTTTATGGTGGTTTTGGTTATTTTAATGATTTTAAATTTATTTTTAATTATTTTAAATGTCATTTTGAAATCTTCGGACACCATGATTTGTAAAATGTCAAAGATATTCGGTTTTATAAAATCGTGGGCGGCACACAATTTTTGTACAATAAAAATGCCCACTTTTCTCTCTATTTATTCTCTCTTCCTCTCACCCCTTCACTCTCTCTCTCACACACTCTCTCTCCTCCTCTCTCTCCCGTGCATACTCTCTCTCTTGGTTTCTCCCTTTCTCTCTCAAATTTCTTTGGGATTTTGAAACAAAATTTGAATCCAAACTTCGGGTTAGCAAGTAGGAAGCTCGAGGACGAGATTTGGCAACCAAAAGCGTGGATTTAAAGCTTCAATTCGAGGTTAGTTTTAAAATTTCTAAACTTTTTCAATTTTTCAATTTTTTGTGCATTATTGAAATCTAAGTTTGTTTGAGCTTAGAAAACCCTTGATTCTAGTTAAAGGAACTTAGAACAACTAGAATCTAAACTTTGTTTGAAGAAAACGGATTCGATTCAAGATTTTTATTTTCCTCTATTTTTGGATTTTCTTCGATTTTGTGTTTAAATCTTGTTTAAATGAGTTTAAATGTGTCCAACCATGTTTTTCTATCATCTATGAATGTTTTTCATGCATGTGTTTTGAGAAAAACAGGTTAAAATTAAGATTTGGGTTTTGGGAGATTTGAAACCCGTGACTAAAAATTCTGGGTTTTTCCAGTTCGACAGGCCGAACTTCGTGTTCGACAGGCCAGATTCAAAAGATCGGCAGGCCGGATTCATCTGTCGGGCAGGCTAAACCTGAAAATTTTTTGGCCAACCGAACTTGCTCTCCGGCACAGTTCGGCCGGTCGAACCAGTGCGTCCGGTAGGCCGACCGGGCACTGTGAAATTTTGTGATTTTTCACCCGTTTTTACTGTTTTGAACCCCAATTTAGATTTCAACTTTATAAAATGATTTTTAAGGTACAAATGGCACACTAGGACATCATGAAGTAGTTTAGCAAGGTAGGATATCTTAAATTTAGATACTGATAGACCTAGCTTGTGTTTAGGGTCGTTCGTGGTTCCACAGAGCTAACGTACAGCGGACTAGGATTACGGTGTGGAGCACCAGCACGAGTATCGAGGTAGGACTTCTACCCCTTTTCTTTGGTAGCCCAGTTTTCAAATGATGTTGTCCTTGAAAAAGGTTTCTATTAAAATGATTTTCACGGTTGATTGAAAAGGAATTTTATCGATTATTTTATTAACCGTGAGTTGAGATGGTCTTCATAATGAACCTCATAATGGATGTAAATGCAAATATCTGGTAAATGAGTTTTAAATGATAACAGAAGTAAATGTAAGGGCATGATGCCATAACAGAGATCGGGTCGTATAGCGTGCGACCTTGGGGGTAGATCCCGAAACCCAGCTGGGCCACTACGATGGTGATTTATTTATGGTTTGCCCCAGGAAAAAAATGATGATACTTCTGGTCGACCATTAAATGATTTTAGTAAGAAAATTTAAACGGATTCTATCTTTTTACTTGATTCAATATATTTTTTAAATGATTTTGAATAGTGAATTGTTTTTCAAATTATAGTCCTATTGAGCCTTTCGCTCATAATTTATTGTTTTAAAAATTTTCCCCCCTAGGTGGATATTAACATAGGTTCTGGGAAGATCTCACAGGCAGGACTCAGGAGCATTAGGAGAAACTGAAAGACTATTTAAGAATTGTATAAAAATCAAGGCATGTAAAATTTTATTTTCTTTTTCTTCTACTTGGACTGTGGTTGAGATGTAATATTGTCAGTACTATGTGTGTGCATAAAATGTGGGTCGGTGGGACCCATCTCGCGTGTTTTATTTTCTTGTTATTTCCTTACAATTTGTTTAATTATTGTTCTTGTTTAAATACCCTAAATGCTCGTTTATAAAAAGTTTTTTTAGGTTTTCTATATTTTTAAATTTAACTAAATTCCCAATTTCATGTTTTTTTTAACTTAATTCTTCTTCTATTTAATATAATCTAACTGCCACGTCACCTCTCGTACTCTGAGGCATAACAGAATGGTATCAGAGCTCAAGGTTATGAATCTTGGGAATTATGCACACATAGGTATGACAATAAAGTACCACTGATAGTCTAAATTTTGTTTTCAGAAGTGAGAGAATGACACTTAGGCGACGTTCGACAGCTGATGCCAAGTTCAGAAATGACGAAGGCATGATGAGGGCAATGTTTGCTGCATTTCGGCAGATGGCAGCTAGGGCCAGGCCAGGGGATTCTGATGCGGGTAGTCAGCATGCATACTTTAAGAAATTTTGACGTACGTCTGTTCCTACTTTTGATGAAAATGGGGATCCGTAGGTGGCAGAATATTGGTTAGACTCAATCGAGAAGCACTTGGATACTCTTGGTGCGCCAGCTAAATATCGCGTGGAATTTGCTGCATATAAGGTTGAGGGTGGTGCTAATATTTGATGGAAGCAGGCTAAGCGTTTGGAACGCAATGGTAATATCAGTTGAGACAGGTTCGATGAGCTATTTTATGATCGGTACTTTCCTCAAGGGTATAGGGATCAGAAGGCAGTTGAATTCTATAGGTTACAGCAGAGTGACTTGTCTGTTCGAGAGTACGAGGCAAGGTTTAATGAGCTGGCTAGGTTTGCTCTAGCGACGATGGCATCGGAGCGTGAAAAGTGCATTAAGTTTCCAGATGGGCTCAGGGCTCCTATTCGACGGCATGTGGTTGCTTTGCGACTCAGGAGTTTTGTAGAGCTTGTGTCGTCAACGATATCTGTGGAGAGTGATTATGTGCAGTACTGTGAAGATAGAGCAAAGACGTCAGGTGGGCCCTAGAGGAGCAACAAAAAGAGCACTAGTAGTCGTCCGACTTCAGGTAAGAACAAGCAGGGCGGCGCAAACAGTGGTAGCAGTAGTTCATCAGGTAGCGGGCGCAGCAACCCCTACAGCTTCCATTGTCATTATTGTCAGTAGCCAAGTCACATCAAGAGGAATTGCCCAATCAGGAGTGCTCATTTTAGATCTCAGGCCGGTGAGGGAGCCATTCGTCAGCCTCAGCCTCAGACTCTATCTCCACCTCAGCAGTTTTCGCAACTCCAGTTCCCTCAGTTTCCTCCTCAGCAGCCGCGGGACTTCCAGCGTAATATTCCTCAGTATCGGGCACCGAGTGTAGTTAGTGTGCAGTCGCCCCCGCCACAGCAGTTTCGATCATCAAATTCAGGATCTAGTAATGCTGGTAGAGGAAAGGGAAAAGCTCCAGTTCAGGTTCATGCAATGGCAACGGGGAGTTCAGATGCCCACACTAGTAACGCGGTTGTCGATGGTACGATTTTAGTTTCTGAATCATTAGCTCACGTTTTGTTTGATACAAGTGCCACTTATTCTCTCATTTCGAGTTCTTTTGTACATGCTTTGGGATTAAAAACAGAAAATTTTGATAAACCCCTAGTTATAGCTTCACCCTTGGGGCGGGTATGTGTGAATTGTATATGTAAAGCTTGTAAAATAAAGATTAGGGATGAGATTTTGAAAAGTGATTTGATTGTATTCCCCATGAATTCCTATGATGTAATCCTAGGGATGGATTGATTATCCAGGTATAATGTAGTTATAGACTGCCAACTTAAAAAAGTAACCCTAGTGTTTGATAGGGGGACGATGATCACCTACCAGGGTGGTGGTGATCGGTTAATGAGTGAATGTCTTGTAAAGTCATGTCTCGGTGGGCAAAGAAACATGGTTTGTTATGCTTTTTTTACGAATCTTGAGGGTGAGCCTAGTGTCTTGAGAAGGAATGCAATGATACCAGTGGTAGATGAATTTGAAGATGTCTTCCCCGACGAGTTGCCAGGATTACCACTGTATCGGGAGATCGAATTCAGTATTGAGTTATTCCCAGGTATCGCACCGATTTTTATAGCACCTTATCGGATGGCGCCGGCAGAAATGAAAGAATTGAGAAAGCAACTTCAGGAGCTCGCTGATAAAAAGGTATATTTAGAATAGTACGTTACCGTGGGGAGCACCGGTTTTGTTTGTTAAGAAGCATGATGAGACTCTCAGGTTGTGTATAGATTATAGGTAGCTAAATCGAGTGACAGTGAAGAATAAGTATCCCTTACCTAGGATCGATGAGTTGTTTGATCAGTTGGGAGGTTTCCGGTATTTCTCGCGGATTGATTTACAGTCAGGCTACCATCAGCTTAGGGTAAAGGACGGGGATATTCCCAAGATAGCTTTCAGGACCTGATATGGACACTTTTAGTTTTTGGTGATGTCGTTTGGGTTAACAAACTCTCCAGCAGCTTTTATGGACTTGATGAATAGGATATTCAGGCCTTATTTGGATCAGTTTGTGATCGTGTTCATCGATGATATTCTAGTATATTCTAAGACTTGGGAGGAGTATGGGCAGCATCTTCGGATCGTGCTTCAGACTCTGCGGGAGCACCAGTTGTATGCTAAGAAAGAAAAGTGCAAGTTTTGGTTAACAGATGTCAAATTTCTGGGTCATGTCATCTTTGAGCATGGTATTTCGGTGGATCTGTCTAAGATAGAAGCCACAGTAGAATGGGAACGACCAAGGAATGTAGCAGAAATTTGTAGTTTCTTGGGTCTTGTAGGGTACTACAGAAGATTTGTAAAGGATTTCTCAAAGATCGTTAGGTTGATTAGGAAGAACGTTAGGTTTGAGTGGGAGGATGAATGCGAGCTTGCTTTCCAGGAATTGAAAAGTCGGTTGACTTCAGCCCCAGTGTTGATTATTCCCAGCAGTGACGAGCCGTACGAGGTTTACACAGATGCTTCAGGACGCGGGCTTGGGTGTGTGTTGATGCAACATGGACGTGTGGTAGCATATGGATCGAGACAGCTACGGCCTCATGAGCGAAATTATCCTACTCACGATTTGGAGCTTGCGGCGGTGATTCACGCATTGAAGACTTGGAGATATTATTTGTATGGGGTGACATTTCAGGTTTTCTCCGATCACAAGAGTTTGAGGTATTTGTTCACTCAGAGGGATCTTAACTTGAGGCAGCGGAGATGGATGGAGTATATGGAGGATTATGATTTCACGTTGCAGTATCATCCCATAAAAGCTAATGTAATTGCACATGCGCTTAGCAGGAAATCTTCAGGGATTCTTGCCTGTTTGGCTCTTGAGGATTGGAATAGGGATGCGATTGTGAGTGAGTATGGGTTGCAGTATTATGAAGACTATAATCGAGTTTTGGTGTACCATGTGGAAGCGACTTCAGCTCTTGTTCAGATGGTGAAGCAATATCAATGGCAGGATCAACAATTGTAGGGAATCTGGACACAGATTCAGAACGGAGAGCAGTTCGATGAGTGGAGAGTGCATGCGGATGGATCGTTATACTTTCGAGAGCGTCTAGCAGTTCCAGCAATCACCGAAGTGACAAAAGTCGTGATGGACAAAGCCCATAGGTCCCAGTTCGCCATTCATCCAGGGAGCATGAAGATGTATCGCGACTTGAAGAGGCAATATTGGTGGAGAGGTATGAAGAAAGAAGTTCGGGAATACGTGGCCAAGTGTACGACGTGTCTTCAGGTGAAAACCGAGCATCAAAAGCCAGCAGGTCAGCTTCAGTCGCTTCCTATTCCAGGGTGAAAATGGGAGCAGGTGACGATGGATTTTCTCACTGGTTTGCCGAGGACGGAGCAGCGGCATGGTGCAATTTGGGTCGTGTTCGACATGTTGACGAAATCGGCGCATTTCATTCCGTTTAGGTCGACATGTTCGAGGAAAGTTCTCAGGGAGTTGTATCTATAGAATATAGTGAGATTGCATAGAATTCCATTGTCTATCACCTCAGATCGGGACACCAGGTTTAATGCTAGGTATTGGAGGAGCTTTCAGGAAGCTTTAGGTACAAATTTGAACTTCAGCACGGCATTTCATCCTCAGACTGATGGGCAGTCTGAGCAGGTTATTTAGATTCTCGAGGACATGTTGCGTGCTTGTGCATTATATTTCGAAGGGAATTGGAAGAAATATTTGTATCTGGCAAAATTCGCGTACAACAACAACTATCAGGCAAGTATTGGTATGGCACCGTTTGAGGCGTTGTATGGGCGGCCGTGTAGGTCACTAGTGTGTTGGGTAGAACCGGAGGATAGGGTTATTCTCAGGCCAGATGAGATTTGTGATAGCAACGAGAAAGTCGCCATGATTCGAGATCGGTTGAGAGCAGCTCAGAGTCGACAAAAAAGTTATGTGGATAGGAGACGTTGACCATTAGAATTTGCGGTGGGGGATTTTGTCCTTTTGAAAGTATCGCCTCGTAAGGGTATTATGCGATTCGGAGTGAGCGGTAAGCTTGCACCGAGATATGTTGGACCGTTCGAGATCACTCAGCGTGTTGGTGTGGTTGCTTATCGGCTTGATCTTCCCCCTGAGTTATCTCATGTTTATGATGTATTCCATGTGTCAATGCTTAGGAAGTGTCCACCTGAGCAAGGTAGAATAGTTTCTTTTCGCGATGTGCAGGTTCAGGAAGACACGGCATATAAGGAGGTGTCAATTCAGGTTATCGATCAGAAAATGATTAGCTTACGTCATCGTGAAATACCGTTAGTTAAGGTCGTGTGGCAGCATCACGGAGTTGATGAAGCCACTTAGGAATTAGAATCGAGTATGCGGGAGTTGTATCCGCACCTGTTTTGTTTCTGAATTGATTTGTAAATTTCGAGGGCGAAATTTCTCTTAGGGGTGGAGAGTTGTAACACCCCGAAACTAATTTAGTGATATTAAAATGTAGAATGGTGGATTAGTGTGCCATAATGAATATTTAAGCTTAATTTGAGCATTTGACGAAATTTTAGGGTTTAAGGTTGTTTTGGTTATTTTAATGATTTTAAATTTGTTTTTAATTATTTTAAATGTCATTTTGAAATCTTCGGACACCATAATTTGTAAAATGTCAAAGATATTCGGTTTTATAAAATCATGGGCGGCACACAATTTTTGTACAGTAAAAACGCCCACTTTTCTCTCTATTTATTCTCTCTTCCTCTCACCTCTCATTGTCTCTCTTTCACACACTCTCTCTCCTCCTCTATCTCTCGTGAACACTCTCTCTCTCGGTTTCTCCCTTTCTCTCTCACATTTCTTTGGGATTTTGAAACAAAATTCGAATCCAAGCTTCAGGTTAGCAAGTAGGAAGCTTGGGGACGAGATTTGGTAATCAAAAATGTGGATTTAAAGCTTCAATTCGAGGTTAGTTTTGAAATTTCTAAACTTTTTCAATTTTTCAATTTTTCGTGCATTATTGAAATCTAAGTTTGTTTAAGCTTAGAAAACCCTTGATTCTAGTTAAAGGAACTTAGAACAACTAGAATCTAAGCTTTGTTTGAAGAAAAACATATTTGATTCAAGATTTTTTATTTTTCTCTATTTTTCTCTATTTTTAGATTTTCTTGGATTTTGTATTTAAATCTTGTTTAAATGAGTTTAAATGTGTCCAACCATGTTTTTCTATCATCTATGAATGTTTTCCATGCCTATGATTTAAGAAAAACAGGTTAAAATTAAGATTTAGGTTTTGGGAGATTCGAAACCCGTGACTGAAAATTTTAGGTTTTTCCAGTTCGATAGGCCAGATTCATCTGTCCAGCAGGCCGAACCTAGAAATTTTCTGGCCAACTAGACTTGCTCTCCGGTAGGCCGAACTGTGTAGTTTGGCCGGTTGAACTAGGGCGTCTGGCAGGACGACCAGACATGGTGAAATTTTGTAAATTTTCACCTATTTTTACTGTTTTGACCCTGATTTAGATTTCAACTTTATAAAATGATTTTTAAGGTACAAATGGCACACTAAGACATCATGAAGTAGTTTAGCAAGGTATGATATCTTAAATTTAGATACTGATAGGCCTAGCTTGTATTTAGGGTCGTTCGTGGTTCCGCGGAGCTAATGTACAACAGACTAGGATTATGGTGTGGGGCACCGGGACAAGTATTGAGGTAGGACTTCTACCCCTTTTCTTTGGTAGCCCAGTTTTCAAATGATTTTGTCTTTGAAAAAGGTTTCTATTAAAATGATTTTCACGGTTGATTGAAAAAGAATTTTATCGATTATTTTATTAACTGTGAGTTGAGATGATCTTCATAATGAACCTCATAATGGATGTAAATGCAAATATCAGGTAAATGAGTTTTAAATGATAACAGAAGTAAATGTAAAGGCATGATGTCATAACAGAGATCGGTCGTGTAGCATGCGACCTTGGGGGCAGGTCCTGAAACCCAGCTGGGCCACTACGGTGGTGATTTATTTATGGTTTGCCCAAGAAAGAAAATGATGATACTTCTGGTCGACCACTAAATGATTTTGGTAAGAAAATTTGAACGGACTCTATCTATTTACTTGATTCAATATATTTTTTGAATGATTTTGAATAGTGAATTGTTTTTCAAATTATAGTCCTACTAAGCCTTTCGTTCATAATTTGTTATTTTAAAAATTTTCCCCCTAGGTGGATATCAACATAGGTTCTGGGAAGATCCCACAGGCAGGACTTAGAAGTATCAAGAGAAACTAAAAGACTATTTAAGAATTGTATAAAAATCAAGGCATGTAATCTTTTATTTTCTTTTTCTTCTACTTGGACTGTGGTTGAGATGTAATATTGTCAATACTATGTGTGTGCACAAAATGTAGGTCGGTGGGACCTATTCTCGCGTGTTTTATTTTCTTGCTATTTCCTTACAATTTGTTTAATTATTGTTCTTGTTTAAATACCCTAAACGCTCGTTTCTAAAAAGTTTTTTTAGGTTTTCTATATTTTTAAATTTAACTAAATTCCCAATTTCATGTTTTTTTAACTTAATTCTTCTTCTATTTAATATAATCTAACCGCCATGTCACCTCTCGTACTCCGGGGCGTAACATTCCATCTAGATAGATGGAAGCAAAATCATATATATATATGTATATTTATATAAATATATAAGTGGAGATACTTGGAAAAGATGCAAAAGCATATAGAAGTATTAAATGTAGTCGAGTTTTCAGATAAGAATGCATAGAAAGGTTCATGAGGAAGTATGCATTTATTACGATACTAAATGATGTTTAGAATTTTATATTTGAGTGCCATTTGAGACGAAGAGAAGCTTTCATTAATCGGTATTATAGCTCAATATTTTAGGACTTCAAGTAAGTAGAAATCTCAACTGTGTCACAAGAATAATATTTTAATACATATTATTCTCTATAGTTAAATGATTTACAAGTTCACTTATTTATTCATAAGTAAGCATTCATGTAAAAGATTTTAGTCATGCATTTTGTGCATTCATTGAGCATGTGATTGTATAATTTTACAATGATATTGTTGTACACTAATTTTATGAAAATGATATGAAAATAAGGAATGGTTTTATGAGATTTTTGAGTGATCTGAGAATGGGGCCAAGCAAAATAATAGGTCTCGATGGGGTCCTGTCTCGATGGAGACTTTTAAAAAGTATGATAAAAAAGCCTCGAAGGAGGCCAATCCTAATGGAAACATAATATTTTGTTATGTCTCGAAGAAGACTATGGACCAAATGATTGTCTTGATAGAGATTGTCTTGCAGTGTGGGACACTACATGACGGCACTTACTGTCCCAAGAATTTGACGGAAGGAATGCCTACCTGCTTCAACTAGCTCTAAAAGAAAATATACACATAATGTTTTAAAGTGTTGAAGGGCACAATAATGAAGTATATATGAAAAGGAATAAGGAATACATGAGCTTATACATCATTGTCATTCTATGCATGATTTTTACTTATTGAGCTTTAGCTCGTTATAGTTCTTGTGATGCAGGTTAGTCATATTATTTACTAGATTTATCAAAAGTTGATTGAGCAAGAGAATATGAAGTCCCATGATATGAGAAGTTGCAGTTTCATGACTAGGCCATTAAGATTTTGTTATTTTAAATCTTTTATTCATTAGCTTTTGTATTGGAATGGCTATATAGATAAAAGATTTTCATTTATAGACTTCGTTTTTAAGAAAAGTTTATGAGAAGTATAGTTTTATAGGCTAGTTGGATATGATTGATTTGATAAATGATCTACTAGCTTAGGAGGCATTACATAAGGCATTCTTCATGAAGCACCGTCAGAAATCTCCCTCTCTTCTCTGTAAATGCCCAGCTCCTTAACTCATTTTCATACATCAAGATGAGCTTGATCTCTCCCTATTAGTCAAACTCTAGCCATTTTTGTCCCTATTCTTTATCTTCTTAAGTTTGCGCTCTTTGAACTTAAAAAAATTCTTCTAAGGTTTTTACCCTTCGAACCTTATTGCTTTAAGAGAGTTCTTCTATGGTATGTATCCATTGGATCTTTGTTGTTTTGAGAATCCCTTCGAAATCTCTCCAGGATATTTCCAAGACGCACTGAAGGTCTGTGCCCTTCGGATATGTGAACTTTTGGAAGGAATTCCCTTGAATCTTTATTATATCTCTTCAGCCTTTCTCTCTGAGAAACAATCATACCTTTTACTCCTCTGAGATACCATTTGTTATACCAATAGCCTTAGAACCCCACAAAAAACCTTGGCCCTAGGAAACATCTCCACCAACTTTTGTTTGCTTCTCCCACAATATCTTGCTCACATACCGCTCCATTTTTTCTTTTTGCGACTACGCTTTGGTGCGGACGGTAAAAAAGTGGGCCCTAGGAGTCATTCTCCTTCGAATCACTTCAAATCCAACTGTCCCTACTGTTTAGTTGGAGATCTAGGCATCTTTTCTACAAGCTTTTCCAAGGACCTTGACTCCGTTAGATACACAACCAACAAATTAAGGATGTATACATGTATAGATATTATCTTTCCTTTTCTTTTTATTTAATTCCTTCTTTTCTTTCTCCTTATTCTATTTCTTTCTTTTATCTCTCTTTTTTTCCTCCAAAGTTTTCTCAAATTGTACCACTTTCATTAATTTTTTTCCTTATCTCATCTTGGTTGTCCTCACTTTCTTTTCCTTAACTTTTTTTTTTTCAATACTCATATATCAAAGGTTTGATTGCTTTCTAAAAATTATTAGCTTCAAAAGTCATATTTAACATATGAGTTAAATTCATTAAAAGTCTCCTCATAGGGGTTAAAGAGAGGGATAGATCGACGTGTTAGAGAGAGAGATAAATTGGAGGGGGTTAGAGAGAGGATAGATAGGCGAAAAGAGAGGGGTAGAGAGAGGAGAGAAAGAGGCCTAAATAGAGGAGAAAGAAAGGAATGAAATAAATATCATATTAGGGTTTCTATTTGATTTTTGAAATAGGGACAAAAATGTCATATTAAAAATTAAATTAAAAAGAAAATGAAAAATAAAGGGAAAGTTTTAAATAGTCAAAAAATAAATGACAGTTTTAATAGGGATATTTAGTAGGGCTGTACAAAAACCACCCCGCACCTGCCAACCGCCTGCGCCCGCCCATCTCGAAAAAAGCGGGTTTACGTTAGCAACCCACTGGCGGGCGGGTTCTAATATATTTAGGTGGGCGGGTTTGGTTTTAAGTTTTTGAGGGCGGGTTCGAGGTTCAACCCGAACCCGCCCTCCTATATATTTAAAAAAAAACTTATCGTTTATTTGATTTTGTTCTTATTTTAGACATGATTGAACAATCCAACACTCCAAGCACGGGCTCGGCTGCCTCTTGACATATTGGAAACTGAAAATTCTCCTATTATTTTGTGAAATAATCAAAATTTAAATCAAGTAAGTTAGTAAAGAAAGACCCTAAAAATAAAAAGAACACTTGACTTTGTTCATCATTTTATTTGTAGCATTCTATTATTTTCGAACCCAGTGAATAGGCTTTAATCTTTATGGGCTCTTAACTTTATTCATCACTTCATCTGTAGTTGATATTTCTTGTTGCAGTGAATGATTATGTTTTTTAATTTATACTTTTGAATATAGTCACTGTCTTTAGGCATCAAACTTGCTTATTGTTGTGAATTTTTTATGTGTTATCATATTATATTTTCTACAAATTTTTTTCACTTTAAAAAAAAGGTCTCAAAATTACATTGGGCAATAGCATAGGTCTAAACCGCCTCAACCCGCCCGCAAACACCTAAAACCAAACCGAAACCACCCGTCATGTGGTGGGCGGTTTGTGGGTTGGTTAATCGTCAACCCACCGTTCAAAAAAACTACACCGCACCGGCCTAAAAACCGTCAAACCATCCACTGTTCACCCTTAATATTTAAAAGAAATGCCACATATTACTTATATGGATTGATTTATACCACACACACAAAAAAAAAAAAAAAACACTTACAATTTATGTCTCTATATTAAAAAAATTATTTTTTGCTTTCTCTCTCCTTCTTTTGCCCTTTTCTCTCTCTTCTTCTTCTCTCCCATGCTTCCTCTCTCTCTTCCTCTCTTTTATTCTAACAACAACTTTTTTTTGCTTTTTCTCGCTTCCTTTTTGCTCTTTCTCTCTCTTCTTCTTTTTCTCTCTTTTCCTCTCTTCCATTCTAATCGAGGCATTTTGATAAAGGGCCTCCGGCCAAATTTTTTTTTGGTAAATAGAACTTTTTTTTTGGACAGTTTTTGACACAAAAAAATGATTTTTTAGACATCAAAACGGTTCCAGTTTTTTTTTCCTGTTGAGGTTCCTTATTCTGTTACAGTCATTTTCTTTATTTTTTTTTAAAAAAACTGAGACAGCTTATCTGCATAAAAAAACTTGTTTTTGGGTTCTAAAAAAAAGAGACTATTTACCTAATTAGAATTTTCTTTTGGCCTTTTATCAAAATCTACCATTCTAATCTGCATCAAGCGAGAGCTGCACATTTTTGGACGACTCTAGCAAACTGTTCCCCACATACGCCGGCAACGACCTCGGCCCCCTCTCCCTCGAGGGGCTCTGGCTGCCTCTCCCCTGCGCAACTCTGGCAACGACTCTAGCCATTTCTCCCCTACCCAACTCTGGGCGCCTCTCCCATGCGGGACTCCAGCAATGACTCCAGGCGTCTCTCCCTAGCGCGACTCTAGCCACCTCTCCCCCGTGCGACTCTAGCAACGACTCCGGTGCTTGCTCCCCTCACAACTCCAACAACGAGCTACTCCTTCTGTGATTCCGACGCTTGCTCCCACAACTCCAATCTATTCGCCACTCTTCTACATTGTCGTCATTCATCGTTCATCGCCTCTCCTTTGTTCGTGTTCCTTTTTTTTATTTTTATTTTTGATCTCATTGTATTTTGAGGTTTTGAGGGTATATTTTGTATTATAAAATATATTATAATAATATAATATAATATTTTTATAATTATTTTTTTTTAGTGGTATAAATTAATCCAACGTAAATTTTTATGGCATATATATGAAAATCCCATTTTAACAAGTGACGTGCTTCAAAAGCATTTGGGGTGGTTTTCTCAACATACATAAATCAGCCCAAACCATGGATTTGGCCTTTTTGGGGTCTGAATTCAGAATGTAGGTGGGCTAAATGTGAAGGCCCGCCCAATAACAACCGCACGGCACTCTAAAATGGAGGCGAGCGCCGTGGGGTCTGAATAGGGCGCACAGAATCCGAAGCCTCGAGGCCTATTTTGTCGCAGCGAGCTCAACGGTGGCCCAGATTTGGAGGACCTCTGCGGAACTAGAAGCCGCTTCTTTTATTCTTTTCTTTTCCTTCTCGAGCCTCGCCGATGTGAACCAGAACTATCGCGAACACTCGCGCACAAACCACAGGATTGAGATCCATGTCCTTCTTCTTCTTCCTCTCTCTCTTCTCAAGCTTGTCCCGAATCAGTGACGGAAACTCCTAAGATTCACCAGCTAGCTCAGGTATCTTCGTCGTTGTTTTACTTTTTGAAATTCTTTTTTTCTTCCCTGTCGTTTGGCTCCCGAGAAAGTGTAACAAGGATTTCTTCTTAGCTGAATTTTTCCCCCATTTTTTTGAACAGTTCGCTTTTAACCTTAGGCTTAGCTGAACTTCTAGGTCTTTTTTTTTTTCTTTTGTTATTACTTGTCTTTTGGGCTGCTTACGCTGAGGGATAAGAAATTTATTTACTTTGTTTTGTTTTGGGTGTAAGCTAAGTTCGGCCAAATTGTAATTGGAGTGAGGGGTGTGTGTGTGTGTGTATGTATATTCAATATTTTTCTACTTGTTTTGTAGAATGTTGAAGTAAGCGCGCCTTTGGGTCAAAAATGCGTAGATATGAATTGGGGTAATCTGAGCTAGGACGATGATGAGCTTGCTATAAAACTTAGGCGTTTGTAGTTATAATGCTTTGGACAATTTGTGACATTGTTGTTGAGTTCATGTTCCTCCTTGGATTTATTCTGAATGTTTTGTTCATCATGAATTATGGCACATGCAATTTTCTTAATGGGTGTGATAGAAAATCATTTATATAGCAATTGGCATTTATGCAAATTTACTATTTCGAGTGTACACTATTATGTGCACGTGCTGAATAAGCTTGAGCTAAGGACATCTCTTAGTTTATAGCCTTGAGTGGGGCACTTGCACCATATTTGCCACGTATGCACACTTCTTGGAGTTGCTACAACAACCTTTTCCTCGTACTTTTGTATACTTGATGGGTGATGCCTAATAGTTGGTTCTAAATTTACTTGATAAAGCCTTACTATATAGTCGTCTAGGTTATGATTTTTTTTGGGTTGAGGTCGAGTGTGATTCTATATGTGAATTACTGTTTTGTTTATAAATCCTAGAGCTTCATAGAAAATCTCCATTTTATCTGAATTTCTCAAGAATTTTCTTGAGACGAAAATCTACATGATCTCCCAATGGTAGGAAATGGTTAGTGTGGAATCCATTTAAGCGTGATGATGACTTCTTTTTAAGTTTGTAGCCTTTTGACTAAAAATTAATGTGGGGGTGACAGTTTTTTGCTGGTAAAGGATTTTTTTTTTCCTAGATTTACCAATTTATGATTTTAATTTCATTCTATGTTTGTATTAAAGAATTTGTTTGCTCTCTTCACCTCTTTCTCTCTCTAGCAAGTCATGCATATGTAACTTATTGGAATGTAGTTTTTGTCCTATTGATTTCTATGGTTCTCTAACAATATAAATTTTCTTTTATCCTCTACCCTTCATATCTGTATGTGTTCATATTAAGGATTTATACAACATATATCAGCTAATTTTTGTTGTTTTTCTGTCTTTTGTTTTCTGGCTTGTATTCTTTCTCAGAATTTTGGTTTCATAATCTTTTCACCTCTTGCAGGTTTGTAGTCACACATAATATAACGGCTTCTTCTAGTAGTTTTGATGGATCTATTGATCTTTGCGGTTTCAGTTTTGGGAGAAACTTATTGATACACAGTTCATTACGTGGTTGAATATTTATTTATGTAAATACATTGAAGCGCAGAAGTCTGTTGATGTGTGTGACCTATATCGCCCACACTAATTCTGATATAACATTACTACCCTTTGCACCGGGATTAAATCTTTTATCTGTTTTCTTGGATATCGAGCAGATCGGAGTAGAAGTTATACTTGTTAGCTTTTAGCCTTTTATTTCGATATGGCTGATGCTACACGTATAGACATCCCTCCCGGACAAGCGAGGACTGAAACTGCAAAATGCACAGATCCTACACAAAACATGTTAGAACAGGTGAATGAAACCGAACCTCCAGAACACATACATTTTAGTGAAGCTCAAATTATAGAAAATGTACAACTTGAAACCGGCACAGCTGCGTCCAGCATTTTTAGCGAACAGCTGCAACCAGTTTCTGATAATGTGGTCAAAGGTTCTCTTCCTCTAGTATTCGGGCAACAAGATGAGCCACTAGAACCCACTGCAGCAACAGGCACCTGTCCTATTAATGAACACTCAGAATCATCGCCTGGAAATTTGACCAATGATTCTCCTAGCAATGAACTGGAACTGCCTTGGGAGGATGCGAGCATGAATAGTCAGACTGGAAAAAAATCTTGCCCTGAAGAAG
This sequence comes from Artocarpus heterophyllus, assembly GCA_025403435.1. Lineage (NCBI taxonomy): Eukaryota > Viridiplantae > Streptophyta > Magnoliopsida > Rosales > Moraceae > Artocarpus > Artocarpus heterophyllus. The sequence goes on from CM046336.1 coordinate 12,278,443, forward strand.
TGGCATCGGAAGTGAAACATGAATGTGGTGCTGAAAATCTATGTACTGAACTAGCAGGGACAAAGTATGATGTGGACACCAACCTCTTACAAACTGAAACCAGAAAAACTGTCATCATGGTATCCAGCTTTGTTTCAACTGAAAAGTTGGAACTTATTTCTGAAAATACGAGCTTGAATTCTGGTGAAAATTTGGTAGTGCCTTCTAAAGATGTGATCAGACAATGTCAGATAGAAAAAAGGTCATGCCCTCAACAAAACGCGCTGGGGCAGAACAAGGACTTATGTTGTGGACGTGTACTTGGTGAGGCACCTAAACAAGTAGATCATCTTTGTTCTGGCCTTGTTCAAAATGTTCTGGTGGAAACTAGCGTTGCAGCATCTAATGGTATCGTTAGTGAACATTTGGAACCTCCACTTGGAGATGTAACTGAAAGCCATATTGATAAACATGTAGAACGACCGTTTGAAGATGTGCCCAAAAGTTTGACTCTTGAGCAGTTTGAAAACTCCTCCAAAAGTTTAGTAAATACACCCTCCCAATCAGGACATAGAGATAAACGAATGTCAAAATCAAGAAAGAAAAAATATATGTTGAGATCTTTGGTACATAGTGATAGAGTTCTGCGCTCAAGGTCTCGGGAGAAACCTAAAGCTCTTGAATCAAGTAATAGTTTGAATAATGTTGGCAATGGGGTGGTGGAAAAGAAAATGAAGGAGAAAAAAATGAGAGAAGGTACGAGAATCATAGATGATGAATATTCAAGAATCAGGAAGCGCCTGAGATATTTTCTCAATCGAATACACTATGAGCAAAACCTAATCGATGCTTATTCTAGTGATGGATGGAAAGGAACCAGGTGCTTATTTTTTACCTCATGGTTGCTTTATGAATGTTAGGAGTTTGTATTGATCTACTTGAGTTAGTTGTGAAATTGTTTGGACATTTCGTTTACACTAGTAAGCTTTTTGAGTATGACCTCATTTTCCATTTCATAGGATACTTGCAACAGGAAGGAAATAAAACATGATCCACTTATATTAGTTTTAGTGGCCGTCACCGAAGATGAGTTTTATTCTTAAAGAGCTGGCGAAATATGTCGACTAAGCAGTCTTGTTCTTTCTTCCTCTATCCCTACCTTCAGTCTTCCTTCAGAAATTGAAAATGCCTTTATTAGTGTTTATGTGATGATAGTATTCTTGTTATTTTTATTTTTATTTTTTATTTTTGCTGTTTTTGTTTTTTATTTTTTTCCCTCTTTCCTTTTCCCCACTAAAATTTTTCCTTAACTTTGTCCGACTCTTATGGTTTATAACTTTGCAGCCTAGAAAAAGTAAAACCAGAGAAAGAGCTTCAACGGGCTAAATCTGAAATACTTTGGCGTAAATTGAAAATAAGAGATTTATTTCAACAGCTTGATTCACTATGTGCTGAAGGAAGATTTCCGAAATCTTTGTTCGATTCTGATGGGCAGATTGACAGTGAGGATGTAAGAGAATTCTTTAGTTATATACCATTTGTGCAGATCAATAACTCTTGTTCTCCTTTTAATAAAGTTCATCTTCACCGTTTTATTTGGAATGAAAAATAATTAGCATTTTGCGTTACGTTGGGCAGATATTCTGTGCAAAATGTGGGTCCAAAGACATGTCTGCAAATAATGATATAATACTCTGCGATGGTGCTTGTGATCGTGGGTTCCACCAATTCTGTTTGGAACCACCATTGTTGAGTGAAGACAGTAATATTCAAATCCATCTACCTGACTTACTTATTGGTTCGAATTTCTTGTTCCTTATTTTTATCTATGTTGTCTGCAGTCCCCCCCGATGATGAGGGTTGGTTATGCCCTGGATGTGACTGCAAAGTTGATTGCTTTGATTTTCTTAATGACTCTCAAGGAACAAATCTTTCAGTAACTGACAGCTGGGAGGTCAATGAAAAGCGTTCCAGTTTTTTCACCCTACTAAATAAGTATTATTTTTAATCCATCTGTTAACATCGTCCTAATTAATCTGCAGAAAGTTTTTCCAGAGGCTGCCGCAGCAGCTAGAGCAGGAAAAGACCAGGATCACAACCTTGAATTTCCTTCTGATGATTCTGACGATGATGATTACGACCCTGATGGTCCAGAGGTCGATGAGAAGGTGGAGGGAAATGAGTCAAGTTCTGAGGAATCTGAGTATGCATCTGCTTGTGAGGAACTGGAGGGTGAGGCTCCACCTAAAGATGAACAGAAATTTGGTCTCTCGTCTGATGACTCTGAGGACAACGACTATGACCCTGATGCTCCAGATGTCGATGAAATTGCCAAGCAGGAAAGTTCAAGTTCTGACTTTACTTCCGACTCTGAGGATCTGGACTTCGCACATGATGATGGTCAATTTTCTGATAAAGATGATGTCCACATGTCTTCATCATTGGATCCGAAGAGGCCCCTCGGTAATACACAAACTTCTAAACGTGGTAGAAATAAGTCATCTATAAAGGATGAGCTTTTAGATATACTAGACTCAGGTACTGGACAAGATGGTTCTCCACCTATTTCAGGAAAAAGACATGTTGAAAGGTTGGACTATAAAAGGCTGCATGATGTGAGTATCATTTTACACCACTTTTCACTCTGTATATATCCTTATTTTTTGCTTAGGGTTAGGAAAACTTCATTGTAGGTCTAGCTTATCCCAAATGCAAGCAGTTCTTTCTTTACATGTATTTCAATTTATCTTTTGTTGTTGGTTGTCCTGTGCATGTCAACAACATCTGTCATAACTTGATTGGATGATATCCTATCCCTATAAGTATTTTTTTAAAAAATATATATATATATATATAAGGTGAATTGGCTTAGGTTCACGTTACTGTGTTTCAATTACTGCTTTCCTGGTTTTCCTTCCTTTCATTTTTTCTTTTAAAACATTAAGTGCTTTTCCCCGCTACTTTGTAGTTTGTTTATAGTTTTTGTTATCTTCTCTAATTTGTAAAGGAGGCATATGGAAATGTTCCTTCTGATTCAAGTGATGATGAGGATTGGACTGATAATCCTGCACCAAGAAAAAGGAAGAGAGCTACTGGACAAGTTTCCTCAGTGTCACCAAATGGAAATGCTTCAACCGTTGATAATGAAACAACTATGGATGCTGCAAATAATGACCTTGAAGACAATGAATATGTACCTAGGAGAAGAACACGTCAAAATGCTATGGTAACAGATGAAAATAATTCACCAAATAAATCGCTCGATGGTTCTCCTAAATCCGGTTCTGCAGGTAAAAGACAAAAATCGTCCCACAGGAGACTTGGCGAGGCCGTAACTCAGGTAAGTGGTGTGAGTTAGCGTCTTGCTTCTATAACCTAGATGATAATTGAGAAAAAAATATAGACAAATAGTTTTCGATAATTTTCAGGTGTTATTGGAAGTCTCTCTTATTTGGTATTTTACATTGTTTTCCTTGGCTGAATATTAAATATATTATGTGTGTGAGTGTGTGTTCATCTTTTCCTGTTCTATCAGCGCCAAAACTTAATTCTTGAGATGTGGAAGTGACTTGCTGTACGATTTAATTTAATTGAAAAGAATCTTTGTTGATTTGCTAAGAATCTGTTACCGCAGAGACTATACAAATCCTTCAAGGAAAATCAGTATCCTAACCGAGCAACAAAGCAAAGTTTGGCTGAGGAGCTAGGACTCACTTCTCATCAGGTCAATACTTTCTCAGCAGAAAAAGACAATTTGAACGTCATATTTTCTTTTGTTAAACTGCAATTACTTTCCTTTTCCAGGTCAGCAAATGGTTCGAAAATGCGCGATGGAGTTACCGACATTCATCTCGTAAATTACCGGGTGTAAGTGAAGGTGTTTCTAAGGAGACCACACTTTTGCCTCAAACAAACAACAAGCCTGTTGAATCAGAACAAAACACAAACATTACAAATTTGACTTGCAACAGAATTCCGAATGAGGAATTGCCAAGAACAGGTAACGATGTGCCCGAGAGCTGCACTGGGGATGTGGGTGATGGCAAACCCGAGATGCTCGCTAAAGAGAGCAATGGACAAACATCCACAACCCCAGGCTCTAGAAATAGAAGGGGTAGGCCACCAAAAGTTGAGAGACCAGAAACCCTTCCTGTGGTGGACACTCACGAAACAGGCAGTAGAAAACGTGGAAGGCAGCAAAATTCTGCTTCGTGATGATTCAAAATTTTGATCCTTTGGTAGTGGTTTTGACTGTTCACCTAGACCGAGGGGGGGCGGAGAGATTTCTGGGGTGTAAGTTTTCAAAAATGATCCTTTGGTAGTGATTTTGACTGTTCCCCATCAATGCTAAAATTCCTTGTTCATGCCCGGCAAGCAGACTGGCCTCTTAGGACTTTTTCTTTATTTTATGATTGATTGCTAATTGAAAAGGTCCTAGACTACCAAAGGCGTTCATTGTCTACCATTAGCTTCACTTTCAATTTCTTTAACTGGGTGCATCTGGGCCGTAAAACCAAAGGAAAATGTGGTTTGAGTTAGAACTAGCGTTTTGATCAACCAATAATTACTGGCTTTTACGGCGTTTATGAACAATGACTCAAATGAGAAGACGATTTCTTGGTAGTTTTTCTCTATCGTATGTCAGCAAGGTCGGTTTCTGGGATAGAGGAGGAATTTGAAGGAGACATTGTTGTGAGCAAGGATGAAAATATTGGTACTTAGTTTTAAGGAAATTTTGAGACAAAGGTCAATTAGTGAAAATTTGCACAAAAATTATGGAAATTATGAAAATTTAATGTTAAATATGTCTCTAATACTTTGAGATATAATAAACATTAAAAAGAAATAAATAAACATGGTTTACATAATAAACTTCATACATGTTAGATTTATTAATGCCAAAAGAAAGCTTTGTGAAGCTTAAACATGGATGAGATTACATATTGATTTAAACAATATTAGTGCTGTGACATGTTATTTGAGTAGTGTTGAATATAGTTATGAATATATCACATGTATGTTTGTTGACTATTTCTAGCCCTATTTTTATGAATAAAAAACTATAAATTCTTTCAACTGTTTGTCTGAGATGGTGGTGGTATGATCAGATGAGGATAATTAAAAATTCTATAGCCATTATAGTTTTCAAAGTAAGCATAAGGAGCATCATCAGAGGAGTTGCTATAGTTGGATCCCAAATTCATTAATTGCAAACTTATGGAAATATTATCTTCATTTGATGTTAACATTCTTAATGTATATTGGATAAATATTCATTTATTGAAAGTATAAAATACTGTTAGATTATTTAAGAGAAAAAGAATCTATTAATATTTGTAATTTCTAACGTTATCAAAATTTGATCGAAATTTTTACAATATGTACCAAAATTTTGTATAAAATACATGATAGATTTTACGATATCGACATTGTTACCAATATCTACCAATATTTTTTATATTTCTACGATATTTTGTCGAAATCGATTTTATAATGGAAAGATATTTTGGTACCTTAAAATTTTTGAAATTTCCGCATAAATTTTGTGGATATTTATGTCCATGGTTGTGATGACATGATGCTAAAGTTAAAAAATAATACATTATGTAGCTGCTTGTAGACCAAGGACAAAATTTTCTTTATATTTTCAAAATATTGAACAAAATCTTCGTAATTCTAAGGTCTTGAAATATTTTTTGGGTGTAGAAGATTTTTCTGATATTTATTGAAATTTAAAAAAAATTGAGAGAAGTTTTCTTTTGTACTAAAACGATATTTTGGACTAGAAATTCTGAAATTTCCTATGAAATTTTTGAAATATTAGAGAAATTTTTGTTCAAATACTAAAGTTTAAGAGAAATTTTGGTTGATATTATGATAAATCAGTAAAATTATTGATCTTTCAAAGGTTTTAGTGTATTGTTTTTTTACACAACTTCATAATTTTTTTTTCAATATTTCTAATTATATCAATATTTTCTATAAAATTTCTTTAAATATAAAATACCTATACCTATATCTTCATCTTTGACTGTCTAACCTCTTATTTATGAAAATTTTCTCCCACCTTTGACATAAAGAATTATTTTTTTTTCACTAAAAGAATAATATTAACTTGTTTATCAAATGCGTTTCAATTAAATTATTTATTCCATGTAAGGATATTTTTATAACCATACTTATTTTATTGAGAAAATTACATGTTATGTCACACTTTTAAAAATTGTGTTTATTTATGCCACATTTAAAAAAGCTTATACCATACTATGATTCATATTATATATTAAGTTGTACCACAAATGAACATGTGTGTCAATTATAAAAAGTATATCTTAAAAGATAATGTTTATGAAAATTTCCCTATTTTATTTCAATTCCTCTTGTTTCTTCAGCAAAGTAAATAACATATTAGAAAAATTCCTCTTATAAATTAATTCTTCAATATATTAGTAGACACTTTAAGGATGTTCTAAAACTTAATTCTTTTTATAAAGCAATTATTTCCTTTTTTAAAAACAAATTGTTGTTCTAATTTCTGATTGGTAAAGGCATTTTAAATTTTTCTTCATTAGATCGAAACAGATAACCTATCGGTAAATTCGTCTTTCAGCTTTAGATATGTACTATTATTGTGATTTTAATTAGATCTAACGGCTAAAAATATACACCATTGATATGTGTTTCTACTACAGAAAGGCCCTGTTTGATTTCTTTAACAGTGAAAATTTTATATATTTTATCTTCGTCGTTAAAATTGGGAGATAAGGGAAATGTTAGATTTTTGAAACTTTTTGAAGTAAATACGAGGTTTTGAAAATATTTATAGTAAATGTCAGATTTACAATATAAACAACTTAGTTACTATATAAATAAAAAATATTTACATTATAAAACAAGGAGGTAAATTCATTATTTGCATCATAAATCCATTTATTGTGTAAATAATAATTATTCAAACTATAAATAAATAAGATAGATATATTATTTATATCATTTACATCATATACTGCATTGGGACAATGTAACATATAAATAGTTTCAAAACTTTCATTTACTGCAATTAGTTTTAAACAAGTTACATTTTTTGGGTTAACGAGACATGTGGCCTCTCTTTTATTTATAGAGTTAAAATATGTCTCTAGTTTATGAATATTTTTTATATGTCCCAATGCACATGTATAAAGATATTAATGACCTCAATAATGATATTGTTAGTTTTAATTTATTTTTTAGAATAATTTGAATATATGTATTTAAGATTTCAAACTGATTATGAAATCATTATATTTAAAAAATCCTTAAAATTAGACTGTTTATTGTTTAAATTCAAATTGGTATCTAAATAACGATTTTAAAATTCCCTCATCTAAATAATAGATTTTTTTTATAGAATTAGGATGTTGTAATTGAATTAATGATGTAATATTTATTAAATCTTTTTTTATGTCTTCCAGGTTATATAATTAATATATTATTAAGTTAATAATATGTAATGATATTTATTTTTTTAAGACTTCAAATGGTAATAACACTTTCGTTTTTTTGGTAATAGGAAATTAAATTAATAAAATAGTATTTATTAAGTATTTTTGTGTGTCTTATAGGTTATATAATTGATATATCGTTAAGTTAATAATACATCATGATAATAATATTTAATGACATTCATTTTTTAATATTTCAAGTGATAATAATACTTTTTATTTAGGATGTGCTAATGTTATGGGTTGTTAATACAAACAATATTACATTAAGTTAATGATATTCATTTTTTATTGCTTCTTGTATTTTTTTTTAAATTCTATTTAAGTAATTTAATGACATGGATAAATTTTTTTGTTGACTAAGTTACATTGTAATTAATTAAGTATATTTGTATTTCTCTAATATCATTTTTTTAATGACTCAATTATGAAAAAAGTAAGGAGATGCCTTAAAAAATAAAAATAAATATATGATAAAGTCTACTTAGAGGATATTTTTGAATTTTCAATATATGTAATTTTAAAAAAAGATATATAAGTGATATTTGTAAAATGAAGATAAATTTTAATTCACTTCTTAAAAAAAAGTTACATTGTATAATTTTTACACCTTTTTTTTTTTTTTTTTTACAATTTCTGGCTAAAAATTTTGCTGTACGCATAAAAGCCCCTTTCTCTACTTCACTCCATAACCTGGGTGGGTCAGAGCCTGCCGAAGTACACCGGTTTAGGCCCAAATCGACATCCACTGGCCCACATATGAATAACGAGTCGTTGGGGCATTTTGAAAAATAACTTTAAGAAAAAGCTTTTTTGGTAAAATGGTCCTTTTTTTTTAGTTTTTTGGCATAAAAAAATAAGCTTTTTAAGCATGAAAACTGCTCCATTTTTTTTTCACTCTGTTGAGGTTCCTTTCCTTGCTACAAGTCTTTTTCATATCTTTTTGTAAAAAAATGAAACAGTTTTACTGCAAAAAAATGTGTTTTTCAGTGCTAAAAAAAAGAGGTCATTTATCCAATTCAAAAATTTTTTTGGCCCTTTTGTCAAAATATCCCGTGCTTGCTTTTTTTTTTTCTTTTCGTGCTGTCCTTCTTTGAGGGATTTGTAAAAATAACTTTTTGGGAAAAAATTTTTTGGTTAATGACCCTTTTTTTTTTTGGTCAGTTTTTGGCCAAATAAAAAAGCTTTTCAGATATCAAATAGTTTCAGTTTTTTTTTTTCATTTTGTTGAGGTTCCTTATTTTACTATAGTTATTTTTTTTATTTTTTTTTTTAAATTAAAATAATTTATCTGTATAAAAAAATATATTTTTTGGTTAAAAAAAAAGATATCATTTCTTCGATTCAAAATTTTTTTTTGGCCTTTCTCCAAATTCTTCCTTCTCTTTGTGAGGAATAAAAAACAAAAGAAAACAGGAGGAGAAAAAAGAGGGCCGAAGGAAAGAGAAAAATGGAAGTGGAAGTTGACGACAATGACCTCAAGGCCGCCGGAGCCGAGCTCCTGGCCGACGGACGCCGTGGCATCCGCATCCATGGCTGGGAGGTCGAGTCTATCAAAAGCTCCATTCTTAACTCCTCCACTCTTCAATTGTAAAGCTTTTATTCTCACTTTCTTTCCATTTTTTTATTTCTCCTTTGCTTTTCTCTTCGAAACGCCGCCAAAATTCTCTCTTTTGATTGAGTTAGGTTGGAGACGGTTCGAATCGAAAAGAAACTGCGGTCTAATTTTTCTGCTGAGTTTGCTGTTTGGTTGTTGTGATTTTATTTCCCCATTGTTGATTATCATCGTTTTCTAAAGAAAGTTTATCCCTTTTAGACCTGTTTTGATTGTTAGTTTTTATTCTTTTATTATAATTTAATTGGTAAGATAAAAAAATTAGGCTTGATACGCAAAGCTTCGTGACTGTAATTTTGAAAAGTTAAGACTCTTTTTCTTCTTTTTCTTCTTCTTCTTCTTCTTCTATTTAATGTTAATACCGACTATGCAGATAATGTGTGTATATATGTGTATATGTTGAAACTTGAATGTGAACTTTGATGGGATTGCAGATGGGGAGAAAAGCTTCAGACGTCTCACTTTCCTGAGATGATATTTGGAGAAAGTTGTCTGGTTCTTAAGCACATAAATAGTGGCACTAAAATTCATTTTAATGCGTTCGATGCGCTAATTGGATGGAAAAAGGAAGCTTTGCCGCCGGTGGAAGTTCCAGCAGCTGCGAAGTGGAAATTCCGAAGGCAAGTGACACACTTTTTTTGGTTTCTCTTGACATTTGACTTAAAACTATGTGCAATTATCATTCTTGTTGTGAAAATGTGGCACAGCCGGATGATGTCTAGAAGGCGTTATGTGATATGAGCTAGGATGTTTGCACATAAATCGGAGTAAAAAGGGACGTATCTCTTTTGCTGGATAGTGTTATGATCTCTTTTAGAATCTCCCTATGGTTTGAAAGAATCAACTAGTTCAGTTGCTAAAGTCTGTTAGTGTCATACCAAAGACATGACTCAGTTTCAAATCCCTCTTTCAAAATATTAGGCAAGGATTTATAGGAATAGAGAGGAAAGCTTCTCATTTGTAGTTTATGAATGAAATTTCATTTAATCGGGTCTTACTTAAATTCTCCACTTGTTCTGTTTGGAACCTTAAGTTGTGCATTGTTGGGAATTTACTTTATATGGAGCGGCTTCGATAAAGGTTTCGTAGCATATAACGTTATTGTGTTGTTGAATTTTCCAATGACATTGTTTCATTAGTTTTGCACTTGCCACTTGCCAGTTAGAGAATACTTTTATTAGGTTGCATGATATTCCTATTTCTGATATGCAGCAAACCAGCCCAGCAGGTGATACTGGATTATGACTATACGTTCACAACACCATATCGTGGAAGTGAAACAATTGAAATGGATGCAACCAAGGTGTGTGTTTCCTCTTTCTCTGTGGGCATAACTTTTCTGTTGGTAAAGTTCCAAGTGCGGCATTTTCGTAGATGTGTAAACATATTGTAAAAAATGAACTGGTGTGAAAAATAAAAATATATTGATTAGAAATGTTTTTATATTTCAGAATGAAAAAGGGAACGGTTCTGAGGGCACCTGCAATCTTCAATGGGAGGAATGCAAGAAGCAAATTGATGTGGTTGCATTGGCATCAAAAGAACCTATTCTTTTCTATGACGAGGTCAGCACCTTTTCCTGATATGCTTGTGTTTGGCTCTATGTACATGTTGATGTATTTATGTTCTTTCCCCGCTACGTATTTTCCTGCCATGAGCAAGATTTCTGTAACTAAACAGGTAGTCCTGTATGAAGATGAATTGGCTGATAACGGAGTGTCACTTCTATCTGTCAAAGTGGTAACTCTTCAATCTCTTGCTATTTTTGCCTCAACTTGCCCGAGCCAATTCTGGAACACTCTTCCCACGGTTGAGGATTGATCGTGTCATCTTTTGATTTTTTCAGAGAGTCATGCCAAGTTCTTGGTTTCTTCTCTTGCGCTTCTGGGTAAGTTGTTTCCCTTGTCCACAAATTCTCAATCAACTTGGTTTAGATAAATATTAGTTAAGATCCCTTTTAGGTACAAGTATGAAGTATGGTGTTAGCATCTAATTCAGTTTTTTTATCATTATTTTAAGTTTGCAGTTAGTTGGTTAGAAGATAAGCCGGGTAGTTTCCTGATATCCAGGTTAGTTAGATAAGATCTATTCCTAGCTGCCAAGGAAACAATAAAAGGCAGCTGCTAGACTTTGTATTTTGGGGGCGTTTGGTTTGCAGTAATCAGTAGGAATCATATTCCCGGGAAAATGATTGTAGGGAATATGATTCCCAGGAACTAAGATTATTACGTTTGGTTGCACATAGGAATCTTCTATTAGATTTTTAGGAATAATATATTACTGTGTTTGGTTATACATAGGAATCTTGTATAATTGACAAAATAATTTATTGTATTACCATTAAATGTATCAATATAATATATTAGAACTAATATTAAATAATAATAATATAAATATAAATAATAAAATAATATTATATATAATTTAACATTAATATTACTATGAATATTAATGTTATTATTATCATTATTATTAAATAATTATTATTTTATATTAATATAATACTTTCTTTATCTTATATAAAAATATTAATTTATAATAATCATAGAATTATTATTTAACAATATATTAATATTAAAATGTTGTATATAATATAAAATATATTGATATGAATATAAATAATAATAAAAATACAATTCTTAATAATATATTAATATTTATATTAATATTAACATTAAATAAACATATTGTTATAGAAAATATTAAACATATTTAGTTATATTTTATATTTATAATTATTATAATAGTATTTATATAGTTTAATATTGATATTGCTATGCATATTAATATTAATATTATACTATTCATATTGATCTTATATTATTATGTTTTAATTATTATTGTTATTATTATTCTTATTATTAAATTATAATTTTATATTGATATAATATTTATATGTATATCATATATTAATATTAATTTATAATAATAGTACAACATTATTTTATTTTATTATTATAGTATTTATATATATTATATTTAGATATTGTATATGTAATATATTATATATGTTTATTATTATTGTTAATGTTATTATTATCATTATTATCAAATTATTATTTTATATGAATATAATTTTTATATTTATATTGCATAGAAATATTAATTTATAATAATATTATTATTATAATAATTTAATAATAATATAATTATTATCATCATCATCATGGAAACAAAGATGAGATTTTTATAGTTTTGAGATTCCTAGGAATATGAATATCACCTTGTGGGTGGGCTTCATATTATCCCAAAATGAGGTAATCTGAATCCCACGGGAATTAGTTTCCCAGGAATCCAAAACTTAGATTACTGTATACCAAACATGGGAATCTTACAGATTCCCATTCTCATATCAGGATTACTGCATACCAAACGCCCCCTTTAAGTTTTTTCCGAGTTTTAATAAAAGACGTGCAGTACCATAAATTTGCTCTCTCCTCTAGTTTGTTCTTTATGGTATCAGAGCGAATTTAGAGTTGAGAGAGACAATGGTTAAAATGGCTATGGCAGGAACAAGAGGAGTCGAGGGTTCTGAAGTGACGTCTGGCACTTCACAACCAGCCTCCACAATTGCTCCCATTGCAATTCCGAAAAAATCAAATCATACTTCCCTTCAAATCACCACTCATAAGTTGAATGGGACAAACTTCTTAAAATGGTCCCGTTCCATTTTAATGGTGATCCGAGGGAAAGGTAAATTAGGATATTTGGATGGCCCACTTCAACAACCCAGTCACGATGACCCTTCTTATCCGAATTGGGAGGCTCAAAATTCAATGGTGATGGCATGGTTAATTCACTCTATGGAGGATCATATCGCAGACACTTATATACTCTTTCCTACTGCAAAACGAATTTGGGATGCTGTGACACTTGCCTACTCAGACTTGGAAAATTCTTCTCAAATGTTTGAACTCAGAAATAAGGCAAGAAATTTAAGACAAGGAGAAAACCATGTCACCCAATACTACAATGACCTGACTAAACTTTGGTAGGAATTAGACCTCTTCACTACTCCATCTTGGAAGAATCCTGAGGATGCCATTATTTACAGGAAAATGGTGGAATGCAACAGGATCTATGACTTCTTGGCTGGGCTAAACAAAGAACTGGATGATGTCCGTGGGCGCCTACTGGGGATTAAACCATTACCACTCATAGAGGAGATCTTCGCTGAGGTACGAAGAGAGGAGAGTCGACGCCGCGTAATGCTCGGTGGGTCTAGCATTCCCGTGGTGTAGAACTCAGGACTGGTGGCTAAAAGTGTGGAACTGCACAGTGATGGAAATAAAGGCAATGACTAAAAAGGATACAAGAAGTTGTGTGAGCACTGTCACAAGCCCTACCATACTAAGGAGACGTGCTGGAAAATACATGGGAGGCCAGCTAGTTGGACTTCTAACCCCGTAATCGTGAAGGGAAAGTACTTCAAGTTGCTGCTGAGGCTAATTCAGAAAAAATATCAAAAACCACAGGCCTTTTTTCAAAGGAACAGTTAGAACAACTCAGATAAATGTTCTCTGTTTCTCAGTCCTCATCTACGTCCCTTATGGCACAAAAAGGTACCAATCTGACTGCATTTGGTGGCCTAACAGAAAAAGGTGAGCCTTGGATCATAGACTCCGGAGCTACGGATCATATGACAGGGTGTGAGAAGATATTTACTTCCTATGTTCCTAACCCCAGTAATCATAAGGTCAAGGTTGCTGATGGGTTGTTTTCTGTTGTTGCGGGAACGGGAACTGTTAATCAAAACTCTAAATTTACTCTCAAAAACGTTCTCCATGTGCCTGGCATCTCCTGTAATCTGTTGTCCATTAGCAAAATTACCAAAGATTTGCATTGTGTAGTTAATTTCTTTCCCTTTTTATGTGTTTTCTAGGATCAGATCTCGGGGAGGAGGATTGGCAGTGCTAAAGAGATTGATGGACTGTACTATTTTGAGGATAATGTGTCTGTGACTGGGCATGTTCAATAGACTGTAGGAAATGTCTCTATGTCTAGAAGACAACAAATAATGTTTCTACATTATAGGCTAGGGCATCCGAACTTTGTTTATTTAAGACATTTATTCCCTATGTTATTTCATAAAGGTGATTTATTTCAGTGTGAGACTTGCCAATTAGCAAAACACAAACGTGTTTCTTTTCCTCCTCAACCTTATTGTGCTTCCAAGCCTTTTATATTACTTCACAGTGATATTTGGGGTCCATCACGTGTCTCAAGTGTTACCAATAAAAGATGGTTTATTACTTTTACAGACGACCACACTCGTGTTTGTTGGGTGTATCTTTTAAAAGAAAAAACTGAAGCAGAAAGTGTGTTCCAAGTTTTTCATAAAATGATCGAAACCCAATATAATGAAAATATTAAAATACTCCTTACCGATAATGGTACATAATATTTTAATTCCATTCTTGGGAATTTCCTTGAAAACAATGGAATTATACATCACAGTTCTTGTGTGAATACACCACAGTAAAATGGTATTTCTAAAAGGAAAAATCGCCATCTTTTAGAGGTAGCACATTCTCTATTGTTCACAACAAATGTTCCTAAGCGTTTTTGGGGGGATGCAATTTTAACGGCTTGTTACTTGATCAATCGGATGCCATCCTGCATTTTTAAATTTCAAACTCCCTTAGAGTGCCTTTCAAGTTCTTATCCTGACTCACGTTTCCTTTCAAATTTGGATTTAAAAATATTTGGGTGCACAGCTTTTGTTCACAATCTTGACCCGATTCGTACAAAATTTGATCCTCGTTCCCATAAGTGTATATTTCTCGGTTATTCATTAACTCAGAAAGGTTATTGTTGTTACTCTCCGGATAAGCAAAAGTATCTTGTCTCTAGGGATGTCACATATTTTGAATCTCAGCTTTTTTTTGGTAAAAATTCGGTTCAGGGGGAGACTTTCCATGATTTCCCCTCTGAATCCGGGACCAAATCTCTACCAAATCTTTGGGAATATTTTTGGAATTCTTCCATTGATTCTCTCTCATCCGTTTCCCTTCAAGATTCGAGAAATCTTCCACTTAATTTCCCTGATTCTTTCCCATCTGTTTCCCTCCAAGATTCAGAAAATCTATCTACTGATTTTGTTAGCCCCCCCATGGAAAATCCCGCTCCTTCCGATTTTGCTACTTCAAAAACTCCTTCCGATTTTATCTCCTCCAAATCCCCCTTGCATTCTCAGCCTAGTTTTCAGGATCATCAAACGACAGGGGGAGACAAACTACGGCCGTTTGATATTACCTACTCACGGAGGCAACGTCCAACAAATAAACAAGGACCTGATATCTCTCATAATCATAGCCAAAAATCCAATTTGAAATCTGGTTTGGAACCGAATATCTCTCATCCAAGCGATAATCCAATGCAACCACAACCGAATATCTCTCATCCAAGTGATAATCCAGTGCAACCACCAGACCCAAATATTTCTCTTAAACCTAACCCAGGTATTTTCAATACACCTAATTTTGAATTTACAGATCCAATTGCAATCAGAAAGGGGGTTTGGTCCTGTACGAAACATTCTTTATCAAACTTTGTCACTTGCTCTCATCTATCAAGACCTGTTCAAACACTTGTGTCTAGCCTTGCGAGTGAAGAAATTCCAAAGAATATACAGAAGGCATGGGAGAATCCTAAATGGAAAAAAGCTATCGAAGAAGAGATGGAAGCTCTTGAAAAAAATGGAACATGGGAGATCGTAAAGAACTGCAAATGGGTTTTCTCCATCAAGTACAGGGCGGACAGATTAATTGAGAGGTATAAGGCGCGTTTAGTTGCAAAAGGTTACACTCATACGTATGGGGTCGACTATCAAGAAACCTTCGCTCTAGTGGCAAAGTTGAATACAATACGAGTATTACTATCACTTGCTGCAAACCTAGACTGACCCCTACAACAGTTGGACGTAAAGAATGCTTTTTTAAACGGAGACTTGGAGGAAGAGGTCTATATGGAGTTACCCCCAGGTTTCAATAAGAAAGGAGAAAATGGGATGGTCTGTCGACTGAAGAAATCCTTGTATGGCTTAAAACAGTCCCCAAGAGCCTGGTTTGAGCGATTTACTAAGGCAGTTCGAAGTCTCAAGTATAAACAGGCTCAAGCTGATCATACCCTGTTCTACAAGCATCAAGAAGGTAAAATCACCATACTCCTCGTATATGTTGACGACATAATATTAACAGGGGATGACACAGTGGAGATGGAAAACTTAAAAAGAAGGCTTGCAGCTGAATTCGAGATGAAGAACCTTGGGAACTTGAGGTATTTTCTAGGCATGGAGGTAGCTGGAAACAAGTCTGGAATTGCTGTGTCACAACGGAAATATGTTTTGGAGCTCTTAATTGAAATTGGAATGTTGGGGTGTAAAACAGTGGAAACCCCGGTGGAAGCAAATGTGAAACTTGAGGTTAAAGCAACAAACAGTCCGGTGGATCGAGGAAGATATCAAAGGTTAGTGGGGAGGCTGATTTATCTTTCACATACAAGGCCCGACATTGCCTTTGTTGTAAGCCGTGTAAGTCAATTCATGCAATGTCCAACAGAGGCACACATGGATGCAGTCTATAGAATTTTGAGATATCTAAAGGGTACACCTGGTCGCGGTTTATTCTTTGCTAAGTTTGAGGAAAGAGGTGTGGACGTATATATAGATGCTGATTGGGCAAGAGCTGTGGAGGATAGAAGGCCAACCTAAGGATATAGTACATTTGTCTGGGGAAATTTGGTAACCTGGAGGAGTAAGGAACAATCAATGGTTGCGAGAACTAGTGCTGAAGCTGAACTGAGATCAGTGGCTCACGGGATCTGTGAGGTTCTTTGGCTGAATATCTTACTGGAGGAATTAAAAGTGGAAGTGAAGACTCCTCTGAAGGTATACTGTGATAACAAGGCCGCGATCAACATCTCACACAACCCGGTTCAACATGATCGAACCAAACATGTGGAGGTGGATAGACATTTTATTAAGGAGAGGATTGAAGATGGGACAGTCTGCGTGATTTATATACCTACCTCTGAACAAGTGGCTGATGTGTTTACCAAAGGAGTTTCAAGACTCTTATTTGAAAAATTTGTAGACAAGTTGGGCATGTTCAATTTGTACAGCCCAACTTGAGGGGGAGTGTTAGCAGGTCTAATTCAGTTTTTTTTTCATTATTTTAAGTTTGTAGTTAGTTGGTTAGAAGATAAGCCGGGTAGTTTCCTGATATCTAGGTTAGTTAGATAAGATCTATTCCTAGCTGCCAAGGAAACAATAAAAGGCAGCTGCTAGACTTTGTATTTTAAGTTTTTTCCGAGTTTTAATAAAAGACGTGCAGTACCCTTAATTTGCTCTCTCCTCTAGTTTGTTCTTCATATGGTAATATTGATCTTATGACCATTTAGCTGGTATAGGCATAGCAAACATTGAAACGTTTCAAAGGAATACAAATTCTTTTGTATAGCCCTGGAGAAATTATTAATTGTACTCGAGGATATGTTCTCTCTTCCGTTTCTTCTGATTTGTTAACTTGATTGATCACTGAACAAATTCTTTCACAGCTTAGAGTTGATGGAGTGCTTATGAGACTAAGGGACACTCGTATGCATTGCGTGTTTGGTGACAATGCTAGTCCCACTATTCTTCGAGAAACCTGCTGGAGAGAAGTCACATTTCAAGCTTTATCTGCGGTAAGTTTATGTGGCATGAGCTTATTGCTTATCTGTCTCTCACTAAGGATGATGATCCCGTCTCTCTCTGTTTCGGTAATTTCAAATACAGTTTCAGCTTGGACAATGAAATATCATTTTTGGTTTAGAAACAAAAATTTTGTTCACTTGCAAGCAAAAGGTTTATTTTACAAAAATTTCCAAGTCCGTGTAGCTTTGATAGATTTGATCAGGCAATAACCAGGTTACTATTAGTTTTTTCTTGATGCTACTATTTTCCCTCTTCCTGCTGCGTCCTTAACAAGTATTTAATAAGAAATTTCAAGTCTGAATCAGATTTTCATGCATTTCATGTTCCATTGATTAGTTAACCAAATTGTGCAGAAAGGATATCCTACCGACTCCGCTTCCTACAGTGACCCAAGTATCATCAGCCAGAGACTTCCCATCATCCTGCATAAGACGGAAGTGCTTAAAGTCCCTGGTCATATTTAAGGTTGTAAAAACTGTCCTTCATATAAGAAGATTTAATTTGCTTCCTTTTATTGTGGTCCTGGGATATGTCTAACTTTTTAAAGAAAAAGAAAAGAAATACATTTTCTTGCAGTGTATCTCTAATGCGTTATGGTTCTTGAACAATATTGTTCAGTTTTTTTCCCCCTTTATCTTTTTTGGTTTAGTGAAATAGAAAACCAAGCATTCCCATATGGTCCGGGACTTGGAGAAGAGCTTTGTTGAACAAAGATCATAGAATTTTTTGTAATAAAAGATAAAATAGAATTGAAATATAAAGGAATGATTGATAACCTTTTTTGTCATAAACAAGAAGCATTGAAACGCATTCTTGTCCTTTTTCTTTAGTTTGAAAAAGCGTCGTTCATGGAGCATATGTTGAAAACTATTCTTAAAGCAAACGTCGTCAAATCCTTCGTATTGAGGCTCATTGACAATTTCTCTGTGCGCACTGTTTGCCACCGCAAGTGTACAGGCCGTATAAGTAATAAAGTATGTTGAAGTATGGATATCGTTTTCAAAAAAATTGTGTTCAATTCTAGTTTAGTACCAAACTTTGATTGACTCTAGAATTATTCAGATAATCGAAATTAAAATAAAATAAAAACAAAAGAAATGAAATAGGGTGCTTGTTTTTAGTTAGAACAAATTGATTTTAATCAACAAACAGTGTAAAGCTCTAACATGTTATAATATTTTTAATCATAATTAGGCGTAACCATACTTCCCAAACAAGAAAGTGAAAACTAGAAACTAAAATAAAAATTAGAACTCTACCTTGAGTGTGAAATGAGATAATATGCATAGATATTTAAAGCGATATCCTTATCTACCCAAATTTGTATACATTCATTAAGTTCAAGCCTCACAATTGATTTCCCAAGTATTACCGGTCTCCCGAACTCAATATTATGTAGGTTGTGTTACTCAAATCTAATATATGAAATTCCCTCTCCCAAGTATCAATCTCACATATCTAAATCATCCAAGTATATTAGAAGCATTAAATGTAGAGAATACAAATGAATTTAAATGAAGTTTCATTAACACAAACCAAAAATTCAAAACGTAGTTCAAGCTAAGCTACATCAATCCTCTAGATAAAGAAAATCAATCCATAGCAATAATCATAAATAAAATCCAAAAGAGCTTACACATTATTAAAACAACAAAAATTAACAGAGAATAATTATGAGCATAAACTTTTGTAGAGGAAACCCAAATCTCTCCTCCTCCTTTGCCTTCTTGAAGCCCCAAAAATGGTATGCTCTTGAATTAAAGATGAATTGCCAAGATTAAAAATAACTTTAAAACTAGAAATGAAAATCAAAATAAAAACTAATAATGATTTTAATTATTTAAAAAGTGGGAAGTTCTTCTCAAGAAACCAAGTATAGCCCCAAACTTCTTTCTCTAAAAGTGCCTCCAACTTTCTCTCCGTCTATTCCCAAAAAAAACCCCATCATTTCCCTGTTATAGGTTTCCTTTTTTGAGTTTTGTGCCCTATACCATCAAGTCTGAAGAGTGTTTTACTGCTGCAGCGGAAGATTCCTTGCTGAGGCCCCAAAACACAGAGCTGGGAGAGCCGGGAGAGTGCCTTAGGCACTGCAGTGGGACTTTTTAACGCTGCAGCGCCAGAGCTGCTGAGGCTGCAACCAAGTTTTTGGGGCTGCAACAACCAACCTTTGTCCTGGTTGCACATGTTGGCGCTGCAACGCCTAGCTTCATTCACTTTACCCCTTTCCTTCTTTTTATTTACAATGGCTTTCCACTCTTAAGTTCACCAACACAAATGAATAGAAATAAAATATTTAAAAGAACTAAATAAAAATATGTTCAAATACATTCTAAGATTGATTAAAATAAACAAATAAAACTAGAAATAAGAAAATAAAATAAAATAAAATACTAAGATTAAATAAAATAACTAAAAATAACTAAAAATAAAATAATCTCACAGACCAAGCACTTTAAATGCATAAAAGAGGTAAAATATCTCTATTTTCATAGTGTTATCATGCAATTTAAGAAGCTTAACAACTGTTGTCATTTCAAATTTTCTATTAAATTCTATCGCGAACACTTTAGCCAAACAAGGGCAATCTCTAAATGGGTGCTAATATTTTTTTTTTTTGTTTTTCATAATAAATTTGAAGTAATGATTGAAATTGGTTAAAATTTTGAAAGGGGAAAGATTTTATGTCCTAAAAAACAATGTCGACATATGAGGATGACATTTTTGAAATGACATGAAGCTAGTTTGAAATTGTTGTGTGATTGAAATATTTGTTTTGTGTTGTGCTACTTATCAAAAATTAATGTGGCAAAAAAGAAGTTGGCATTGGCTAGTATTCTTAAAAAAATTGCTTGGAGCACTAAAAACAGAACTTAGGCATTTAGTAACTATGAAAAAAATTGTTATGAAGATGTATAATGATTAAAAGAGACATTTATTTTTAATTACTAAGTATTTTACTACATTTGTAGTTGTAGTTTTATTCCTAATACTACGATCAACATTCAAAATTTTATCACATCAAAATTTTCAAAAAATCGTATACATTTTCATAGAAGATAGATAAAATAAGTAGATTAAAAATTATGATTTATTATTAAAAATATTTTGATGAATATGAGCAATAACAGTAGAAGTCAAATTTTATTATTTGACAACAATTTTTAAAATATGTGGGAAAAAAATAGTTTGTCAAGCACCTTGTAGATTCTTTAAAAATAAATGTGACCTCAAAAGGGTAATGTGAAACGAACTCATAACACTATTGATGAGACATAGAAAATGTACATTTGTTAAAGTTAAAATCAATTATTTTATATTTATATTTCTCGTTAACCTCTTTAATTAAAGTAATTATGTGTTAAATAGTATTTTAATGTCTTAGTGTAAAAATATGTTTATTTATGAGTTTTTAATATGTTTTTATGTTTTATAGTATTTTCAGTAATTTTTAAAATTATTTTTATATATAAAATATTAATTTAGTTTAAAATTAATTAAAACCATAAAAATAATAAACAGTTATTTTATTTTTGGACAATGCTTCAAAAATAAATAAAAATCCAAATTTTGAAAAGAAACGTGTCATGTAGCGCATTCTTGGCCGTTCGATGTAGTCGTCATTTGCCCAGGACCGTTAGATTTGTGCCACGCGTCAGTGCCAGACAACGCCGCTAGATAGGGAGGGCCCATCCATGTGGAAAAATCTCGAGTGTTGTCAGATCGTGTGCAGCCATGTCTATACGCAGCTCTCTTTTGAGCTGTGCAATCTGTTAATTTTGACCAATTCAAGGTCATAGATCTCAGCCCCACTTGGCTCACCTGGACCCATTTTTCTTCACGTCTCATAGCTGTTAGATTCGGTGGTTAATGCCCGAGATTGAGCTGCACTTGTACCTCCCACCGTCGCAAAGCAGAGGAAAACAACCAAAATTAGGTGTTCTCAAGGTGGAATCCGAGAAGAAAAAAATTGTAGAAAATTACAATTTGATTCGAAAAAGTCAAGAAATAAACAGTAAAATAATATAAAAAATGGTGAATACTGGCCGGGGGGGTTGCCTTGCTTTATTGCATAAAAAAGAGTATTGCTTAAATTTTATACCTTTTAGTTTTTAGCTTTTAAATGTTTAATTTTTAGTCTAAGTTTATGTTACAAAAATTATGCTCAATAATATTTCTAATATTTATATTCTAAATATGTTTTTTTAATTTTTCTTTTTAATTAAGGAGAGAGAAGGAAATTCCGGTAAAATTATATTAAATATTTCTAGTTTTTCTTAGTATTCTAAGCAGTTGTAATACTAAATTACTTTATAGAAAACTTAAGATTTTAGTGTTTTCGTAGCTAGAACTCTGTTAAAATTCTCGTTTTGATTTTTTGATGACATAGACTGGCACAGATAATGCTTGTGAGGACCTTGATTAGCCATAGACAGAGAATAGCTCGGTAAATGCTTAACTTATTATTTTGATTGTTATTTTAGTTAAATAATGTTGAAATTTTGCTAGTTTATTAAGTTAAATTTTTGTTACATTATAGACATAAAATAGCATAGAAGTGCTTAGTAATGCTTGATTTATTGTCGACATAAAATAACATAATGTATTCTTAAACCAATTAATAAATAAATAGAAAAACTAAAATATGTTTAAATAAATTGCGAGAACAGAATCTTTAAACCTTAACATTGTTATAATTACTGTTTTATCCCTTTTAATCTGTTGTTATTAATGTTGTTATTGTTGAAGTTATTTCGTAAAATATGCTAGTCAAAATTAGTCGTACCACGTAATTTTGGTAAAAAAAAACTTCATAAGTACCTTGCAATGTTTTTTAGGCAAATAAAGAAATTATATAATTTCATGTTTTAACATGTAACCATAGACTCTAGCATTAAGGTTTTCATGCCTTCATTGCACAGTAGATATGTTTAACTGTTGAACCGAATTATAGTACAAACTAGGCAAATCTGATCGT
This sequence comes from Artocarpus heterophyllus, assembly GCA_025403435.1. Lineage (NCBI taxonomy): Eukaryota > Viridiplantae > Streptophyta > Magnoliopsida > Rosales > Moraceae > Artocarpus > Artocarpus heterophyllus. Next base: position 12,301,191 of record CM046336.1, read on the forward strand.
ATTGTTAAATCAATAGGAAATTTTTATGATAGGACATGTACACTCCAGCATAAAGTAGAATAAAGGCACGTAATTCAACATCTTATATTCTCTCAAAAAATTCAACAATTTTACGCTAGCGCCGGACAGGACAAACCTGTTACCCACCATTTTTTTTTGTACAATAAGCAACTTCAAAAAATAAAAGATAAAAATAAAACTAGCGTACATGCTGAAACATTATGTAAGTCAAAGGGTATTTTTACTTGCTCCAAGTTATTGTATTTGTCTCGGGGCATTTTGGGCTTTGGCACATTACTTGATCTAATCCTTCTGAAGTAATCAAAGAAGGTGAAAAAAAAAAACAGGAAAGAAAGAAACAAAAGAGCACCATATATGGCTGAATCACAACCACAAGAGCAAAAAACCAGACTCTAGGATAGGAAAAACAGACTCTTGTATCATATGAGCATGATATTGAACGTATTCTGTCATCAAGAAAACTGCAGCAAAGAGGAGACATGCTTTTTAACCTTTTCCCCACTTTTATTGGCACTATTACAGCTGTAGAATGTAAGAGCAAATTCACAGTAGTTTTTCTTTAGGGAGAACAGAACCAACCATCCTGAGAAAATGAGCCTTTTCGCAGTATAGCCCAAGAAAGTCCTTACTACCTATACGTTAGTTCTGTACTCTGATGTATATTATCATAACATTAAAAAATAATAATAATAATAACCTCTTCTTAGTTATGGTAGACTACATAAAATAAGAAACATATTAATTAATTTGACAAAGGTAGATCAAGAGAGATCATAGTTTGAGGTTTAAGTCAAGCTTGAGAGGATGAGTAGTTGGCTCTGTTGGCTGTGGTGGCTCCATCACCTGCGGATTTAAACGGAAGCTTCCAGGCCAAATCAAGTCCACTGCTTCCTCAAGCTGAAAGGGCGTCCAGACCATTCCAAGCCCTGCACTTGGATCAGTACTAAATTTGGCTTTAACAGGTGTTCCATTAAGCCTGCCTGCAGCAGCAGGCTTGTGGAGTGAATGAGGGCGAACACCGAGCGATCTGACCATGGAAGTGTAGAGAGGCAATCCCATCATTGACATCATCCTGTGGGATTGGTATCTCCTGGCTGCACCTCTTTCCCTCTTGTGAGCGTTCTGGTGTCCCCCTAATGCCTGTGAACTGTAAAACTTTCTCATGCAGAAGTTGCAAGAAAATACCTTGCCAGAACTAGGCCTTGATTGTTGTGATTCTGAGTTGCTACGGTAATCTCCAGCCGTTGATATCATCTTACTGCTTCCTAGACTTAAATTTAGCCACTCATCTCCTTGATGTTGATCCTCTTCTACGTCTTCCTCCGTCCCTTCAGTAAGCAATAGTTTGCCTTGCTTGTTTGCTGCTGTTTCATAATCTATTGTTGCTGCTTCTTCTTCCCAGGGAAACATTTTTTTTTCTTGTTCTCTTTTGGGGTCTTCAAATAACAAATTTCCAAGTTCAGTGGAGGGTCAAAGGATCAATAAAAAAAAATGGAGAGCGTGCATGGATTAATGCTTATAATTGACTGTTTGAAGGGTTTAGATCAAAGTGAGAGAGAGGAGATTGATGGGGATGAGAGGGAGGTATTAGAATGATGGAGGAACTGAGAATAGGATGGTTTTTTAGTTCATCTCATCTCAACATAGTGACCCCACCTAGTGATGCTTGGTGCTCCTAGCGACATTGCTTACATCATCTTACTATTTGCCAAGTAAAGCTTGGGATTCTCCACTTCTAGATTAACTTTCTCCTTTCTTTTTTTTTTTTTTTTTTTTGGTTATGCCTCAATGATGCCTACTTTACATGGACTTTCTAGATTATCTGAAGAAATACAAGGCTGCTGAAAATTCCAGTGAAAATTCCTTTTAATAGTCACAATAGTAGTCTGATCAGAACTTGTTTAGTTTCATGCATGCAATAATAATAATTGCTTCTCACATATCAGAGGAAAAACCTATCTGGTGGCTAATGTACCAGCTTAGATGATTCACAATCCATTCATTTTGATTAATTAGGTGCTTGAAAAGAGTTGACATGGGCTAAAAAAGGGAATTGATGCATTGACAAGCCAATTCACTATCTTTCCTCTCTTGGGTCTGTGAAATTCTTTGCCACTACCACTAGTAACAAGTTAAAGTCTTCTAAACAGAATGTGAATCTCTCACTTACTTCCCTCCCACAAGACACAAAATGATTTCACAGGCTAGCAATTGCAGCAATAGCAAGCACTTTCATGTCAAGTAGGTATGAAATTGCATTAAAGATGGCATCCACCAGAAGCAAAGGAGCATTTCCTAGAAGATAATTGTCACGCCCCGGAGTACGGTGGTGACATGGTGGTTGATTAGATCAATTTAATTGAGTTTTTATTAAAAATTTTCAATTAAAAGAATTAATTAATTATATTAAAAATGCGATACAATTTAAAACTTTTGATCAATTATTAAAAATAGTAAAAACGGATAAGAAGAAAATAAAAAGAAATAATATAATAAAGAGGGCAATGAGGGTACGTGTTGGGTCCCACCGGACCCACAACGTGTGCACACACATAGTATCAATAATAAATCATTACAGTCATAGTCCAACATGAAAAATAAATTTAAATAATTCATGCCTTGATTCACTACAGCTACTAACCTACTCAAGATCCTCTATTGCTCACGAGTCCGGGCAGTGGACTCTCCGTCGGTCCTAAGCTGGATTCCACCTAAAAGTAAGAAGGTTTGAAAACGAGTAAAAAGTTAGGAAAAGGCTCAATAGGACTATATTTTAAAAACAAATAATTAATGTAAATACAAAATTTACCTCTCAAGGTAATAATTAGAAAACAGAGTTAAATAAATAAATTCATTCAAATAGATTTTATTGAAAACAATCCGTCTAGAAAGTACCTTTTATCTTCCTTGGACAAAACATATATATATCACCATCGTAATGGCCCAGCTGAATTCTGGGACCTGCCTCCAAGGTCGCACACTATACGACCAGATCTCTGAATATGGCATCATGCACTCATGTATATTTATTATTACTTAAATCCCATGTTACCGAGTATTCTTAATTATATTCATTATGTGATTCATTATGATCATACAATTCTTATTGAATAATGAAAATTGTTAAGAAGTTTATCTAAACCGTTCCTTGAACTTCGTTTTAAAAGAAATCACTTTGAAGAAGATCATTTTGTAAAAGATCATTTTGAGAGAAATCATGTTGTGGCCAGAAGGCTCCTTTTGAAAACATTTAAAACATTATATCATTTATTGAAAACATTTTAAAATAAAATCCTTTAAAGTCAAAATCATTAAAAACCTAGCTACTAAAGAAGGGGTAGAAGTCCTACTTCAATACTCATGCTGGCGTCTCACACCGCAGTCCCAGTCCGCTACACGTTAGCTCCGCGGAACCTCGAACAACTTTAAACATAAACTAAGCTCATCAATTTCTAGCTCAGGATATTTTATATTACTAACCTACCTCACGGTGTCCTAGTGTGATATTTAGTTCGTAAAATCATATTATAAAGTTTAAATTCTCAATCGGGGTTTAAAACAATAAAGCGGGTAAAAAAGGACAAATTTTTACTATTCTCGGTGGGCCTGTCGGTCTCCCTGGTTCAGCCTGCCAGCAAGCCAGGTCTGATCAGCCGAACTTTTCCAGGTTCGGCCTGCCGGTCATATAAATCTGGCTTACTGAACTCATGAATCCGGCCTGCCGAATACGAAGTTCGGCCTGTCAAACTGGAAAATTCTAGAAATTTTTAAAACCCGAGCGTCGGCTTCCCGAGCTCCAATCCTCAATTTCAACCTGTTTTCTGAATTCCCTTACTGAACTCATGAATCCGGCCTGCCGAATACGAAGTTCGGCCTGTCAAACTGGAAAATTCTAGAAATTTTTAAAACCCGAGCGTCGGCTTCCCGAGCTCCAATCCTCAATTTCAACCTGTTTTCTGAATTCCCACGCATAGAAAACATCTATAGATGATAGAAAAAGATTATAAAACACTTTTGAACTAATTTAAACAAGATTTGCATAAATATTTTGAGAAATTCCAAAAATGAAGAAAAATAGAAAATCTTAATTAAAATCTGTTTTTTTTTTTTCAAACTATGCTTAAATTCTAGCTATTTTAAGTTCCTCTAACTTAGATTAAAGATTTTCTAAACTTAAACGAGCTTAGAGTTCAAATACATAGAAAATTGAAAAATTGAAAAAGTTCTGAAATTTTAAAAACTAACCTTGATTTAATCCTTAAATCGTGTTTATGGTTGTTAAATCACGTTCTCGAGCCTTCAATCTACTGAAAATTGAAAGCTTGGCTTGATTTTTGATTCAAAAATTTAAGAAAAGAAGGGAGAGAACGGGAGGTAGGGAGAGTGAGACGAGATAGAGAGAGAGGAAGAGAGAGAATGTGAGGGAGTGAGGGAAAAGGAGAGAGAGGGAGAGTTTAAATAGAAGGGGGTAAAACCAACCTGAGAAAGCTGTGTGCGATACACAGTTTTCAAACGGGATGTATTTAGAATTTAACAAATAGTTTTATTTCAAAAATTTAAAATAACAAATTAAAATAATTAAATTAATTTATAAGTCGAATTTATTAAGACATTATTGTAAAATATTTAGATTAGGTTTGAATTATAATTTGACATACTAACCTATTATTTTACACACTAAAACCACTTAATTAATTTTCAGGGCGCTACAACAAGTGAGTGAGTGATAAGCTTGAGATTGGTAAATTAATGTAGCTCAGTCAGATACTAGGTGAGTAATGGTACGATAAGTTTGTGTTTTTTATTTTTTGAAAGTTTATACAATAAAGGGGAAGTTTACGACGTGATTCTCTCATCATAGAAACTCATTAGAGCTATTTATCGCGGCCATCAGATTTAAATCGTGCGATTTGTATTATATAAGGTAGGATATTATAAGAAGATGCTTTAAGTTGCATTGTTGCACTCAATAAGCACCATCAGTTTTAAATTGTAAGATTGAGATCAATGGCCCTAACGTGGAACGCTCCTACCATAAAATTCCCCATTTTTAAATAAATAAATTGCCACTTGATTTGACGTTTTGTGGGGGCTAAAGGGCCCAGAGCATTGCCAATAATGTGATAAAAAAAAAGTAACAAGGAGATAGGGTCGTATCTTCCCAATTTTTAATGTTTCCTTTTGAACAAGAGAAGCAAGGAAAGTGTCTTCGTGTTGGGGCTTCTTGTTCTTGTTCTTGTTCAAATATGTAGTGGGATTGATGTCTGTGTACAGTAGAAGTGCATTAAGAGCACTTGTAATTGCTGGATTGATAGTGCTGCCAAGTAGGAGAGAGAGAGAGAGTTGATTAAAAAACCAATGCATTTAGCATAATTGAGTTATATGTGCATTTCCAATATAGTGTCATATTTGTGATTTACGTCAAATTTACCATATGAATAGAAATATTATCCTTCAATGTAATATTTTTTTGGTGCTAAATTTGACATAAAATTGCTATCAATTTAACACTAAATGTAATGTATATATCAAATTTTGATATTTACTTGTTATTGATTGATATTACAACATTGTCATCTTTAAATTATTTTACAAGTAAAAGTTTACTTTCAAAAAATTTAAACTTATGATTGTAATTAAAAAAGAGTAAACGTAACATTTCAAATAGCATTATATATTATAACACAAAATAAAATAACATGTCAAATATATCCCTTTTACACCATCTAATGCCAATATAGCATTGAATATTGATATTTACGTTGGAAATGGTATTTGATAAGTCATTTATTGAGTTACATATTGTGACACCTGTTATTCTCCTAACAGGTATTAAGGTAATAAAATTAGTTTTTAGTGTGTCAATCAAAAATTTGTTTCATTTAAAATCCATTTCACAATATTTATTTCTATCTATTTCTTAAATTTTCTAAAATTCTCCTATACTTATGTAGTATGTTTACTGAAAAGCCTTGGAACTTCTAATAAATTTTGAAAATGTCATTTTGGCATTATGTGCCCTAAAGTCTCCTAAGGAGACATGAGGATATCTTTCACAACTACTCTTAACCCTCATTTTCTTTATTTCCTCCGTGACATGCTCGAACATGTTTCCTCCATAATTGTTTCTATCACTTCTCTTCAAAGACTTCATTTTTTCTTCCTTTTTCTTCCACGGTTCCCACACTCTTCTTCTCATTTCTTTGTTGAAGCAAAATATTTACAGAACTTCTTTAAGGCAGCTATAAAAATCAGCCACCATCACCCCTATTTGAGCAAGAATTTCAGCCATACCGAAGTCAAGGAACCTGTTTTGAAGCTATTTCAAGCTTCCACCTAGTCATAATCCGAGGTTAGAATCTTATAAACAAATTTAGTCTTTCATTTTTAAATTTTTTTTATACTCAAGGATTATTCAAATGTACGTTCTTAAACCTGAGTATATGTTTTGTTGCTATTTTGGAGCATATGTATAAAGTCTAAGTGCATATGGCATAGACAGAAAATTTATATGGTTAAACTTTGTAATACCTCAATGGGCAGTGGCTTTTTCTTAAAATTTTGGGATTAAATAAAAATAAATTTTGTAAATTGGTTTGAATATTTAAAAAATAGACATCCTAAGCTTTCTAACGAGCTATCATAAGCCTAAATCGGAGTTGTATTTTATTTTTTATGAATTTCTCAATTTTCGGATTAGAAACTAATAAACCTACCAATGGCAATATACCACCCGTTTACGTTAAGTAAACCACCGGTTAACCTATGTGATGATTGTAGAGAGTGAACCTATCCTTTTTGCAAAAGTTTACTACCAGTTTGCCATGATATATCGGCTACTAACCTGAATCAAGAACCCATCTTTGCTCACCACCTAATTCCTTAATGTCTTACAACCTTTCCAATATTATCCTAAGTGATTGATGAATCTTATTAAGGACTAAAACATATAAATTACTTGTATACATTTTATATTGTGTTAAGACAAAAATTATTTACTGTGGTATTCAAAAGAGATTTGCATAAAAGCTTTATTGGCACACTAGTAAGATGGATTTACACATGATTTATTTATGAATGTGGTTGTATGTTGTGCCTTAGTTTTAATTGTTCTTATACACACCTTAGGATCAAGGGAGTGTGGAGCTAACGTTAATTGAGTTCGGGATTAAAAGATTGTTGATAAGCTTGGAAGGTAGAGATTCTATTACTCATCTTTTGTGACGTTTTTATGAAATTAAAATTGATTGTTTTACCGCAAGATATATATATCTATATTGAACTGCTATGATATGAGTATCACATATGAAATTACGACATGGACTCATCTTGTATTGTACGGCGATAAACATAATGAATTGACATATGTTATAAATGAAAAAGCATGGTTAGGAAAACTGACTCTATAAATAATGATTTAATATAGAGAAATGGTGAGACATGAATAGGGCGGCGGTTACCTCCTTGGACGTGAATACCCTACAAGGTAAAATAGGGGGAAGGTGATGGCGCTTTCTTGGGTTGAAAGTTTCAAAACACACTGTACAGGAATCGACTTGGTGAGGACTCGAGGCTTAATGTCCCCTCACCGAAACACCCTTGGAATGTTTAGAGGGTGATCAAGCACGCCTATTTGGGTTTTGATGAGTTGAGTGATACTCTATTGAACATAGGTATCTAGGAATAATAATGAACCGTAACATTTGTATATATGTATATGTATGAAACTCGGTAATGATTAACTATGGTATCCACGGAATATGATTATAATAAATCTCATAATCTGGATAATGATGAGTATTAACTAACCATACATGTTTTAATGTGATAATGATAAAAACCTAAATGTGAGTAATGGTTTTCTCTACTGAGCATATTGTCACTCATTCCTTTATATTTTTATCTTTTCAGGACTCACTAAATGTGAGATGGTTGTGAGAAAAATAGTTGAGGAAGCTATGTAGCTATGTACGTTAGGACTGCTTCAATTACTAAGAATGTTCTTCATGATAATGTAAGCATCAATTGTTATTTTCTGTGACTGTATTAAAATGCGCTGAGAGTTAAAATGATGACGACGACAATTTATATTATTAAATTTAAGGTGCTATATTAAACTGTGGTTTAATTATCGTTTATATTTTTATTTTTGATTTGAGAGTATTCATTTAAGCCCCAGGCAACTTTATTTTTAAGGTTTTACTTTTATTTCTGCTTTTTATTTTAATTCATTAAAAACTGTTAACCCCCTATATAGCAAAGTTGAGTTCTTGGTTCAGGTTAGCAGCTGGTCTACCATGGTAAACTGGTGGTATACTTTTGTAAAAAGGCATGTTCACTATCTATAATCAACACATGGGTTGACAGGTGGTTTACTTAAGGTAGACGGGTGGTTTACTGCCACTGGCAGGTTTACTAGTTTCCAATCCGAAAATTGAAAAGTTCATAAAAAATAAAATACAACTCCGATTTAGGCTCATGATAGCTCGTTTGAAAGCTTAAGATGTCTACTTTTTAAATATGTAAACCAATTTACAAAATTCATTTTCATTTAATCCCAAAATTTTAAGGAATTGCCACTGCCCATAGAAGTATTGCAAAGTTTATGAAATGTCAAGTTTTTCTTTAACCTAATGCATATTATCCTTGTTCAAAATCTTAAAACCATTCCAAAATATGCACCATGCATTATATAATTACAATAAACATATTCTCATGAGTTTTATACCAATTTCTTTTTACAGCGTGAAGAAACAAACTAAAACAAAAGAATCTCGGATCAAAGCAAATAAGTTGATGGTTTTACTAAAAAAGAAAAAAAATAAAAATAAAAAGTTGGGTTAGTTCTTACGTTTGAGTTGCGTATTGTAACTCATTAGACAGCATCCTAGGAGTTGGGACTCTTGATAAAGTCATAGCTGAGGACCTGCCTAGTTCCACCAAAGGAATTTTCAAAAGCTTTGTTCCACCAAAGGAATTTTCAGAAGCTTTTTTTTTTTTTCTTCCTCAATTATTTACATAAGAAAAACTCCTGGATTGGTGATTATTTGGAATCTCTGCTAATTATAAAATATTAAAAAGAAAGAAATAATAATAGATGAAAGTGAGTGAGGCTAAACCCAAAAAAAAAAAAGTGGGCAAGTATAGTAAGTGAAAATAACAGAAAGATGCCAAAGTGAAGTCGGTTTGTCCACTTTGGGAATGCCAATCACTTTCTAAAACTTTTCTACAGCCAGGAATCTTTTAAGATAAAAAAAGCTATCTAAATAGCCATGGTTGGCTGCCTTTTCTTTGTGTCTTTTTGGTAATTTAATAAGTTGCAAATGTGAACATAATTTCTTCTTTCCTTCAGTTAATGCGTTAATGTCTCGGAAAGAAAGAAGAAAAGAAAAATGGTGAGAATAATAGAGGATATGTCAACGCCAAAGCTTTTCAGTTTGCGGTCTAGATAGTGGATTGACGGACCATTTTGCGGAAAGAGACGGAAAAAAGAATTGGGAAGAACATTGCGTTCACTAATCAATCATTCTACTATTGTCGAGCATTCTTTTCAAATAATTTAAAGGTCAAACAAATACATTACCAAGAAAAAAAACAGTCCTTATACTATAGGATTTAATTTAAATAGCGTATATTTTTCATAGTTAAATTTGATCAAAATTACATTTAAATAAATACGTAGATGTATAGTTTCTAATGCAATCATAACGGTTAAAAGACAAAAACTTACTAATAGTTCAATTTTTTCTAGCTTTACGATGAAATCTCCTTGATAAAAATACCTTATCATAGAAAGCTCCTTTTTCGAGAATTCATGGGATAAGTTAATTGGAACAGTAATTCACGATGTGGACATTGAGCAAGTTGGCCGTGGGACCGCATGGCTGTTGTTTTCAGAGGACTGATCTGAACACCACTTTTGTCCTTGTTTATGAGTAATCTCTACTACTTTTTCTGGTTCTGACCAACATTGGCCATTATGCTTATTTAGACTTTCTTTGTTATATCAATCAGTTTAAGATAGTTTTCTCAAGTGCCACCTGAAAATGCCTTGCCAATGACATGCCTCCATGGACTCCACTAGAGAAGACTGTTTGTGGAGGCAAACGACGCTTGGGGCCAATGAAAAGATACTACGAAAGACAGCTCGACGGGTGTTGCTAAGCCGTGTTTAACTTAAATATCATAGATAACAATAATGCACCAAATTTCATGATAGGGATTTGACAACAATGTAAAAAAGCAAGCATGGTACAAACACTAGGCATGTTAGCCTAATGATAAAGGCCGAGGTCGGGAATTTCTAAGCTTGACTTCTAAAGGTGGTATTTTTTTTGTCTCTACAGTTAAGACGACCGTTTCTATCACGTTTAGACAAAATTCTTAAGCAATTAAGAGCCTCAAAAGTGGTAAGAATAGTAAGATACAAAGAAGAAAAAGACTTGCCTAGCGTGTTCCTCAGGGTAGAAAAAGGTGCAGGGCGTTCGGAATTCCTTTATTTGAGTCTAGCAGGTTGGGATTTTTAGTCTCCCTCACCTAGGTGACGACTGTTATGGTCATGCTTAGCAAGATGGCATAGAAATTAAAACCTTCTAGAATAAATCGATACAGGAGGACATGCTTATTTTTCCAATGAAGAAAAAGACCTGCATAACGTGTTTGGCCATTGAAAAGAAAGACCACGTTCAAGTAAAGAGCAAAAATAGCTAGAATTGCCATCTAAAGAAACAGGCAAAGAAGAATGAGAATTCAAAAAATCAATCATTCTTGAAGAAACATGTCCAAGGAAGTGGACAATCAATAATGGCGCTCTGATTGCATACAGGAAATGACCAAATTTGGCTATATATTGGGTGCGCATAGCTACCGTCCATAGAGGACAAAAATGTTTGAGCGCAAGAGTAATGAAGAAAGCTTCTCGAGATTGGAAGCGTCATTGCTGATTGATTGCTCCCACAAACAGGCCAAAGTTGTGGACCATGCTTAGCACGTTCTGATGGTGAAATCACTAATTTTATCTTCATGCTCTCTACATTGTCAAATTTATCACGATTGCAGCATTCCATGTGCTCATTACCGACCCTGCAAATGCAGCATTTCAATACAATATGCAGGCCTTTATCTGTTCAAGTTTCCCATTCCTTGTGTATTTCGATATCCAGTGGCAGCAAATTATCTCACCTCATTCTTAGAAAAACTGAAAACGTACTCGTATTTGCTTGTGGTCAGGCCTCTCAAACAAATCGACAGCAGCATTTTAGCGCAGTTGCTATATTGGTGCGTCAAAGACTTTAGAACAAAGGATTATTTCAGCCCCATGCAAGGAATTGTCGTTAATTTTCAATATTGTAGAACAGATCGTGGTATGACAAGATCAAATACAAAAGAAACAAAGACAGAATCACTGTGCGCATAAGCACACGCATAACTCTTCAGACATCAATAGAACGAAAAGCTCATTAATGGAACTGAATCTCACGACGGCTTGAGTTAAACAGAAGCCAGTGTTTAGTACAGTTGGTTTACAGAAAAGTGCTTGTTGAAAATTGGACTTCTAGGTTAGGAAGACTCATCATCCCAAACACCCTGGTATCAATTATTAACAACTTCTCTACACAGTCTACGTCTTAAATGTAAAATATTACACCCAAAAAAAAAAAAAAAGGAAATGAAAAGTAACAACTCTCACAATGCCGCAGAAACGCTGGCATATTGTGGAACCCAATTATTATAAATGAACTATGTAGATTAGTCATCAATAGCAGAAGTACCAAAGATCAAATGAACCAATCAAACAAGAAAAAAAGGCCAAGAACTGTTGCAGTAAAGAGACCTGCGAAAGGCTGAAGCTACATTCTAAAAGTCTTCCAGAAACTCATATAACTCCAAGTTTTCTTCTTGGAAATAGTATAAATAACGAAATAATCTCTTATCAGAGTTCCTAATCTAAAAACTCAATATCCTTAAGATATATCCAATCTCCATCACTGCCCCCACAGAACACGTATAATTGTACTTGACAATGCTGCCCTGATCTTCTCAAGTACCTGCAGTGACACAGTAGGATGTGCATAAACTCTGTAAGAATTTCAAGTAAAATTAGCAAGTAACTGGAAAACACCGGACATCAAAACATATACATCACTTTGTTCTCTCTGCCCTGATTAAACTTTTCAAATATATCCTACACCTAGTGTTTCCCTCCATTGAGAGCATGTCAAAATTTAGGATAACAAATTAAATGCTCAAGGACTAAAAAATGAAGGTTTTCTTTTACTAGGGATAACAAATAAACAAAAAAATGAATAATTTAAAGAAAAATAACTAAAGAGAACTTCAAAGTCAGTAGGTTGTATGATGGGGGAAGTTCACCTTACTCCAGATTACACACAACCAACAAATAAAGCACTTATAGCCACAGGTCAGTGCAACATTTTTGATTGACATGTAGAGTTAAATGGTCGGAGCAACTAGTAGCTAATATTGGAAAAAGAGACTAGAATGACAACAACAGTAATTACTAGGAATTAAGCCTGATTTCTATAACAGGTATTACCACAGTGATGAACTAAAAGAATTAATAACCAAATAAAATCTAGCTAAAAAAGAAAATAATTTGAAAGAGATAAATTTTAATTCTTGTATAAGGGATTTATAAAATCTGTACGTGTTTGTCTTACACAATTATAATTTTTATTAATTTAAGGTTTGGTGAAAGAAAAGAAAAGAGAACCTACAATGAAACACCAATGTCCTTCCTTTGTATGACTGAATATCGCCGTGCATCACCCATCCTTTCCATTCATCCCTATCAATCCCAATCCCAATTTCTTCTTATTAAACAAATTTAATATGCTCACAATTCCCAAGTAACTAATGCCTATTCTAACCACAAGAAGACTAACTAGATATTCATGAGTTACAAGTACCTAAGGCATCATTTGAAGATTAAAAAAAATGAGAAAAAAAAATCTATTTTCATTTTTGTCATGCTCCTAGACAGCAAGACTCACAAAGAGACTACTAGCGATCCTGACAAGAACGGCAGAAGGTACCATGAGACAGCTCGCAAAAAGCCCGCACGTTGACAGCCATGTGAGATGTTGAAGCCATAACACTGTGCATCGGCACAAGTGACTGTGTGCACCCCAATTCTCCCAAGTTTCTACAAGTAGAATAACAAAACTAGTAAATTAAACAAAAATACCTATTTGTTTAATCACCATACCAGAAAGACAACAAGACCTGAAGCATGAACAAATTACAATAGCACAACAGAAAAACCATGCTAAACAAAGCCCAATGTATGTGATCAATTGTTCGAAAGTACATTAGGAAAGTCGAAAGCAGGATAGATATTCGATATACAAAATTACACAAATGCAGTAACTGAAATTTAAAACATATCATTTATAGCTTGATTAAATAGTAATGCCTCAACTTATTGACCTAACTTCCTCTTGAATGCTCACCACATGAAGAACAGAAACACTTACTGATTCAACTTACCTGTTTTCTCTCCATGTTTACAATCAAAGCTAAAATTTCCCTATACTACCTTTTCTTTTTCTTTTTTTTCCCCGAAACGGATCATCCACGAAGAAAGAGCAAACAAAATCAGGTTAATCCATTCCAGAAATCAACAATGGCCCCAAAATACCCTAAAGTTAAAAACTTCCGGCCAGAAATGTACCTGTTCAAATCCAACTATCGAATTGAAACCGTCAAATTACAGATTGAAAATTCCCATCCATACGCAAAGCGAAAGCATAAAATTGCCATTGAACGAGCATGATTTCATAACCGAAACTTTTAAAGATCAAAACTTTAGGCGCTACTTTCCTAAAATTTCTAAGAACCAAACCAAGACTTGAAATATTCCGGAAGTTAGAAAAAGGAAGGAGAAAGAGTAGTGGACCTGGGAGAGGCGAAGGAGAGACGGCGAGATGGGAGGCGAGGAGGAGCAGCGAGATTCGGCTGGCGAAGGGCGGCGCGGGGAAGGGAAGGCGCCGACCGCTGAGAAGAAACCCTAGCGGCAGACATTAGGGAGCGCGACAGAGATCCGGCGGAGCGCCAAGCCATGGTTATGGTTGCTGTTCTCAATTCTCAGCTGCTGCGAAGCGGAAGAGTGAGTTGAAGTGAGGCTACGGATTTTGCGAGGGTTTAAGGGATTAACCTCTCTCTCTAAGATAAGTGGTGTTGCGCGGGAGTACGAGAGTTGGTGTGGATCAACCACTTACATCCGTGCGATTATGATCTTTGGTGATTAAAATCACCTAAATGCCATTAGTTTTCAGTTTATATCTTGAATTTCTTTTTTTTTAATATATTTATAAGATTATATACATATATGAATTTCTAATTATTATTATCATTACTATTATTTTTTCAAAATCTCAATAAAAAATTCTCGTTGTTGTTGTGCGAATTTTTTTTAACGGTTATCTTTTGAGTAAGTCTTTTGTTAAATTTTAACGTGTATATTTGTTCTATCATATTTCAATCTAAAAAAATATATATTATTCTAGTAAATTTCGTCAAATTCTCGTACTTCTTTTCTTATAATATGATATGTTTAGGCTCACAGTTGAGACTTATTTAGTACTAGTAACACTTTCCTTTTATGACCTTCTCATAAGGGTTTTTTTTTTTTTAATTTTCTCGACTGAAAAATAATACTTATAAGAAAATAAGCCTCAACATGTTATATTCAACATGATTAATATGCAAGTTAAATTTCATAAATCTTTTAACAATTTCAAAATTTTGAGTAAAGCTGATAAATTTAGGTAGTAATCTATTAAAATAATTAAGGACTAAAGTGACACAATACTAGTAGTTTAAGAATCAAAGTTAACAATTTTTAACTGCATTTTTTTTCTTGAAGTTCACTTTTTATTTTGTTTTTAATGTTCTGATAGAGTCTAGATATGTTGTTTCTATTTTCCATATTGTTTCTATATATTTAATAACTTGACTACATGAATAAAAACTAAATACTAAAGGGGGCCCTTTCATTATTTTAAAAAAAAAATACTAAAGGGGTTATCTATTGATACTCTTATTCTACTTTTTAAACATCTTTTTTTAATAAAATTTACTATTATTATATTATCTATTAATAGAATTACTTTTAAGGACAAAAGTATTCAAAAGATACTTATTACACATCCATTTAAAAGGAATTATTACGTGCTACTTTTTTTAAGAAAAAGAGATAGATTTCAATATTAAAAAGCCTTCCAACAAAAAAGTACATGGTCTTTTTTTCTTCAAAATTCTTACTCTTTTCATTAAAATTTCTTTGTACTTTAATATAAATGTAATAAAAACTATTTGAATCAAATTGTGAGGAAAAAAAAAACTTACGAATTGTGTACATGGCTTTTTTCTTCTTGAAATTTTTTTTTTTATTTTCTCATTCAAATTTCGTTGTTAAATATAAGTGTATTATGACAACTATTCAAATCCATTGATTTGCAAGGAAAAAAAAAAAGAGAGAAAAAGAAAACTTACAATCAAATAACTAAGACAACGATCAAATTATTAGAAAAGCAACGAATAAATTCTATACTATTGTAATTATATAAATTCAGAGACATTTGAAGTTGTTGAAATAGATGCACTCTAAACACCCTAAACATGTGGTCAAGGATATGAAAGAATAAACATGGAAGTTTGTTTGGTTGATGGGTGGGTTCAAAGAGAAGAAGAAACAACACCATTTTAAGTGTAAGGATTTTTTTATATTTTAAGATGGGTGTAACAAGTAGAATGGATAATGGTTTAAGAAAGATGGTGTGAAAAATAGAATGAGAGTTGTCAAATACTAAAATACAATGAGGTGTCAAAACTTAATTAAAGCCACTATCAATTAAACAAGATAATGAGACTCCTCATATTTGTGCAGAAATTTCTTATTGACGATGATTACGTAGAACACGATGTTCGTTTTGTGCGATAAAATGCGCTTTGGGAATAGTCATAAATAAAACGACACCTCATTTGTGCACTGAATTTTGTTGTCGTTTCCCGTATTTTGATGTTCTATATTTCCTTGTCTTCTCGTCTTCCATGTCTTTGTCGTTTGTAGAACATGTCGTATACTGAGTTTTGTTGTTTGAAAATTTTTTGCGGCGTACTCTCAAACGACATGTTTTATTTTTACAATTCCAGTGTTTTCTTTTTTCTTTTGAAAATCATAAAAGGTCAGTGTTGTTATGCCTATAGTTGTTCAAAAATTTGTCGTCGTTCATCTGAAAAGACCCTGTTGCAAAGAGGCCTTGACATGGAAAACAACATGACCTTCAACATTATATCGTATCAGTCAAAAACGACATCATGTTCATTGTTAAGCAGTTGGATTTTTCTCTACAGAGTCAGTTGAACGTGCAGAACTCATTTTGTAAGCTTCATTTATGTGTTTAAGTTTTTATCACACCGTAGTTATTTTTAACGTGTTCAACAATAAAGATATTACTTAGTTGTTACTTTAGACGCAACTAACTCAAACATTTTTATAAACATCGCTTTCAAAACAATGAGGATTACATGGGAAAAAGTTAACTAGAAGCACACCTGAAAAATATCGTTCAATAAGACCATGAGGAGGAAAAAAACTATTTAAAAGAAGCACATTAAAAAATGATAACACTAGAGGATCTTTGACAAAATAAAAATTGAAAAAAAAAAGATTAAGCATGACACATATGAAAGAAATTACTTATAGGAGCAAAGAAAGAAAAAGCACATTTTAATTGCCCCAACAAGAACAAATTAGTGAGAATGTATTCATGACTAGGAGAAAAAATTAAAAAGATGACATGAAAAAATCTTTAAAAGAAGACACATTTCCCTAAAATAGTATTTTATAGGGAAAAAATTGATACAACAAACCAATTAAAAAAACCTAATAACATATTTCAATAGAAATAAGCGAGAAAAAAATACTCTGAATAAGCAATAAAAAAATGAAACAGCAAAACAACCAGGAGCACATTTGGAAAAAAAAAAAATTATTTTGATAGGGACAAAATAACAGGGCGATGAAAAAGTAATAGAAAAGTTTAGGAAAAATTTTAATGATGAAAACAAAAAAAAAAGGGGGACGAATTGTCCCTAAGTTTGAAACGGCGCCTAACGCCTTTTAGGAATGTTAGTGATTAGTGATAAGAAGACCGCAATTGGTTTCCACGTTTAAGCTAGTCATTTCCTGTTACGTATCATTGGAACTGGTAGGAGACACATGAAGCAAATGCCTTAAATGACTCCCTGATCGCTCAATCAAAATAACAAGCCCCAAAAAACTTTAAAAAAATTAAGACGAATCTGTTCACATAATCATTATTGCGGAAAATACAATCTCATTGCCTCTCCACATATGACTTGAATAACAACCTTTAAAAAAAAAAAACGGTTTCTTTAAAGAGAACAAGCGTTGACGCATTTTAAATCTCTATTGAAAGTGTATACTTTGCCAGATGATACAGTTGTCGTTGCTGTAGTTCCTCTATAATGCAATACTCTTACAGAACTGTGTTCCTTTGACCAGAGACTTATTTCTTGAAGATCCCCCTCCTCCCAAATTATGTTAACGGTCATCCCACCACGAACCCTTAACCCTTTCACAAACCCATTAGCCCACTTAGCATTAGGAAGAGCAGGAAGTATGTATAAGTCAGTTGTGGTGCTTTGTAATAGCATTTCTGCCATAGCCGCAACGAAGCTGACAAAAAGAAAGTTGTCGAATTAAGTGCATTTTCAAACATGTTTTGCACTGTTGATTGTGTGATAAATTATGTTGCTATACACATAATTCGGTTACTACAATGTAACTGAGACCAGAAATTTTACAGTTGAAAGGAAAGTATACAGAGACAAACAAATCATTTCAAGCAGATCATACTACTTACCCGAAGTTAGCATCAATCTGGAAAGGAGGGTGTGCAGCGAATAAGTTACTGTATAGTCCTCCTTTAAAATCTCTCTCCTGATCAGGATCAACTAGGTTGATCAAACGCTTGGTCATGCCATATGCACGCTCGCTGTTCTGCAGGCGTGCCCATAAGGCAATTTTCCAGGAGGTTGACCATCCTGGACCCTCCTCTCCTGTTTTCAGCAGTGAAAAGGAAAGGGAAGTACAAATATGTTTTTCCATTGACAATAGAATACTCCAAAAAGAAAAGTTGAGTCAACAAACTAATGCGATTAAAATTTACAAAAAGGCTACTAGTACTACTTGATATGATGAACGGATGATCTTCCAAGTAAGAGGCGGATTTCTCAGTAGAAAGAATAATTTCTAGTTACATAATTCAGAACATCTTCTTTTGGAGAATCTACATAACCCTAA
Organism: Artocarpus heterophyllus; assembly: GCA_025403435.1. Taxonomy (NCBI): domain Eukaryota; kingdom Viridiplantae; phylum Streptophyta; class Magnoliopsida; order Rosales; family Moraceae; genus Artocarpus; species Artocarpus heterophyllus. Next base: position 12,319,564 of record CM046336.1, read on the forward strand.
ACAAAACAGGAAACTGAAGCTAGTTATTCAATAGACCAACCTCGTTTGTGAAGTGAAACCTCTGCTGCTTTACAGAGGTCTGGAGTTTTCTCAAGTGTTATTGTGTGCCCAGGAAACAGTCCAAATAGATGGGAAAGATGCCGATGAAGCACCTCGGGATCCTCAAACTCTTCTGCCTGGCTTAACAAAGATGGTATTACTTAGCCTTTACACAGTCTATGTACATGAACAAATGCTAAGAACATGCCTTTTGCAGTGAACCGAGACCAACAGGAAGGGCCGATCACTTACCCATTCCATGATAGAGCCATCCCTAGCAATTTTTGTGGGATAAAGCCTTGGTTGAGCCCTTTTCACCTTTTCAATAAGGTCATCCTCATTTCTGCTGAGAATCTATTCTCAAATATTTACTACCAGATGCATACGTGGGACGAGGTTATGGATATTTTATAACAGAAATGTTTGGGAGGTCTAGACAAAGAGACTCACCTCAGCAGCAGAAACAATTGCAGAGAAAACCTCTTTTATGATTGCCATGTCCATAGTTGATGAGTAGCTTACACAAGCTAGCTTACCATCTGGAGTAATAAAGTTATGCTCTGGAGAAGTTGATGGATTTGTTTCCAGATATCCACCAGGGCCTTCAATTAACCAATCGAGCAGATATCTTACACATCCTTCCAACAAAGGGTATGCCTTATTTTTCAGAAAATCCTAATTTGCAAGAAGACAATTGCAGCGATTCAGCTGAGATGAGTTTCGAATTAGATAAGTGGATTAAGTATGTGGCAAAAATATGGTCTGCAGCACAATTAAAGGAAAAACGTTTAAATCTCAGAAACGAGATATTGTTGAAGTACTTCCAACGACAAAAGACTTTTACCTTTCCTCACAAGTCCCAACAAACATGGTCCGTTGTAGTATCTAATGGATTCAAACAAAAATGATAATGTTTTCACTTTACACAAAGATTATCCAACTAACCAAGTCCATATGCCAAGCCTAGAATTACTGGACTCTGTCAAAAATCTTCAGTTCTACCAACACATTTGTTGGGTTTTCGTGACAAATCATTTGCCTAGTAGTCCAAGAAGATATCCGAATTCTATCAAATTGTAACTTGAAAACTTAAGAACCAAAGTCTATGCCTGTAACTGTCAGTTAAATTCTGTCCTGGTTAGTTTTGCCAGCGTTAAAGAAAATATATAATGTAGAACATTAACATCCATTAAATCAGCTATCCAAATAACTTTGGCTAAATAATCCTCCTCTCAACAGCAAACAAATATCTATGTCAAAGAAAGTGGTAGACAATTCAGCATCGGAAGCATAAACTTACTTTGTCCATTGTATAATTATAGTGCTCCCACAGATGAATACAAAGCCATGCTCCTCCCATAGGCCATAGGGCCCACACAACATCACCTTGGTCTGCAGATGATTTTGCCCATATGTCAGACTTATGATGTACAAGCCAACCACTTACTTCATAGTTCACCTGTAATATGAATGGCGAAGGTAAGACAGCAAAGAAAATAACTTGCCCAGGGAATACAGAATTTAAAAGGGTCTCCAGAGTAAAAAAAATACCACTAGTTTTTAAGCCATGTGACTAAAATTACTGCCACCTAGCCCCAGAGCAACCAAAATCAACAATAATAAAGCTTACTGTGCAGATAGATCAAATTCATTAATTCCGAAAAAGCGCAATAAATGTAGGATTAAATATTGTTCTTACTTTTGCAGTTTTACTTCCATTGATTGACAGATAGGATATATAATCAAACAAAGGCTCCTGGCACTCGCTAAGGTTGCATGGAAGGGCAGGCCAGTAGTTCATCTCAAGATTAATGTTCAAGTGAGGAGCACCACTGAGCAAGAAGGCAAAGTTGGCAGCGTAAATGTATTTGATAAATTCCACATCCAGGGAGTCAGAACGAGTAATATAAATGGTCCAAAAAAACGTAATGTGGTAAGATTACTACCCTTCCTCTTTTCTTTCCAACTCTTGTATGAGTTACGACTATGGAAAAATAAACATCTGAGAGAAATGAAAATTTTCAAGATAGAAGTAAAAGAGGAGAACAAAAGCCTCTTATGGAATTTTTCCAATAAAAATCCTTCACCTTTTTCTCAAACTGTGGAAACTAAATTGGTTTGATGACTGAACATGCAATTGAACCAAGTTCCTGTGAAACTTTTCATGATGCTTGCTCAAGAAAAAATGAGTTTCTTAGCATTAGCTAATCAAGTCTAAAACTCACACAAACATTTCTGAAGCTAATATGATCTAGAAAAGAAAACACTGATAGAGAGAGAACATAAGCATACTCCCAAGCTGGCTCAATATCCTTGTTCCATATTCCCTGCAAGTTCGCCACCTGAGTTCCAGGCCGTGAACAAGAAATAAGCAAGTATCGACCATACTGGAATAGAAGCTCAACCAGAGCAGGATCTTCATTAACTTGAAAAGATTTGACCCTCTCTGCAGTTGAAATCGAATCATCTTCACCTCCCTCGTAATATGAATTACCTATGGAAGGGAGAAAATTCTTTTCTTCCAAAACCCTGCTCTCTGAAATGCTCTTGGAGCTTTTAGAAAGATGCAGCAAGACACGATGAAAAAGATTCTGGTAGTCCTCTAAATGAAGTGCAAAAAGATCAGAGTATGATAACTTTCTTACTTTATCCAATGAACTGAGACACTCAGAAGTTGGCACCTTCTTAGAATCAGAAGGCTCAGTAAATGGCCCATCGAATGAAGATGAAGCCACCAGAAGCAAAACAGCCCAATCCGAACCTTCAACTCTCAACTTCTTGTCATCCAAAATTAGTATCTGCCCTCTGCTGCTACTGATCTGCAATTCCAGAACTCCAGAAAACTTAATTCCCTTTGAATTCTCTTTAGAATTCCCTTCTGGTGGAAGCCTTTTACCAGGGCAACTTCCTTCAATTATTATCTGGTTTTTGCCATGTATGTATGACTCATACTGTAACTGGCTTCTCATAGACACAGTGAATGATACAGATCCTGGTTTGCTTCCATAAATCTTCGTGACAATTGCTTGGTGGGGAAACGAGGCAAAATGTTCCCTTGTAAATTCTACATCATCTACAGTATATTTTACGCTCACCGTTGCATTATTTAGGTCCAGCTCTCTGTGATATGTTTGTTTAGCATATGCAAGATGAGAATCATCAAATTCTAGATTGATGTCACCCAAAAGCTGGTAAACCTTCACCATAGAAGAATATAGTCAGGATATTTTCTCTATAAAAACTAGTAGCTTTCTTTGAGAAAAAATGTTACCAACATTAACATGGAAAACCTATTTTAACTACTAAAAAAACGCAAAACTAAAGAATATCAATGAACAAATAAGAAATCAATTTCAAAAATGGACATGACTATGGACTGGTTTGGCATAACTTTTAGAAGTTAGCTTTTGGTTTCTTGGACCCAAAAGAAGCAGAAAGATGTGTCTGGATAAATTCTTAAAGGAGCTTTTAGTTGTTAAAGGCTGTTGTAGGAAAGAAACAAGATTTACATGGCTTCTTTTAGAAAAGCTTATAATACGAGATGTTTATTTGGAATCTCAGTCAAAGTTCTTATGTATACTTTATTGCCAACATAAAAAATCACATCTCGTCTTAAAAGTCCATTTCGAAATATATTATCCAAACGGTAACTTAGAAATTAGAACTTGTAGTCCTCTTCTATCACAAACAAGCCCTAAATCCTTGATTAAACGACCAAAATATGCTATCGGTTTCAAAAGATCAAACAATTCCAAAACAAAACGAATAATAACTTGAAGGAAATCCAAATCGAGTTATGGAAAAAAAAAAAAAAAAAAGAACACTAAAAGAAGATAGATTGCTTTCTCTTGACCAACCTCAGCTGGATTTCCGGTCAATTTGGCTGCGGCTTTAGTGGCTTCAGCATAATCGCCATGGTCAACAAGTTTCCTAACTTCCTGCAGCGCCTCTTGAGCATTAGGATTAGTGTAGTCCCCTGGCGTCCCAGTCCAGAGAGTGTCCTCTGCACAATAATTCGAACAATTCAAAATAATTCCAGAAGATTTTCCAGGATTTTATTTATCTTTGCCTTTCTGCCAAACAGATTCTTCGAGATCAAGTTTTGGAGACGAAAGAGAAAGAGAGGTTTTTTTTTTTTTCTTCCTTCGTTTACCATTGAGCTGGATAAGCTCGGAAGCCACGCCTCCCCAAACCATGGCGCCGAGGCGGCCATTGCCGATAGGAAGAGCATCAGTCCAGTGCTTGGCGGGGTCTTTGAACGTCACTTTGAGAGGCCGAAAACTTCGATCGTCCATGTTCTTCTCTGCAAGAGTTTGATCAAAAACCCATCCTTCATCATCTTCCATAATTTAGAAGAAATAACAGGAAAAAGGCATTGCTTCTGTCTTTTTAGCCCACCAATTAACAACGACCACGTGACCCGCTACCCGCCACTTTATTTGTTTATTTGTTTAGGGAAAATTTTATTTTAGTGCTTTATGCCATATCAAAACATAAGTTTCGCATCGTCTATTTTAAAAAATTTTATACCGATATCTCCATATTTTAAAAAATTTATTTTAGTATCTCAAAATTCTTTTAAAATACAAAAAAATAAAAATACCTATAAAATAAAAATTATTATTTAGATAACCAAATACCCAAAAACCTTTAAAAGAACCTAATTCTTTTTTTTTCTTTTTATTGTTGTTTGTTTGTGGTTTTTCTTCTCTTTTTTTTTTTTTGTAGATTTCCTTTTTTCTTCGATTCTCCTCCTCTCTTCCCTCTCGAAATAGTTCTCAAAATAGTTCTGAATATTGTTTTCAACCATCTTGTGGTGTTGACTGTGCATTACCCACTGAAAGATGTTGGATCGACGATTGTAGAAGCCCGTTTTCTTCCACTCAATGAGGTGGCTTAGTAAGGCATTTTTAATAACAATTAGGGTTAATGATCTTGTAATCTTTATTTCAATGATTATGGTTAGAAGGACTAAAATCATATTGAGAACTTGTTTTGTAAAGTGTGGTTTGTCATGGTGTTGTAAATCACATAATAAAAACTAAAATCAGAATAAAAAATATGGTGCATTGTACAACTCTTAGCAACATTTTCATTGTGTCTTGATTGGCCTTTACATCCATAATGTTGGACAACAAAGCACAGGTTACATTATGATTGTTGTCAACACCAGTGTTCATCTGTCTGTTTCCACCGAAATAATTTCTACTCCTCTCCCTATTTACATCAACTTCCAACGTTTTGTCATTTTCATCTTTATAGTGCCACGACTCATGACACCCATATTTCCTATCATGGCACTTGAACATTAGACGATTTGGATTATTTACACTCTCATTCATTATAACTTTAGCCTTGGATTTGCAGTTGCACATCCTATTACGAAACTTGATATCAACCCCTCCTTGCCTTTCCCCATAATAACTCGAGCATGACAAAAGCATCTTCCGTGACTCTAGCAGCACAAAATATAAGATACCTCAAATTGAAAAGAAGATATTTCACAAGTAAGAAAAAATAAAAAGAATAAAAAAACGTTGCAGAAATCAATTAATAAAAAGCATATGGTGTGCCTTATAAAATATATTCCAAAACCATATTCATACAACACTATGACAAACTATACTTTATAAGACACATTCTCAATATGACTTTTAGTCGTTCTAACCACAATTGCCAAAATAAATATTGCAAGATCATTAATCCTAATTGTTATTAAAATTGCCTTACCAAGCCACCTTGTTGAGCGGAAGAAAACAAGGTTTTATAATCGTCAATCCAACATCTTTCAGTAGGTAATGTATAGCCAATACCACAAGACTCGGTTGAAAACAAGATTCAGAACTTCTTCAAGATAAAAGAGATGAGGAAAATGGGGGAAAAAAAGAAAGACACAAAGCAGGGAAAAAAAACACAAACAAATGACAATACAAAGAAAGAAAGATACAGGTTCTTTTTAGGGTTTTTGGGTGTTTAGTTGCAGATATAATAATTTTTAAATTTTTTTTACTCAAAATTTCGATCAAATGATTATATTTTATAAAAAAGATGATTTTATCTTTCCATCTCCTAAAAAAGAGTTCCAATGTACTTAGAAAAGATTTTCTAAAAGATTAAGGTATCCACATAAAAATTTTAAAAACATAATACCAAAGTTATATTTCAATATAATACAGACTACTAAAATAAAATTTTTTCTTTTTTAAGAAGGAAACTTTGAGGAATCCAATAAAATTTGGCATAACCTTATCAAGTTCTCAGACTCTCTACAATATGAAATAACACGTTTGATATATTTCTTTTGTTTTTTTATTCATAATTAGTGAGTTTTGAAATTTATAAAAATAAAATGTTTTAATTATTATTTGAAAATAACAATATTGTAGTTATAAAAAAAAAGTAGAACACATCAAATAACAACAGTTAAATGCTAAAAACATAACAAATCTAACATAGAGAGAGAGAGCAAAATAGCATATTTAGGTTAAAACTTAGTAAATAATATTATATAGTTTCAAAATATGAAATAAATAGCATATCATAAAAAATTGAGAACAAAAACATAAAAATACCCCCACGTCTTTCTCTTCTATATCTCTCACCTGCCAGCGGTCGGAAAATATAATATTACTTTGATAATATTGTATTACCATGTAAATGCAAAAATTCACCAACGACTACATCAGACCGCCAACGACTAAGAAATACAGTATCACACTGATAATACTGTATTACGTTATAAATACAAAGATTCTCCGATAACTATGTCGGACCGCTAACAGCTGAGAAATATAGTATTATTTTGGTAATAAATAATATATTATCGTGTAAATATAAAAATTCACCGGTGACTTTATTAGACAGTTGACGGCTGAGAAATACAATATTACTTAAGTAATTCTATATTACCATATAAATACAAAAATTCAACAGCAACTATGTCAAACCATCAACAACCAAAAAATATAGCATTACTCTGGTAATATTGTATTATCATCATGGACGCAAATTTAGGCGAAATTTCAAAAATTTCAAGGTATCAAAATATATTTCCACTATAATATCGATTTCGACAAAATATCCAAGAAATATCAAAAATATTAGTAAACATCAATGGAAATATTGATATCAGAAAACTATAATGTATTTTGTATAAAATTTTGGTACATATCATGAAAATTTTGACCAAATTTTTGTAATGTTAGAAAATTACAAAATTTAATAATTTTTTCCTTTAATAATCTATCAGTATTTTATACTTTCAATAAATAAATATTTCTATGAGTTTATAACCAATGAATTTGGGATCCAATTATAGCAACTTTTTTAATGAGGCTCCTCATGCTTATTATACATATAATCAAGACTTTGGAAAGTATGATGGTTATGGAATTTTTAATTATCCTCATTAAGCATAATAATACAATCTCAATCAAACAACTGCAATAATTCATAGTTTCCCATTTATAGAAATGCAGTGAGAAGAAGTTAAGAAACATATATGTGACATATTCATAACTATATTTAGCACTACTTAAATAATATATCATGGCACCAAAATTGTTAAAATCAAGATAGAATCTTACCTATGTTTGAGCTTCACAAAACTTCTTTTTAGTGTTAACAAATCTATTATATATAGAGTTTATTATGTAAATCATTTTTATTTATGTTTGTTTTTAATATTTATTTTATCCTAAAATATTAGAGATACATTCAATGTAAAATTTTCACAATTTTTGTAATTTTTGTTAAAATTTCCACCGATATCAATATTTTATCTAAAATTTTCATAAAATTGAAGTACCGATATTTTCATCCTTGATTATCATGTAAATACAAAAATTCACCAGCGACTACGTCAGACCATTAATGGCCAAGAAATACAGTACTACCTAGATAACACTGTATTATCATATAAATACAAAAATTCACCAAAAAACTATGTTGGGCTGTCAGTGGCCAGGAAATACAGTATTACTTGATAATACTATAGTACCATGTAAATACAAAAATTCACCACCGACTTCATTGGACCGTCGATGACAGGAGATACAATATTTATTTGTAATTGTATTTATATGTAAATACAAAAATTTACCAGCCACTTCGGTAGACCACCGTGGCTGGTAAATATAATTTTTGTCGATAAATACTGTATTTGCATATAAATGCAAAAATTTACTGATGGTTCATTAGCACTGACAACAACGTCGACAACTGAGAAATGCAATATTTACTTATAAATATTGTATTTACGTGTAAATTAAAAAATTTACTGACAACTTCATTAGACTATCAGCGGTTGAAAATACTGTATTTATAGGACAAATATCATATTTACATGTAAAAAAAACATATTTATAAAAAAAATCATAAAATTACAAGAATGAATATGGCACCGTCACCAACCAGAAATATCATATTTACTAGTAAATCCATCGAGAACAAGTTCACAAAAAACATAAAATAATCTTCACACAATTTTTTTTAATTTTTATATTTTTTTCGGATCCTAAAAGAACCATGTTTCAGAAAGAGAAAAAAACCTATGAAATGCCAGACTTGGATTTGATGTTACGACCATAGAGAAAGGGCAACGACGTCTGCTCTGGCAAAGACAAAGAAGTCGTGATGTGTCTTTCGGTGACAACACAATCCAGACGATGGCAACAGAGAACATGCTGAGCTGGGAGTGAGATCCACGCAAACTCCCGAATGGCAACTCCATCCCCTTTGGCGTGGACTATTCCTTAGTTTGATATTTCCGTCGACGATAAAAATCAACTTATGAGCTCTTCACAACGTAGCACCACCGATATGTGCGAGCAAACTGCACAAACCATATTATCATGGTCTATTAAGATAGCTCATGTCAAAACATTGAGATAAATTATTTTAAATTGTAAAAATGTATTTTGATTTATAATTTTTGATTGTTGTAGGTTATTGTCTTTTAATTCTATACTTATTTTTTGAAATCTTTTATGATGATAGAATTCAATAAGAATTTTTTTAGAACTTTTTAAATAAAAGATATGTATGAATTGAGAACCATAATTAAAATAAATAATTTTTTTAAATTATTTTAATATATTTTTAGTTTTATCCATCATAAAATCTAAAAATTACAAATTAATATCTACATATATAATAATAATAATAATAACTCATATATTATATTAATACCTAAAAAATCTTTTTAACTTTACCATAATTATATTATTTTAATTTAAATTTTATCTTAAAATAACATTAAATAACACATTTAATTACATATATAAGGTCACGTGAAAATTATTTTCCAACAACATACACAAGTCTCAACAAAGCAAATTTGGAAACGATTTGTCAGCTAGAAGCAACGGTCCAATGAGCGGCGTTGGCTGGAGCTTTTGATTGGAAACGACGAGGACAAATCGTGATGAGGATGGATTGCAGTGGCGATGGAGTTTCTCCACTTTTCTTCGTCATCATCAGAGAAGGCGACATTGAAATCTCTGGTACAATCAAAATCAATGGCAACAAATACGAAATGGCTAGAGTGAACTCTGTCATCCCAATCTGCTCGATTCGGTTTCTACAAATTTCCTTAGCGGCTGTCGAGATTCTCCGAGAATCGTACCACCATCGCGGTCAACGCCAAAGAGTCAATGGAACTGAAAAACCAAAAAGAAAGGAAGAGTGAGAGAAACAGATCTAAGAAAGGGAGTGAAGAGAGAGAAATAGAGGAACTGAAGAAAGAGAAAATAGAGAGAGAAAGGGGAGTGAGGAATGAAGGGAAAATTAAAAAAGACAAAAAAAAAACTAACTTTTTAAGGGTAGTTTTGGGTTTCTGTTTACTTTAAAATATTAATTAATTTAAATATGTTATTATTTTTGCATAGTACTTAGAAGTAGTGACAAAAACTACTATTTGTATAATTTTCTTATAATATATTGTCATTTAAGCACAAAAAATATCGTGGTATTGATAGTAGTTTTCCTACTTAAATATTATAACATTTTGCATATTAATTTAACACTGCATTAGATTTAGATTATAGATGCTCTTACAAAGTAGACGTATAGGAGTAGGTAAAACTTCTTCTAATATATAATATCATATACAGGTTCTCCTATCACATGTAAAGAACCACAAATAAGTCCTTATAAGACATCTTTATGGTTGGGTAGCGTCTACATGGGTGAAAATAATTTGTTTTTGAGGAATGACGGTGAAAGTGTTTTTAAAATTTTGAGGAATGAAAAGTTTTGAGGAATGATGGTGAAAGTGTTTTTAAAATTTTTACCTCAAAAAAGGTGAAAAAATATTTCTAAAAACACCAAAAATATTACCAAACTGTTTCGACTCAATAAAAAAACCATGTCGTTGATCCATCCAAAAAATTTGTCATCTTTAATTACCAAAAGGAAAACGCTAAAGAGGTGTAACCTATTGGTATCGGTGAACATGTCAATACTTCAATTTTACATAAATATAAGAGAAAACATCTATATAGGTGAAAATATCAAAAAAAATTATGAAAATGACTGAAATTTACATTAGAACATGATTTTAATACTTTCTGATAGCATGAACATTAAAAATGTTGCAGATGTGGAGCCAAATCAAGTTTACAACCCAGCAAAAGGAAGAAAAAGGGAGAAAAACGCATCCTCGAAGGCAGAAAGCAAGCGCCGCGGCTCTGGCAGAAGAGCGCCGCGGCGCTGGGGCAAGGGCGCCTAGGCGCCAAGTGCAGAGCGCCTAGGCGCCAGGACAAGAGCGCCTAGGCGCTATGTGGAGAGCGCCTAGGCGCCAGGAAGACAACGCCGAGGCGTCGAGTGGTGAGCGCCTAGGCGCCAGGAGCAGAGCGCCTAGGCGCCGCAGGGGAGCGCCGCAGCGCTCGTGTCGAGCGCCGCGGCGCTGACGCGCTGTGCTGCGCGATGTTTTTTGAATCAGAGTCGAATTCAAAGGTCCCAAAAACAGGAAACCACTAGGGTTTCCCATTAGGTGCTATTTTCTCCTCCTTTGGTTATAAATAGACACAAGGTGGCTAGGGTTGTGTGTGTGAAAGCTGTGTGTGAAAAAGTGTGTGAATTGTGAGAGGCATAATTCTTGAGAGCTTCATCCTTGAGAGAGAAAAATTCCCATTGGGTGTTAGATAGAAGAGAGTTTTGGTAAGCACAGTTTGTGAGTGTGTGAGAAACTGCTCTTGTAATCTGTAATCTCATTCATCATAGTGGAATCTGCAAGCGTGTAACGCCCCTATATGGGGGTTAACAGTTTTTAATGAGATAAAATAAAAATAAATAATAAAAGTAAAACCTTAAAAATAAAATTTGCCCAGGACTTAAATGAAAACTCTCAACTCAAAAATAAAAATATAAACGACAATTAAACCACAGTTTTAATGTAGCACCTTAAATTTAATAATATAAACTGTTGTCATCATCATTTTAACCCTCAACACATTGTAATACAGTCACAGAAAGTAACAATTGATGCTTACATTATCATGAAGAACATTCTCAACAATTGAAGCAATCCCAATGTAATATAGCTACATCACTTCCTCAACTATATTTCTCGTAGCCACCTCACACTTAGTGAGTCCTGAAAAGATATAAACATAAGGGAATGAACAACACTATGCTCAGTAGAGAAAGCCATTACTCACCTTTAGGTTTTTATCATTACCACATTAAAACCTGCATGGTTAATAAGTTACATCATATTCCAGATTATGAGGTTTATTATGATCACATCTTATGGATACCGTAGTTAATCATTACCAAGTGTCATAATTACACATTTATACAAATATTACCAATTATCATTGTTCCTAGGTATCCATGTTAAATTGAGTATCACTCAACTCATCGAAACCCAAATGGGCGCACTTGATCACCCTATAAACATTCCAAGGGTGTTCCGGTGAGGGGACATCAAGCCCCGAGTCCTCACCAAATCGATTCCTGTACAGTATGTTCTGGGACTTTCAACCCAAGGAAGCGTCATCGTCTTCCCCCTATTTTACCTTTTAGGGTATTCATGCCCAAGGACGTAACCGTCGCCCTCTTCATGTCTCACAATTTCTCTATATTGAATCATTATCAATAGAGTTAGTTTTCCTAACCATGCTTCTCAATTTATAACATGTGTCAATTCATTATGTTCCTCGCCGTACAATACAAGACGAGTCCATGTCATAGTTTCATATGTGATAATCATATAATATCAGTTCAACATAGATATATATATATTGCGGCAAAACAATCAATTTTAATTCTATAAAAACCTCACAAAAGATGAGTAATAGAATCCCTACCTTTTAAGCTTATCAACAGTCTCTTAATCCTGGAATCAATTAACGTTAGCTCCATACTCCCTTGATCCTAAGGCGTGCATAAGGACAATTAAAACTAAAGCACAACATACAACTACATTCATAAAATTTATTTTAATTTAATCTTAGAATTTCAAGAAATAACCACTGCCCATAGAGGTATTATAAAGTTTAACAATATAAATTTTCTGTTTAGGGCATATACACTTAGACTTCATACATATGCTCCAAAATAGCAACAAACATATACTTAGGTTTAAGAACGCAAATTTGAATAATCCTTTAGTATAAAAGAAAATTTATAAATGAAAGACTAAATTTGTTCATAAGATTCTAACCTCGGATTATGGTTAGTTGGAAGCTTGAAATGGCTTCAAAACAGGTTCCTTTACTTCGGTATGACTGAAATTCTTGCTCAAATGGAGGTGATGGTGGCTGATTTTTATGGCTGCCTTGAAGAAGTTCTCTAAGTATTTTGCTTCAGCAAAGAAATGAGAAGAAGAGTGTGGGAACCGTGGAAGAGAAAGGAAGAAAAGATGAAGTCTTTGAAGAGAAGTGATAGAAACAATTATAGAGGAGACATGTTGAAGCATGTCACGGAGGAAATAAAGAAAATGAGGGTCAAGAGTAGTTGGAAAAGATATCCTTATGTCTCATCTAAAGACTTTAACACACATAATGCCAATATGACATTTTTGAGATTTATTAGAAGTTCTAAGGCTTTTTAGTAATCATACTAAATAAATATAGGAGAATTTTAGAAAACTTAAAAATAGATAAAAATAAATATTATAAAATAAATTTAAATGAAGCAATTTTTTTTTTATACATTAAAAATTAATTTAATTACCTCAATACCCGTTAGGAGAATAACGGGTGTCACAGCTCTACCCCCCTTAAAGAAATTTCGTCCTCGAAATTTCAATTCTAGTAATACTAGTAAAAATTATGATTCCACTATGATTCCAATTCTGAGTCTAAACCGTTAATGTTGTTTGTCCTCCAAATTTAAATTATCGTATCTCCACTTATTTACTTGCATAATAAATCTTACTCCTAAATCCCTCAATGAGAGTATTTCTGACAAGTTTCAACTTATAACACCGTATAATAGTCTAAGAATCTGATCAGGCATACATATTGACCATATCATGATTCCAGTCCTTCATTGTCCATGGACCGTGATTTACAATCACATTTAAGGAGATTGCCAGAGAAATTTTATATACTTCATCTTTAGGTTCCTTTTCCTTTTTGAGTAAGGAAAAGTCAAATATATTTGATTTCATACCTCAACTAATAAACTAAAACATAATCATAAAACATATATCACAAACGCTTTTATTCAAAACTATACATTAAACTTACTCATAGAGATATTAAACGGAATCTCAGAGTTGCAAACATACCCGGCATATTTTTCATTAAACAGCTATCCTCATGACACAAACATTCAATCCAAATAATATACTCATATTTCATATGGAATATCCCCATAACTGACTCTGGTACTTCCACATAATATTAACAGAATATTACACATTACAAACATAATACGGATACGTTTCGAGAGTACAAGGCACTCCGTATACCAGCTATCCATATCATGCATGCTTAGAGGATACAAAAACATCGATAAACAAAAGATCGGACCTTAAGAAGGATGCGTTTCGAGAGCATCAAGTACTCCGTATCCAGCCATCCCGGCATTAGGCTCAATGAATCTAAAAGATTGAACAACGACGTACCACAAGAAACGCAGAATACAAGGCAAACGGTTATTCGTAACACACGAAATACGGACACACATGCCTACATGCCAAAGATAAAACAAAAAGATTACAGATGGAGATTCAAATCAATTGGCCGCTCTCGGCTTTCCCTTTCCCATTCAAGCTTGGATGTTGCAGTGTCGGATTCTGGATGTATGATTTGCATTTTATCTATCAATTCCTCAGCTGTTGAAGCAGTGACAAAGATTTGTCTCTCCGATTCTGTAGTGATGTTTTCTTCCACAGCGTAATCTAGAAATTTCAAAAGACCGTCATAAAAACCCTTTACGTTCAGCAGTCCCAAAGGTTTGGAATAAAAGCCCAACAATTGCCCACAAGCAACTATAAATATTTCCTCAAGAGTACCTAGACCACCAGGTAATGCTATAAAAGCATCAGAATTATAGATTATGTCTTTAAAATTTATAGGGATACTCCTGACTCCTTCTCCCTTACCTATGGCTTCCTTACAAAGGTTTCCTTCAACTGGAATATGAGGCCAAATTCTTACATCAGTAGCGTCGCTAGACCTAGCTGCTAGTGCCATATTTACCATCATTTTTATACTACCACCCCCATAGATTATGTTAATCTTCTTGCGTGCTAGGACTTGCCCTAAGTGATTTGCAGCTTCTAAATAGGCTTTATCTTTTCCAAGGCTGGAACCACAAAAGACACAGACATTCTTTATTTTCTTCGTGGACTGGGAGGTAGACATATTTGGTTTATAGAAGTGGTTGCTTAATGTCTGCTCCACTTAGACTTCGGGTTCTATATGAGATTTTAAAGATGAGAAATATACAAAAAGGGCTAAAGAGATAGACGAGTAGGTAATGAAAAGGTAATCCAAAGATTTAAACAAAATATTGTGCGGATAAGAAAGTAAGATAAGGTGATTGATAGTTTTCAGAAAATCTGATTCACTTTTTGAAAAAGATTAGACTCTAATTGTATAACTTTTGACAATTGAGAACAATTCGACAGAAGACCCTCATGACACAACTGTAGACTTTTTGACAAATATACACCAAGTCTAGAAATTTAATATAAACGACAAATACTGTAGAACTTTTGAAATTTGAGACACAAATCTTGAAATATCTGGATAAGTTTTTCAAAATTCAAACATATTACTGTACCGTATGTAACGTGTCTGATAAGATAATATATTTTATTATATATATATTTAAGAAAATCATAAATTAAATAAGATATTAACACTTACTGTATCAATCTAATAATCACAATTATTTCAAACACAAAAGCAAATATTCTGAGTAAAAGAAAAACACAAACTGTTGAACATCAGCTAAAACTGCTTCAAATAAGCAAAGACTAAATAACCTTTATAGTGCGATGACTTATTCCCCATCCAGTTTTCTTATGGCTTGGCAAACAGGATCTAGAAATACCATATTCCTGAGGCGTTGTCTTTCTGTATAAAATTTAGGCCAGAGTTTAAAAATAGCTCCTTGAACATATCCACTAGGGTGACCGTGGAGAGGAGGATGGATGCTATCCAAGTTCTCCTTTGAAAGTCCATCCCTACAAAACCTTATTTTATCCTCTCTATTCGTAGACATATAACCAGGTGAAGTACATTTACCGTTACAATTTTGTCTTCCACATTTGTTACAAGTGACCACGATGGCACGAGCTCTTCTTTTCATTGCACTACGACTGGTACCTGTTCCTGGTAAACCGACATCTTGACTAAAGTCACTCGGACGGATTTTCCCCTCTATCAACATTCTCACATCACAAGGGATACCAAAGCGCATAAGAATCCACAACCGAGTAATTCTAGCCTTGTATTTCTTTCTAAGAATCTTTTGGGAGAGTGATGGGAAATACTTTCTCAGGTGTTGGTACTTTGGGTCCATGATGAGATGAAAGAAGAGTAAATAGAAAGGAAAAATTAAGATAGTAAATTGCAGAATCCTAGAATTCCTTCTTCTTTTAGAGGAAAAGAAGAATTTTTTAATGAAAAAGAAGAGGATTTGCGATTTAGAGAGAAAATAACAAATTAAGAGAGAAAAAGTGAACTCGGAGAAATAAGCTCCTATGCACAGTAAACGTATATGTAAACAATGATTAAACCACTGTATATGACACGTATAGAAACCACGTGGGAGAGACAGTGTGAATCAAACTGATTTAAGATTTGAACTAGGCCCAAATGTTCTTAGTTGAAAATGGTCAGGTTGTTTCGGGCCTTAACACATTTAGAACGAGTTAAATAACAAACATAAAATTGAAAACCAATTTGTATACATCTTAAACCCAATTTAAAGCCCACTATAGATAAAGTTAACTATAAACAACAAATCTAATTTAACGACAACAAGGATCTTCCTGAATGATCCAGCAACTCAAATAATTTTGTTTTAATCAAAACCTTATTGAACAATGCATACACCCATATGTTATTGATAATACTTAACATCTATCAATGGATTCATCATCATTGCTACCAAGGGTTTAGAATGTGACTAACCTTGAAATCAATACGATTTACGTCTTTCAACATAGACCATATCAATGAACAAAGACACTTGATGTTACTACTTAAGAACATCTACAATCCCCACAATTCTACTTATACAATATATAATTTCCTCATATAACAAAACCTTAGGTAACCAAAAGATTCACTGATACACTTAAATACAATGTACGTAACGAAATATTCCAATTTTGAGATTCATGCATTCTAGACTTTACACAGTCTCAACAGACCAAAAGTCTAACATTTATCTCTCTTAAGATTCAATACCATGATTCCCAACTTATATCATATTCCTCAAATATATAGAACTTTTAAGAAAAGACATTGACACTTATGTGCTCCATCGAATCCACACATAATCATTACTTAGGTTTGAATCAATTACGAAAAATTTGGCATATCTATGTCAAACTTTAAAATCAATAAATCAAGCCTTATATTTCTTATTGTTTTTCACGAGACAAAAGGCTTTTAAATCCTCTTATCTATACGAATTTCTCATCGTTTATACGAATTAGATATGCTTATAGATCCAAATATTATACGAATCTCTCATAAGCAATCTACTTATAAACTCATTCCATATAATTATCATTCCCTCATAACTATTAATACTTTCCTTCTATATAATTATTGTACTCATATAACTATTAATATTTTCATTCTATGGCCTTTCCATGTTACATCCTTCTAGACTGTATAAATCAATGTGAAGGTTCATTTTGATGATGACAATAAAAATTCAGCTTCAAAACCATCTCAAAAATATATTTTTTTAAAGTGGTGCTACACTCCCTAGGTTAACCGAACCTAAGCTCTGATACCAAAAATTCTGTAACGCCCCTATATGGGGGTTAACAGTTTTTAATGAGATAAAATAAAAATAAATAATAAAAGTAAAACCTTAAAAATAAAATTTGCCCAGGACTTAAATGAAAACTCTCAACTCAAAAATAAAAATATAAACGACAATTAAACCACAGTTTTAATGTAGCACCTTAAATTTAATAATATAAACTGTTGTCATCATCATTTTAACCCTCAACACATTGTAATACAGTCACAGAAAGTAACAATTGATGCTTACATTATCATGAAGAACATTCTCAACAATTGAAGCAATCCCAATGTAATATAGCTACATCACTTCCTCAACTATATTTCTCGTAGCCACCTCACACTTAGTGAGTCCTGAAAAGATATAAACATAAGGGAATGAACAACACTATGCTCAGTAGAGAAAGCCATTACTCACCTTTAGGTTTTTATCATTACCACATTAAAACCTGCATGGTTAATAAGTTACATCATATTCCAGATTATGAGGTTTATTATGATCACATCTTATGGATACCGTAGTTAATCATTACCAAGTGTCATAATTACACATTTATACAAATATTACCAATTATCATTGTTCCTAGGTATCCATGTTAAATTGAGTATCACTCAACTCATCGAAACCCAAATGGGCGCACTTGATCACCCTATAAACATTCCAAGGGTGTTCCGGTGAGGGGACATCAAGCCCCGAGTCCTCACCAAATCGATTCCTGTACAGTATGTTCTGGGACTTTCAACCCAAGGAAGCGTCATCGTCTTCCCCCTATTTTACCTTTTAGGGTATTCATGCCCAAGGACGTAACCGTCGCCCTCTTCATGTCTCACAATTTCTCTATATTGAATCATTATCAATAGAGTTAGTTTTCCTAACCATGCTTCTCAATTTATAACATGTGTCAATTCATTATGTTCCTCGCCGTACAATACAAGACGAGTCCATGTCATAGTTTCATATGTGATAATCATATAATATCAGTTCAACATAGATATATATATATTGCGGCAAAACAATCAATTTTAATTCTATAAAAACCTCACAAAAGATGAGTAATAGAATCCCTACCTTTTAAGCTTATCAACAGTCTCTTAATCCTGGAATCAATTAACGTTAGCTCCATACTCCCTTGATCCTAAGGCGTGCATAAGGACAATTAAAACTAAAGCACAACATACAACTACATTCATAAAATTTATTTTAATTTAATCTTAGAATTTCAAGAAATAACCACTGCCCATAGAGGTATTATAAAGTTTAACAATATAAATTTTCTGTTTAGGGCATATACACTTAGACTTCATACATATGCTCCAAAATAGCAACAAACATATACTTAGGTTTAAGAACGCAAATTTGAATAATCCTTTAGTATAAAAGAAAATTTATAAATGAAAGACTAAATTTGTTCATAAGATTCTAACCTCGGATTATGGTTAGTTGGAAGCTTGAAATGGCTTCAAAACAGGTTCCTTTACTTCGGTATGACTGAAATTCTTGCTCAAATGGAGGTGATGGTGGCTGATTTTTATGGCTGCCTTGAAGAAGTTCTCTAAGTATTTTGCTTCAGCAAAGAAATGAGAAGAAGAGTGTGGGAACCGTGGAAGAGAAAGGAAGAAAAGATGAAGTCTTTGAAGAGAAGTGATAGAAACAATTATAGAGGAGACATGTTGAAGCATGTCACGGAGGAAATAAAGAAAATGAGGGTCAAGAGTAGTTGGAAAAGATATCCTTATGTCTCATCTAAAGACTTTAACACACATAATGCCAATATGACATTTTTGAGATTTATTAGAAGTTCTAAGGCTTTTTAGTAATCATACTAAATAAATATAGGAGAATTTTAGAAAACTTAAAAATAGATAAAAATAAATATTATAAAATAAATTTAAATGAAGCAATTTTTTTTTTATACATTAAAAATTAATTTAATTACCTCAATACCCGTTAGGAGAATAACGGGTGTCACAAAGCGGCAGAAACAGGACGTAGTCTCAATTTTGGACGAACCTGTATAAAAATTTGGTGTCTCTTTTTCTTCTTTTCTCCTATTTATTTTCTGCAATTGTTCGTTCTTGCGATCCTTGGAATTAGGAGTCGACTAATTCCCCAACAACTGGTATCAGAGCGGAGGTTTTGATCAAGAACGATGACTGGAGAAGAAGGTATGGCAGCCGGCATCACCAAATTTGATGGTTCAGATTTTTCCTATTGGAGGATGCAAGTAGAAGACTACCTGTACAGCAGGAAACTGCACTTGCCCTTGGGTAGTAAACCCGAAGGCATGAAGGATGAGGAGTGGAGTCTCCTTGATAGACAGGTACTCGGTGTGATCCGTTTGACTTTGTCAAAGAACGTTGCCCACAACGTTGTGAAGGAGACCACTACAGCAGGGATGATGAAGGCTCTGTCAGAGATGTATGAGAAGCCCTCAGCCAATAACAAGGTACATCTCATGAAGAAGCTCTTTAATTTAAAGATGTCTGAAGGTGCCTCGGTGGTAGAGCACCTGAACAGTTTCAACACCGTCCTAAACCAATTGGTCTCGGTAGAGATTAAATTCGATGATGAGATCAATGCTCTAATCCTCTTGGCCTCGTTACCGAATAGTTGGGAACCCATGAGGGTGGCCATTACGAATTCTCTTGGGAGTGCAAAATTGAAGTTTGTCGATGTCAGAAACTCTATTCTGGCAGAAGAAGTTTGCAGGAAGGACTCAGGAGAAGCCTCTTCGTCGAACTCGGCCCTTAATGTTGATAATAGGGGCAGGAAACTTGATAGGCAATCCAACAGGGATAATGGCAGGAGAGGCAAGTCGAGGAATGGTAGGACTATGGAGTGTTGGAACTGTGGGAAGACGGGACACTTGAAAAAGAACTGCAGGGCTCCAAGGAAGAATGAAGACAAGACTAATGATGCAGCCAACGCCGCCACTGAAGAGCAACAGGATGCTTTAATCTTGTCAGTCGACAGTTCTTTTGATTCGTGGGTGATAGACTCAGGAGCATCATTCCACACCACAGCACACCGTCATGTCCTGGAGAACTACGTTGCCGGAAATCATGGTAAGGTTTATCTCGCTGATGGAGAACCTTTGGATATAGTTGGCATTGGAGATGTCAGTTTAAAAATGCCTAATGGGTCGGTATGGAAGATTCATAAGGTGAGACATGTTCCTAAGTTAATGCGCAACTTGATTTCGGTAGGGCAACTGGATGATGAAGGACATAAAGTGACCTTCAATTGTGGAGGTTGGAAAGTCACGAAAGGAGCGATGGTTATTGCTCGGGGACGCAAGGCTGTAACTCTCTACATGAACTCTAGTTGCAGAGATACCCTAGCAGTTGCTGATTCTGCTGCCAATACTGAGCTATGGCATTATAGGCTCGGTCACATGAGTGAGAAGGGTATGAAGGTGCTTCACTGCAAAGGAAAACTGCCGGGTTTGAAAACTGTTGATCACAGTTTGTGTGAAGCCTGCATCTTTGGTAAACAGAAGAGAGTCAGTTTCTCAAAGATGGGTAGAGAGCCTAAGTCCAGGAGATTGGAGCTAGTTCACACAGATGTGTGGGGGCCTGCGCCGGTGACTTCCCTTGGTGGCGCAAACTACTATGTGACGTTCATAGATGACTCAAGCAGGAAGGTATGGGTTTACTTTCTGAAAAACAAATCTGATGTGTTCGATGCTTTCAAGAGATGGAAAGCCATGGTGGAGAACGAGACAGATTTGAAGGTGAAGTGCTTGCAGTCTGACAATGGGGGAGAGTACCTAGGTGAAGATTTTAGGCGGTACTGTGCTGAGAATGGGATAAAGATGAGGAAGACCATTCCAGGGAAACCACAACAGAATGGGGTAGCTGAGAGGATGAACAGGACTTTAAACGAGCGTGCTAGGAGCATGAGGTTGCATGCAGGGCTGCCAAAGATGTTTTGGGCTGAGGCAATTAACACAGCCGCTCATCTGATAAACAGAAGTCCATCCACACCGCTGAAGTTCAAGCTACCGGAAGAAGTCTGGAGCCATAAACAGGTGGATCTCTCTTACTTGAGAGTGTTTGGTTGTGTTTCCTATGCACACATTGATTCTGCTGCTAGAAGTAAACTGGATGCCAAGTCAAAGAAGTGTTTTCTGGTTGGCTATGGCGGACTTGAGTTTGGTTATCGTCTCTGGGATGACCAAAGTCGGAAGATTATCAGGAGCAAGGATGTGATCTTCAACGAAGGTGTTCTGTACAAGGACAGAGACAGCACGGACTCCAGGGATTCAGGTTCTGAAGATAAGAAGCCTGAGGTGATTCCATTGAAGGATCTGCCTGAAGTGGAGGTGCAAAATCCAGAGGTTGAAGACCAGGAAAACATAGCTCCAGAAGAAAACCAGAGGACTCCTGCCACACCAGTCAGGAGGTCTAGCAGGACAATCAGACCACCGCAGAGATACTCCCCAACTCTGCATTACATCTTGTTGACCGACAAAGGTAAGCCAGAGAGCTTTGATGAAGCCGTGGAGGCTGGAGATTCGGTCAAGTGGGAGTTAGCCATGAGGGACGAGTTGGATCGGACATGGCAACTGGCAAAGTTACCACAGGGTAAAAAGTCCTTGCACAACAAGAAGGTATACCGGGCAAAAGATAAAAGTGCTGGCAGCAAGCGGTATAAGGCAAGGTGGGTGGTAAAAGGATCCAGAGATATGATCACCAAGATGGATCCGATTGAGAAACTGAAGTTGTGCGCAACTTCAGTTGGACTTCTCCAAGAGGCGTGAGAAGTCGTTGCCGCTGCAGTGGGAGACATGGTGAATTGATTAGTCTCCAAGTGGGAGATTGTTGCAGATGTGGAGCCAAATCAAGTTTACAACCCAGCAAAAGGAAGAAAAAGGGAGAAAAACGCATCCTCGAAGGCAGAAAGCAAGCGCCGCGGCTCTGGCAGAAGAGCGCCGCGGCGCTGGGGCAAGGGCGCCTAGGCGCCAAGTGCAGAGCGCCTAGGCGCCAGGACAAGAGCGCCTAGGCGCTATGTGGAGAGCGCCTAGGCGCCAGGAAGACAACGCCGAGGCGTCGAGTGGTGAGCGCCTAGGCGCCAGGAGCAGAGCGCCTAGGCGCCGCAGGGGAGCGCCGCAGCGCTCGTGTCGAGCGCCGCGGCGCTGACGCGCTGTGCTGCGCGATGTTTTTTGAATCAGAGTCGAATTCAAAGGTCCCAAAAACAGGAAACCACTAGGGTTTCCCATTAGGTGCTATTTTCTCCTCCTTTGGTTATAAATAGACACAAGGTGGCTAGGGTTGTGTGTGTGAAAGCTGTGTGTGAAAAAGTGTGTGAATTGTGAGAGGCATAATTCTTGAGAGCTTCATCCTTGAGAGAGAAAAATTCCCATTGGGTGTTAGATAGAAGAGAGTTTTGGTAAGCACAGTTTGTGAGTGTGTGAGAAACTGCTCTTGTAATCTGTAATCTCATTCATCATAGTGGAATCTGCAAGCGGCAGAAACAGGACGTAGTCTCAATTTTGGACGAACCTGTATAAAAATTTGGTGTCTCTTTTTCTTCTTTTCTCCTATTTATTTTCTGCAATTGTTCGTTCTTGCGATCCTTGGAATTAGGAGTCGACTAATTCCCCAACAAAAAAGATACATAAATAAACAAGTTTCACATAAAAAAATCATACATATTACATTTCTTAATACCAAAAGGAAGTTTTATGAGGCTCAAATGTAGTCGAGATCCCATCTTGATTTAAACGGTATTGGTACTATGACATATTATTTGAATAATGTTAAATATATTTACGAACATGCTATATATAGATTTGTTGATTACTTCCTCCTCTATTTCCATAAATTGAAAACTGTGAATTCTTTTAATTGTTTGCCTGAAAATGCGATGCTATGTTCGAATCAAGGATGAAAATATCAATATCAGTAGAAATATCGTTACTTTAAATTTATTAAAATTTTGAAGAAAATATTGAAAAAATTACAAAACTATAAATATTTATTTCATATTGAAATTTTGATATAAACTACGATTGTGTAAAAACTAATATCCCATAGCCTCTGATAAATCAATATTTTTACTTATTTATTATAGTATTAACCAAAATTTTCCTTAAAATTTAGCATTCGGACAAAATTTTTTTAACTTTTTTAAAATTTCCTTGGAAAATTTAAAATTTCTAAAATCTCAAAACACCCTCTAAGATTAAATTAAAACACCTAACATTTTTTAAAAATTTTGATAAATATCGAAAAAAATTTATTTACACCCAAAAAATATCTCAGGACCTTCAAATTATGAAAATTTGAATGGAAATTTTGAAAATATTGGGAAAATTTTTGTCCATGTTCCCCCCGTGATCCTCCACCACAAATTGAAATAAATCAACTCCAAAAAAAAAAAAAAAAAAAAAGTTATCACTGCCAGTGAAAACTTAAAAAATGATGCTCTCATTATTCCTGTTTTACGTGTCACTGGAGACAATAATACATGAAACAAGTGCCTTGAACGAGTGTCTAGCGAAATCACAACAACAAACCCCAAAAGCCTAACAAAGAATCAATGATGAATCTGTTCAAAAAGTATTATTGGAAGATATTAAATCAATGATTTTCAAATATGACTGGATGACCGATCAGTCTTCGGAAAACAAAATTGCTGTTTCTTAAAGAGAGCAAGTGTTGATGCATTTTAGACTTCTATTGAACGTGTAAACTCTGCCAGATGATATGTTTGCCGTAACTGTAGTCCCTCTATAGTGTAACCTTTTGATAGAATTATGATCCTTGGACCAAAGACCAACTTCATGAAGATCTCCCTCCTTCCAGCATATGTTTACCGTCACCCCACCGCGTGCCTTAAGTCCTTTTACACAACCATTTGCCCATTTATCATGTGGCAAAGCAGGAAGTAAAAACAGGTCCTTAGTGGTACTTTGGACAAGCATTTCCGCAATCGCTGCTGAAAATCTGCCAGCAAAAAATGAGGAATAATTGATCAGTAATCACTAATGCTATTTGTGTTACTTTTAAGGCAGCGATTTTCAACGTCAAGGCTTTTAGACTGGTGTTTTGAGTCGACTGCTGTTAAAATCCATTTCACACACCATATTTATTTCAGCTATTAACTATTGTGCAGTAGATTCAGTAAGACTATTTGATGAAGATAATGAAATTCAATTCCAAGCAAAGTTGATCATGGACGCAACACATGTGAAGAAGAATGTGGCTTACCCAAAGTTGGCGTCTATCTGGAACGGAGGGTGAGCTGTAAACAAGTTACTATATAGGCCTCCCTCATAATCACTTTCATGATCTGGATCCACCAAGTTGATTAGATGCTTGATCATACGATATGCGTGCTCACTGTTGTGAAGACGAGCCCACAATGCAGCTTTCCACGTGGTTGACCATCCTGGGCCTTCCTCTCCTGTTCATAAGATGCAAAATACATAGATGATCATCAAACTAATTAGAACTTTCCAAGTAAGATCAAGATCATCAAAGTAGAAGCAACCGTGTTGAGTTTCATAAATGTTCATGAAACCTAATACCAAAGAGAGTTATTTTCATCTGGTTAGTTATCATGCACAAACCTCTTTTGAAAAGGGTATAATCTGCAGCTTTACAGAGGTCTGGAGTTTTCTCGAGTGTTATTGTGTGCCCTGGAAACAGGCCAAAAAGATGTGATACATGTCGATGATGTGGTTCTGGATCCTCAAAATCTTCTGCCTGCCGTAAGGGGGAGAGGGTATCAAAGTCCACACTTTAACAGCTCCACAAAATAGATCGACTTCATTAGACATACAAGATGATAGGACCCTCACAAGGTTTTGTGATATGGAAATAAAAAATGCTGGCTCACCCATTCCATAATGGAACCATCTCTAGCGATCTTCGTTGGTGGAAGCTTCAGTTGAGCCTCTTGAACTTTTCCAACAAGAGCATCCTGACTTCTCCCCAAAATCTGTTTATGAGAAAGTACCGTTATCAAAAAGTACAAAGCTTCCACAGAACAAGAGTTAATGCTTACAATGAACGGACAAGAGCTGAACCTCTGCAGCTGAAACAATTTCAGAGAAAACTTCTTTTATGATTGAAATGTCCATGGTTGTTGAGTAGCTCACACTGGCAGGCTTGCCCTCTGGGGAAA
Source organism: Artocarpus heterophyllus (assembly GCA_025403435.1). Taxonomy (NCBI): domain Eukaryota; kingdom Viridiplantae; phylum Streptophyta; class Magnoliopsida; order Rosales; family Moraceae; genus Artocarpus; species Artocarpus heterophyllus. The sequence goes on from CM046336.1 coordinate 12,345,184, forward strand.
CAAACATGTGTTCTGGAGAAGTTGATGGGTTGGTTTCTAGATATCCTCCGCGGCCTTCAATCAACCAATCCAACAGAAATGATGCACATCCTTCCAACAAAGGATATGCCTTATTCTTTAGAAAATCCTAATCACATGGAAAATATTAGCAATCATTTACCTACCAGAAGTTCTGGATTAAATAAAAGTAGGACATACACAAAGATTATTAAGACTAGCCACAAAAGGATATTTTAGTTGCATCAAAGTGCTTTTCAATTACTACAAAATCAGAACAATCTTAGGTCTACCTCAGTCATACTGGCCAATAATGAATTTAGACAAGGCATTGGCTACAAAATAATGTAAAAGGATTGAAGGATGAGAGATAAGAGCAGCAAGAGGTTACTTTGTCCATTGTGTAAGTAAAATGTTCCCATAGGTGGGTACAGAGCCAGGCGCCTCCCATTGGCCATAAAGCCCACACAGCTTCACCTCGATCTGGTGATGTTTTTGCCCATAGGTCAGACACTTGATGTGCAACCCAGCCATTGGCTTCATAGTTCACCTGAGATTTTCAGTCGAAGTGAATGAGAAATTTCATGCATAGAATATGTACAAATGCTAAAAAAAATTTGCAAATTCTCAAGTTTGGAACAATGTCAATGCTTCAATTTACAAGGACCAAGTTCACAAAACAATTTGATTCCGAAAATGATTCATTGATTCCTTCTAGAAGTTTTTCAATATGCACTTTAATTACAACCCAGATACTTGAGACTTTGTTATGTTACGAGGAAAAATAAAACTAAAACCCGATATTGTAACTAAAAAGAGCAGACTCTTACTTTTGCAGTTTTACTCCCATTTACAGATAAAGAAGAAGTGTATTCAAACAACGGCTCTTGGCATTCTTTAAGGTTGCAAGGAAGGGAAGGCCAATAGTTCATTTGAAGATTAATGTTCAGGTGAGGAGCCCCACTGCAAGTTAAAGAGTTGAATGAGTAAATGCCGCATAGAATGCCGATGTAAATTAATATGTTTTAAAAGATGTTTAGATACAAAAAGAGAGAGATAGAGATGAATACGTACTCCCATGCAGGCTCAACATCCTTGTTCCAAATACCCTGCAGGTTTGCCGGCCGAGTACCAGGTCGTGAACAAGCTATAAGCAAATAACGACCGTATTGGAACAAAAGCTCCACAAAGGAAGGATCTTCATCAGTTTTAAAAGACTTCACCCTCTCTGCAGTTGAAACAGAAACAGCATTGCTTCCGCTAAAATCCGACTCAGCTTTACACGCCAAAAGTTTCTCCTTCTCCAATGGCCTATTTCTCGAAACGCCTTTGGAGCTTCCTGAAAGTTGCAACGAGACGCGGTGGAAAAGATTCTGATAGTCGCTCAAATGATGAGCCAAAAGATCTGAATACGACAGCTTGCTTATTGAATTTATTGCGTTGATAGAATCAGAAGTTGGATCTTTCTTAGAATCAGAAGGCTTTGTAAAGGGCCCGTCAAACGAAGATGCAGCCACTAAAAGCAAAGCAGCCCAATCTGAACTTTCAATCCTCAACTTCTTGTCCTCCAAAACTTGTATTGCCCCATTGCTCTCACTAATCTGTACATCAAGCACAGCAGAGAACTGAATTCCCTTTGGATTATCGTTCGCGTCTGCGTTCACTTTTGGAGGGATCCTTTTACCAGGACAACTGCTTTCCATCACAATTCGGTTCTTCCCATCCGCCTGTGAGTGATGATGCATTTTGCTGCCTAGGGACACTGTAAACGAAAGAGACTTTGGTTTGCTTGCGGAAATCCTTGTTACTATGACTTGATCGGGATTCGAAGCAAAATGCTCCCTTGTAAATTCTACATCACCAACAGAATATTTAACTGTTACCGTTGCGGTATCCAAGTCCAACTCTCTGCTGTAAGTTTCCTTGGCATAATCAAGATGAGACTCATCAAATTCGAGCTTGATATCGCCCAGCAGTTGGTAAACCTTTCGTCACACAACATTTTATACAGGTCAGAATATTATCAAGCTCACTCATGAACATGAATTTCACGAAATTGACCTATGAAAAAACTAATTAATATTATATTGAAGGTAAAAAAATTGACATACATCAGAAGGCTCTCCTGATAATTTAACTGCTTCTTTTGTAGCTTCAACATATTCCCCATTATCCACAAGTTTCCTAACCTGCGCCAGTGCCTGAGGAGCATTGGGATTGGTGTAGTTTCCAGGTATTCCAGTCCAAAGCGTGTCCTCTGCAGCAATACAAAGTCTTTTAACATAACAAAGCTTTTATTTCAATCGTTTCTCACTTTAGCACGTAAAAAGAAAGAAAAAAACTTGCTCTGATAACCAAAAAAAAATCAATAATTGCAGTTTGGTAAGTAATGCAAATACGAAAGAGAGGTAAAGATAAAAACAGATCACGTGAAAAAAAAAAAAAAAAAAACAAAACAAACAAACTAGCAAAATTCCCCAACCAATGAAGTCGGTTTTAACTTTTAACTCTCAAAAATCATGTTTCAAATACCAGTTTTTCTAAACAGAGAGGAAACGAGATTGTGAAGGTTCACCATTGAGCTGGAGAGTTTCAGAGGCGACGCCACCCCAGACCATGGCTCCAAGTCGCCCATTGCCGATCGGAACCGCGTCGGTCCAGTGCTTGGCAGGCTCAGTAAACGTGACCTTCAAAGGCTTGGAATCCTCTTCATCGTTCACCGAACCAGTCGGCCTCCACAGGTCCTTCTCAGCTGGCCTCTGCACCAAAACCCATTCTCCGTCCTCCATAGCCGCTTTTCCAAAAGAGCTCAGATATTTTTCTTCTATTAATCTTTCCTCTTTTGGCACAGGGCTTTGGGTAGCTGAGAAGAAGGGCATTTGATTTTCACGCGGTAATGGACCATGAAGTGACTGAAGAAAGAAAGAGAGTAGGTAGGTCCCACAGTCTTCTTCTGTAGCCCTTTGGAAAAGCATTTTAGTTACAGTTTTCGGAAGGTTTCTCAGTGGCCACGTGTTGTCGTCAATCACGATGAGCAACATACAGCGAAAAACGTTAAAAGTATGGTCCTTCGATGTGGTAATTGGGCTGTAAAGTTTAATGAAACGAGAATAGTAACTGGCAAATAATGGGTTCAGTTTCGGACGAGAGATATGGACGGTTGAGATTTGGTTTGGTGGTGGTGTTGCCACTTTGTTGACAGTTATTGCGCAGCTATCATATGGTGGTGGGTTGGTTTTAAACTAATTATCTCCTACGTCACTGCACGCATGGCGGTCTTGCGGACGAAATCACGGGGCGAGAAAACCCAGATAGATTGATTGTCATTTTGCAAGAATATGTGATTAGTACTAAAAAAATAGAAAAAAAAATAACGTGCCTGTGTTCTCTAATAACTTGATTATCTTTTAATAATATATATTTTTAACAGCGCCAGTGGTATTTTTTTAACTTTTTTTTGGGATTCTCTACATTAAAAGTCCAACACATAAAATCTATTATATTATTTTTTGTTTAAATAATAATTTATTATATTAATAGATTCTATTTATCAGGCTTGAGAGTGTAAAAAAGAGTTAAAAAATAGTAATGCTAGCATTTTTTTTTTCTTACTGAATAATTCTTTTCTATGAGACAGATGAAGCTGTCTCTTGCTAGATTGGAACTTATTTGCCAAAATTTCGAATTTTAATTGTTTGTTTGAGTTATGTGTATTTTTTAGTAGTTGTAATTGTTTTTATGTAAGTTTAATTTTTATGTCTTATTTTTCTTTATAGGTGGTTGTCTCTATAATCAAATTTTGACATGTTATTTAACTATTTAGTGTTTGCACTTTAGTGTTTATTTTAGGGTTAGGCTTTAATTTCAAAAATCATGGTAAATGTTTTTGAAGTTGTGACACCCGTTATTCTCCTAACGGGTATTGAGGTAATTAAATTAATTTTTAATGTATAAAAAAAAATTGCTTCATTTAAATTTATTTTATAATATTTATTTTTATCTATTTTTAAGTTTTCTAAAATTCTCCTATATTTATTTAGTATGATTACTAAAAAGTATTAGAACTTCTAATAAATCTCAAAAATGTCATATTGGCATTATGTGTGTTAAAGTCTTTAGATGAGACATAAGGATATCTTTTCCAACTACTCTTGACCCTCATTTTCTTTATTTCCTCCGTGACATGCTTCAACATGTCTCCTCTATAATTGTTTCTATCACTTCTTTTCAAAGACTTCATCTTTTCTTCCTTTCTCTTCCACGGTTCCCACACTCTTCTTCTTATTTCTTTGCTGAAGCAAAATACTTAGAGAACTTCTTCAAGGCAGCCATAAAAATCAGCCACCATCACCTCCATTTGAGCAAGAATTTCAGTCATACCGAAGTAAAGGAACCTGTTTTG